>JASVEL010003887.1:0-37125 GCA_032618575.1 Nicotiana noctiflora
AGGAACATAGAACAGTGAAACAACAAATGACCAAAATGCGTCAAGCATGGTCCAATGGCCAGGGACAACTTTCTCATGAGTCACGATTTGCTATACAGCAAGAACAGTACCACTCCCACGACCTTCCTGCAAACATTGAGAAGCCTACCCGAAAGAAGGTACAGGAGGAAATAACCCAAAGATTGAAAAGCTTAGAACAGCGGTTGAAAAACACGCACGGGTTGGCAGGTCAAAAGAGTGTTGCTTTCAAAGATCTATGCTTGTTTCCCGATGTCCACTTGCCACCTGGTTTCAAGATTCCCAAATTTGAAAAGTACGATGGACATGGACATCCCATAGCCCATTTGAAAAGGTATTGCAATCAACTAAGGAGTCTGGGAAGAAATGAAGAATTGTTAATAGCTTACTTTAGGGGAAGCCTTACAGGAGTAGCCTCTGAATGGTTTTGGGATCAAGATGCATCTAGGCTGGCACGTCTGGAACGACATGGCACAAGCCTTTGTCAAACAATTCCAATACAACATCGACATTGCCCCAGACCGCATTTTTCTTTCAAATCTGAAGAAGAAATCAAGTGAAAGTTTCAGGGAATATGCCCTTAAATGGAGAGAGCAAGCGGCTTATGCTGAGCCACCCATGGATGACCATGAGTCAATCACTGTCTTCCTTCAGGCTCAAGATCTGGATTATTTTCAGAACATGATGTCTGCGGTTGGTCAATCCTTCCTGGATGTAATCAAAATGGGAGAAATGGTAGAGAACGGTCTTAAGACAGCAGAATTATAAGTCAAGCGGCTCTCAAGGCTGCAGCTCAGGCTGTCCAATTTGAATCTAGTGACACGAATGAGAGGGATGAAGAAGTCATGAAGATATCAGGGTCAAGAAAAGGTTCCAGAAGAACACCTCGACGGTATGCGATGCCTCGACAAGTTTTCCATAATTCCCCCGAGCATCACTATCCACCTCCGAACCCACCATACTCAGTTGATCCACCCCAGTATGTTATTCAGCCATCAAATCATCCAAGAAAGCGAGCACGGGCATCACAAAATCTCTACCGGCCTCTGCAAAATTTCCAAATACCTTATAACCCACTTCCAAACCAAGGGTATAGAAGGGAACCGAAGTTGAAGGATAATTTCACACCAATAGGAGTTTCATATGCAAGCTTATTTGAGAAGTTAAAACAACAGGACATGATTGCACCCATCCCTCCAAATCATGTGGACCCACGTGGAAGGAGCTTTGACCCATCTAAAAGGTGTGAATACCATTCCCATGCCCAGGGGCACAACATGGAAAGTTGTCGGGATTTGAAAAGGGAATTAGAAAGGATGATCCAAGAAAGATTGATTGTGATTCATAATAGTGACACCCAGAATATTGTGCTGAATCCGTTACCTGCACCTGATGATACACACTTTCTGGCGGTGATGCCTGGTGGCACGGAATATGAGAATCCACTCGAGAATTTGCCGACTGAAATGAGAGAAGGCCCTAGTGGTTCTGATAATCAAATTCGTGGCTAAATGTCAGGCTTATCAATTGGAGAGTCATTTGTGGTGGCTTATTTTGTTGTCATTTCTATTTGTCCGAGTTATGTCAGAATGGTAATCCGAATGTTGTTTTGTGGCTCAAACCTTTCATCCTTGTATTTTTCTTTTGATCATAGTGTCTCATCTAAAGGGGTCTAGGTTCGTTCTAAGTATGGTACCCAGTTTTGTTTTTTGGTTGTTCGAGTCGTTGTTTTATCGGTTAATGCAATGACCTATTTTATATTATTTCTAGACATTTTCTGTTATTTAGTCCTCTCCTTCCTATAGTTCTTTTTCTACTAGCTCTAGTGACATGACGTGCGCGCATAGTTCTGGCCTGATCTTAAAAGTTAATCACAAAACCATTGGGAGGTGATCGAGATATTTAAGAAATAAAAATGATTTGAGATTATTTAGAGCCCGAATCATGTGAGACTGGGGCAGGTAAAACATGAAGAAACCCTTAAAGGAAAATTGGCTATACTAAGACGGGGTTTGATTGTGATACTGATATGAAAGTGTCATCCAGCAATACTTTAAAATAACAGATGAAAAGGCGAATGAACGATATGGTTATCAGTCAGGGCACGAACAGAAGATGTCGTGAACATGTTGTTTGAACTTGGCATGTTTTGAAAATTGGAATGACGAAGGCATTTTGTTCTGCTATCCAAACACTTTATCCATCGTCAACCCTTTGAGCTTTATTTTGAAATCTTTCATACCCCTCCTTCGGAATTAGTTTGCAAAGACTAGAAACACAGGTTTGAAAGACAAGAGGAAAAAGGGATAAAGAAAAAAGAAAAGAAAAGAAAACAACAAAAGGAGATAAAGAAAAGAAAAATGAATGAAACTTGAAAAAAAAGGGGAAATGGGAACTACGTTTGACCTGATTCCTCAAAGAGGATACGTAGGCGCTTCACATCTCGGTCATAGTGTAAATAAAGATCAAAAATCCCCAAGCAAGAATCTGGGGCAAAAAATTGTGTTTATTATAAATAAATATAGGTCCGAAGGTTGTAATTTTGAACCCATTTTGTTTTATTTCGAGCCTTTAATACCATTTTTCTAGCCTTATCCAAATCCACATTACGGTCCAAAGAAAGACCTTTTGATCAATCTTGAAAAGAGGCCAAGTCAGGCAAATGAGAGAAGTCTTATCAGAACATAACACCCTGATTCCCGTCAGAAAAGACTCTGATCTGCAACAGAAGAAATATGAGAGAATCTTAGCAGTAACACCACCAATCCCCAACGGAAAAGTAACACAAATGAGAGAGTCTTAGCGGTGAAAACCTTCACAGGCACCATAAGGCAATGAAAGCTGAGAGAAAACCGAAATGAGAGAGGCTTGGTAGTGAAAACCCCTCGGGCACTACAAGTCGAACGAAGGTTGGAAATGAGATAGGAAAGCCCCAGGAGAAGATTACAAGAGGTGGTTTAACGACGGATGATAGGCTATATGTGCATGTCATGTCCATTAGAGTTGGTATCCACGTTTGATAGGGTTATTTTATAATTTTTTTTTAGAGAGTCATCCTCGTTTTTGTCTTTTATTTTGTTTCCTTTTATCTTTCTCCTTTCATAAAAAATTCCCCAATAGAGTCTGTTTGTAAGAAATGACTTCAAAATTTTCCATCAACTTTCCAATTATGCAAGACGGAATTTGATTGGTACACCCAAGTGGTATAAGTGAGGAGGGATTAAGCGCAAAGCCAGTGTCCAGAAGGATATTCCCCAGCAATAGGAAATCGACCAAGGGGTGGATCGGTGTGAAAAATGATATCTCAATGTAGGTTAATGACCTCGAGGCCAAGGCCAATTAGACTCAAAGGTCGGGAAATGCTCATTCCTTAGATATGCCGCCAAAGAAGGGGAGATATCCCCAGCAGAAAGGTATTTTCAGTGACAAGGGTGAACAAAGAAAATGGTTCACCAGTAAAACATGCAAGGTCTTCACGAAGGGTCACTATTATAGGAATTCGGGTGGTCGGTGGAAAACCACGTGGAAAGGTTCGCGAATAAAGAGTCGTCAAGGAAGGCGGGGAAGCAAGAAAGGAGAAAACTATCCCCAGCATGAATATCATCAAATGATAACATCCCCGGCAGGGTCTGACAATGAAACGCAGAGCAGGGAAAGAAGAGGAGAACCATCCCCAGCAAGAGCACCACAACCAGCCACCACATTTTAAAACTAACTAATTTTTCTTTGATTTGAAACAGGAAGAAGAGGGGTTGTTGGCAGAAAAGCATGCCACGAAGAAGATTCTCAAACTGGGGCAGAAAATTTTCTCCCGTTGCGAAAATTTTCTCGAAACCAAATACCTGGTTGGGGAAAGAAGCCAGATAACGCGAGGAAATGATCTTTGAACCCGATTGTCCCCAGCAGCTTTGAAAGAAAGAAAACAACAAGCTGTGATAGAGGAAATTATACCCCCAGCAGACAGGACAAAACAAGGAAGCTTGCGTTCAGAAAGGCAAGAGGCCGGTATCACCCCCAGCAGTTCTCGGAAAAATGAAACACTGATTTCGAGATTTCTCCGGCAGCATGATATCCTACAAGTTTTTCAAGGGAGCCAAGCGCGAGTCCCGAATGAGGTTTGGAAAGAGGAAAAAGGAAAAGGGATCCTCCGACAGTGTAATCCCCAGCTGGTGACATTTCAATCCCCAGCGATCCCGGGAGAGAATAAAGGTTTTGAAGGAAGTAGAAAACGAGGAAATAAAAAATATTTCCCCAGCAGCATTACCCCAGCAGGTAAGTATTTAGTTCCAAAGATATCCCCAGCAGTCAAGAGAAAAATAACATGACCCAGGAGGAAAGCAATTCCAAAACAAGGTAATTCAGAAGAAAGGATGGCCCAAGAAGCGATGCAGGAAGAAGAAAATGGTACGGGAAGCAAAGGAAGGCGATAGGGATGGGATGGAGTCAGTGAGTTGTAGTTGAAGTCAGGAAGCCCGCCTGAAGAATGGAGTGGCGATTTAGTTTTAAAGTTGTAGTTGAAGTCAGGGAGCCCGCCTGAAGAATGGAGTGGCGATTTATTTTGAAGTAGAGTTGAAGTCAGGGAGCCCGCCTGAAGAATGGAGTGGCGATTTGTTTTGAAGTACAATTGAAGTCAGGGGGCCCGCCTGAAGAATGGAGTGGCGATTTAGTTTTGAAGTTATAGTTGAAGTCGGGGAGCCCGCCTGAAGAATGGAGTGGCGATTTATTTTGAAGTTATAGTTGAAGTCAGGGAGCCCGCCTGAAGAATGGAGTGGCGATTTAGTTTTTGAGTTGTAGTTGAAGTCAGGGAGCCCGCCTGAAGAACGAAGTGACGATTTATTTTGAGTTATAGTTGAAGTCAGGGAGCCCGCCTGAAGAATGGAGTGGCAATTTATTTTGAAGTCGTAGTTGAAGTCAGGGAGCCCGCCTGAAGAATGGAGTGGCGATTTAGTTTGGAGTTGTAGTTGAAGTCAGGGAGCCCGCCCGAAGAATGGAGTGGCGATTTAGTTTTTGAAGTTATAGTTAAAGATAATTTAATAGGAAGTGAAAAACAACAATTAGAGGTTTTAGATGAAAGCAACAAGAAGAAGGAAGCAACAATTGGAAGATTTCAAGTAAGGCATCAATTTAGACCTAGTCCTGAGGAATTATCTCCTAGCGTCAAAATCTTAGTCTGATGAATCTTTCTCCTAAGATATCAAAATCTCAGTCTGATGAATCTTTCTCCTGAGATCACAACAATTTAGACCTAGTCCGAGGAATTATCTCCTAGCGTCAAAGTCTTAGTCTGATGAATCTTTCTCCTAAGACATCAAAATCTTAGTCTGATGAATCTTTCTCCTAAGATATCAAAATCTCAGTCTGATGAATCTTTCTCCTAAGATATCAAAATCTTGGTCAGATGAATTTTTTTTCCTCCTGAGATGGTAATCATTCGATCTATACATTTCAAGTTTTGGTAATCAGGTGCCTGCCTGAAGAATGGAATGGCAATTTATGATTAAAGTTTGCCGTTAAAGTCAGAAGCCCGCCAGAAAAGCAGAACGGCGTCTCAGTTTCCAAGATTTGATAAGGATAGTGAACAATCGAAAAGTGACAGAGTGTAACGGAAATCCTCAGCATGAATCAGAAGGAAGGTGACAAGGATCAGAAAAGATAGATTCAAACTTCGAAGGAGAATAGCTCGAAGATCACAAGTCAGGGAATTCACTTTGGAGCGCAATGCAAGTTAGCAACAAAAGAAGCTTGCGACCAGAATGCGAGTCAACAATCCGAGATGATCAACAGAAGTTAGTCAAAATGAAAAAAAGGCAAGGAGTTAATCCAAGTGTAGAAGTTGATGAAAGATGTGGTGTGCTCAAGACATGGCCGAGGTCACAAGCACCGCATACCTGGTTTGATCCAAAAAGCAGCACCTACAACTAGCAAGTGTCAAGGTTCAAATTTAGAGTCCGCATGAAGCACCAACCAATAATCAAGATCAAGCTTCAGAAGACTTATAGATAGGAATCTTGTAACTAGTAGTTGATAGGCTTAGTTAGTCTTTCTCATGTATTGATTTTGGATGTAATAGCAGGACCACGGACCGGAACTTCGATGGAACGGAACCTCGACGGAACGGCACCTCGACTGGCTCTCCACCTCGGTTACTCCATATTCTTACTCACTTCTGAACTACACGTGGTCTGATTCCTTTATAGCCAAGGATATGTAGGCAGCTCAGATACAAGGGCTCGGTCACATTCCTCTTCTTTTAGTTTAGTCCCTCCCAATAAGGGTCAGGTCAAAAACACTTGTCTAGTCGTTCTTTGTCCGAAAACTCTTTGTGTTTTCAGTCAAAGAGGGGCAGCTGTAAACGCGTGATTTTTGACCCTCCCCGAGATTTTTATATTTTTAGCGTAAAATATTTAGTTTAGTTTTAATATAGCTATTTTAGCTAAATTTGACTCTTTTACTTTATTTTTACCTCAAAATGAAAAATAACAAAAATATGGTTTTATTAATGTTTCGTAGTCATTTTAAACTTGAAAAATACAAAAATAGTACTTTATATTTTTTATCTTTTTATAAAAAACGAAAATAATAAAAAAAATAGTTTCATTAATATTTTGTAGTTATTTTAAACTTGAAAAATATAAAAATAGTACTTTATATTTTTATCTTTTTATAAAAACGAAAATAATAAAAAAAATAGTTTCATAAATATTTTGTAGTTATTTTAAACTTGAAAAATATAAAAAATAGTTTTATTTTAATTATAAGTATTATAGTTATTTTGATTACCTAGGATTAATTAAATAACACCATTCTCGGTTCCGGGCGAAGAATAATATTCGGGTTCAAACTACCCGGTTTTATAATTTTCGGACCTAGCCCATAATAATCCGAGTCCACCACACGAGGGGGGACACGGACGGAGCACGAGGCGAAACCCATAACCCTTGAAACCCACGTGGAGACCCATAATTCTTGGTCTCTCACGTGGGAATCTTTAAAAGCCAATGGACAAAATATGGGCATAAAATATATTTTAAAAGGGGGACACACTATATGGGGTGGGGAAAGATATACAATAGGATATACATATAGAGGGGGGACAAAGGAAAAAGGAGGGGGGATATTTGAAAAAGAAGGCAAAAGAAAAACGGCAGAGGGGGGGGCTTGATTTTTAAAAAGATATAGACACATAGGCAAAGCTCCCAGCAGAGCATATATATCATTTTCTACACACAACAAGAAAGGGGACTCCAGTCATACACCTCCCTCGCGTCCAGCAGAGCCAACCCCAAACGATACCCATTGAAAAAAAATAACGCTGAAAGCTAAAACCAACTGTTAGTCATCATCTTCAGCTCAAAACCACCATTGAAGCTGCTCCAAACCAGTCGACCAGCAGCTCCAGCGAACAGCTACTGCTGTTATTTCTTCCTCGCGTCAAACCCCACCATGAACGAGCAGTAGCGAACAGCTCCAAACATCACCCCATCATCGTCAAACCAATGAAACGACCAGCGCCGTTGCTGCTCCACCTTCATGAACGACTATAAATCCAGCCAACAAACTCCCTCTTCTTCACGCCAGTGAACCATCGCTGCTACTGCTTCGTCTTCTTCGTCAAAGTCCGGTCGAGGTTGCGTTCAGATTTCTGCTCTCGTTTGAGCTCCCATTTCCTATTCGAGTTCCGTCCAAAGATAGTCGGATTCATTCCTGTTGTTTTCCATGTAAGATTTGCAGCAACTAGCTGGAGTGATCAGCTTCTGATGAATTTGGTGGAGGGTTCGGCCATCGTTTTTCCGAGGATCAGTGATCTTCCAACAGGTTATCATCAGGTCTGACTGGGGGAAGCGATGACTCATACGTGAGGTATATGCTGATGAGAGCTAGAAGTAAAGGTTGGAGAGTTGTGGTGTTCAATAGCAGAGGCGGCGGAGATAGTCTTGTCACTACTCCCCAGTTCTATTCAGCTTCATTTCTTGGTGATATATATGAAGTGGTGGCACATGTCAGCAATCGCTATCCAGAGGCAAATTTATATGCAATAGGCTGGTCTCTTGGAGCAAATATTCTAGTTCGCTATCTAGGACAAGTAACTTAATTAATTCAATTTGTGCTTATTAGTATTCCTCTTCCATTATGGTCTTCTACTGATCTACCATGCATCTACGCACGAGCTGTTTTAGGGAATTTAAGTCTAGTATGATGATATGGTGAACTTGTTGGCATATTTTAATTTAGTACTGTACTTCTGCTGAATTTTAGTAATCTAGTTAACATCATGCTGGGTATTAGTAATAAGGCTAACATCATACAGTTTATTGAGAAAAGGTGAACTCTGTATGTTGATGCTAGCATAACAACGTCATAGAGTATACTTGGGAAAATGTTATGGATGTTCTCCGGTCTTCGTTTTCTCAACTATTTCTGGTGGTTCAGTATGGTTGGGTGTTTGTCAGTGGAATTGGGTTTTTTAAGCTTTTGGATCATAATACCATCCAAATCCATCTAGTAATGGCGTTCTCTTTTTATTTTTTTATTTTGCAAACACTGGTGCATGCCAGTAATTGACCCTGGTCTCAAAGGTTTTCGCCCACTTCATTGATGCTAGGTCACACTCGGGTGCACATTTATGTGACCCAAATCCAAATCTCAACGGAGTCGAAATGTGTTGACAACCACGGGTGCACTGGTGCGACGTGGTTCGAGATACATTTTCACAACGTTGCAATTCTTTGTAAAAATAATAATAATAATAATAATAATAATTTTTATGATAATAATATCATCAGAAGTAAAAATTTAAAATTTGCACATAAGTCAAGGCATATTATAAAATCAGATAAAGAAGCCAAGTACGATAATGGAGCGACCGTGCTAGAACCACGGAACTCGGGAATGCCTAACACCTTCTCCCGGGTTAACAGAATTCCTTATCCGGATTTCTGATTCGCAGACCGTTAAATAGAGTCAAACCTTTCCTCGATTCGGGATTCAAATCGGTGACTTGGGACACCATTATTTTCCCAAGTGGCGACTCTGAATAATTAAATAAATTAATCCCGTTTCGATTGTCCTTTAATTGGAAAAACTTCATCGCGCCCTCGCGGGTTAGCGGAAAAAGGAGGTGTGACATCACCCATACAGAATCAAACTTCCTCACCGTCCGAGGGAGTCCAGTAACAAAGTCCATAGTGATCCTTTCCCATTTCCACTCAGGAATAACAATGCGCTGAAATACACCGCCGGGCCTCTGATGCTCGTACTTAACCTGCTGACAGTTGAGGCACCGTGCTACATGTCCGACAATGTCCATTTTCATCTTTCTCCACCAATAGTGATGTTTCAAATCTTGATACATCTTCGCGGCTCCTGGATGGATAGAATACCGCGAGCTATGGGCCTCCTCCAGAATCAACTCACGAAGGCCATCAACATTGGGCACGCATATCCGGCCCTGCATCCTCAATACGCCGTCACTATCAATGGTGACATCTCTAGCATCATCATGCTGAACTCTGTCCCTAAGGACAACCAAATGTGGATCATCATACTGGCGCTCACGAATACGATCATATAGAGATGACCGAGATACAACACAAGCCAATACTCTGCTGGGCTCCGAAATATCTAACCTCACTAGCCGATTGGCTAGCACCTGAACATCATAAGCAAATGGCCTCTCCTCAACTGGAATATATGCCAAGCTCCCCATACTGACCGCCTTCCGGCTCAAAGCATCGGCCACCACATTGGCCTTTCCCGGATGATATAATATAGTAATGTCATAATCCTTCAGCAACTCCAACCATCTCCGCTGTCTCAAATTAAGGTCTTTCTGTTTGAACAAGTGCTGGAGACTACGATGGTCGGTATACACCTCACAAGACACACCGTACAAATAGTGCCTCCAAATCTTCAATGCATGAACAATGGCGGCTAGCTCCAAATCATGAACAGGATAGTTCTTCTCATGTGGCTTCAACTGCCGAGAAGCATAAGCAATTACCTTACCTTCCTGCATCAACACACAACCTATCCCCACTCTCGAGGCATCGCAATAAACAGTATATGAACCTGAAGCTGATGGCAATACTAACACTGGAGCTGTGGTCAAAGCTGTCTTGAGCTTCTGAAAGCTCTCCTCGCACTCATCCGACCACACGAATGGTGCACCCTTCTGGGTCAATTTAGTCAATGAAGAAGAAATGGACGAAAATCCTCGAACAAACCGGCGATAATATCCCGCCAAACCAAGAAAACTCCTGATCTCTGTAGCTGAGGTCGGTCTAGGCCAACTCTGCACCGCCTCTATCTTTTTCTGATCAACCTGAATACCATCACGAGACACCACATGTCCCAGAAATGCTACGGACTCGAGCCAAAACTCGCACTTGGAGAATTTAGCATATAGCTTCTCCTCCCTCAATCTCTGCAACACAATACTCAAATGCTGAGCATGCTCCTCCTGACTACGGGAGTAGACTAGAATGTCATCAATGAACACAATCACAAATGAATCCAAATAAGGCATGAACACACTGTTCATCAGATGCATAAATGCTGCTGGGGCGTTGGTCAGCCCAAACGACATCACAAGAAACTCATAATGACCATATCGGGTCCTGAATGCGGTCTTCATAATATCCGAGTCCCTGATCTTCAGCTGATGATAGCCTGAACGAAGATCGATCTTAGAAAACACCCTCGCACCCTGTAACTGATCAAACAAATCATCTATGCGCGGTAGAGGGTACTTGTTCTTCACTGTCACTTTGTTCAATTGTCGATAATCAATACACATTCGCATGGAACCATCTTTCTTTTTAACAAATAATACCGGCGCACCCCACGGAGACACACTAGGGCGGATGAAACCCTTATCCAGAAGCTCTTGAAGCTGCTCTTTCAGTTCTTTCAACTCAGCTGGTGCCATCCGATAAGGAGGAACAGATATGGGCTGAGTGCCCGGCACCAAGTCAATACCAAAATCAATATCCATGTCCGGCGGCATGCCCGGCAGGTCTGAGGGGAATACATCTTGAAAGTCCCTCACAACAGGTGCAGAATCAATGCTAGGAGACTCAGCTCCCACATCTCTCACAAAAGCTAGGTACGATAAACACCCTTTTTCAACCATCTTCCGAGCTTTTAAAAACGAAATAACACGGCTAGGGACGAAATCGGTCGAACCCCGCCACTCGATCCTGAGAAATACCAGGAATGGCCAACGTAACTGTCTTAGCATGACGGTCCAATATAGCATGGTACGGAGACAACCAGTCCATACCCAATATAACATCAAAGTCCACCATACCCAACAATAACAAATCTGCCTGGGTCTCCAGACCCCCAATAGATATAACACAAGATCTATAGACATGATCCACAACAATCGTATCACCCACGGGGGTGGATACATGAACAGGTAAATCAAGACCACTACGAGTCGTACCCAAGTGATGTGCAAAGTAAGAGGACACGTATGAATATGTGGACCTTGGATCAAATAGAACAGAGGCATCTCTGTGACAGACAGAAATGATACCTGTAATCACTGCATCGGAGGCAATTGCATCACGCCTGTCAGGAAGTGCATAGAAACGTGCCTGGCCTCCACCAGATCTCTCCTCGCCCCTGGGGCGACCACGAGAAGACTGACCTCCACCTCTATTAGACTGAGATGGTGCTGAAGATGAGGGTTGATCCCTCTGCTGAGTCCTGTCCCTACGGAGTCAAGGCAATGTCTCCTCATGTGGCCAAACTCACCATACTCATAACATGCACCTGGTGCTGGAGAAGGGGACTGAAGGGAACCCCTCGCCGCAGAAGAACCCTGGGTTGATGAAGTAGGTGCTGCACCCTAGGCTGGAAGGGCACTAAGTGATGACCGACCCTGCTGAAACCCCTGTCGACCACGACCATAAGAACCTCCGCTCTGCTCTGGGCGGCCTGAATGAGAAGGTCTAGATGAGCGACCTCTGCTCTGCTGGGAATGCTCTCTGGACGGAGCACCACTGAAACTACCAGAACCACGAGGCCTCTTGGCCTCCGCTCCTCTCTCTCTCGGCGACGATCCGCCTCAATGGAGCGTGCCATATCAGCAACCTGCTCAAACAATGATGACAGAAACTCTCTCTCTGGTCATAAGAATGCGGATAGAGTAGTTGAGGCCATCAATGAACCTCCTGATCCTCTCCCTATCATTAGGGATCATCCATGTGGCATGCCTAGCCAGCTGTGTGAATCTGAGCTCATACTGGGTCACAGACATGTCGCCCTGAACCAACCACTCGAACTGGCGACGTAACTCCTTGCGACGGGACTGTGGTACATACTTCTCTAGGAAGAGAGTAGAGAACTGCTGCCATGTGAGAGGTGCCGCTCCTGTAGGCCTACGCCTCTCAAACTCCTCCCACCAATCAAATGCGGGACCAGTAAACTGCAAGGTAGTGAATGAAACTCCGTTGGACTCAAGAATACCAGCCGTACGTAGCATCCTCTGGCATTTATCTAAGAAACTCTGGGCATTCTCGCCCTCGGCGCCACTGAAATGGGGTGGCTGGAGTCTACCAAATCTCTTTAGATGACGCTGCTCGTCGTCGGGCATAACCTGAACCATATGCTCTAGAGCTGGTGCAACTGGAGGAATAACTAGTGCAACCACCTGAGCAGGGACTAGCTCTGGCATCCGAAGTCCCTGAACTACCTGCTCAGGTGTGCGAGCTGCAGGGGTCTGCTGACCACCCCTTATCTGAGATGTCGCTGCAGTAGCGGTAGCTGATACTAACAAGCATATAACGGGGAAAACGGGGTGGTAACTCACATGATGATGGGTCGGGTCATCACAATTTTTACCCTATGCAATCGCACAGACATGTATACGATCACATGAAGGAGTGTGATCGCGTAGGTTTGAGACTTAGAAGAGTGTGTTCGCACAAGGTTATATGCAATCGCGTAGAAGAGGAAAAGAGTTCTCTACTATCGCATGGGTTATTCTACGATCGCGTAGAAGGAATTTTGGGAGGCTTGAGATTTGTACTATGATATCGCATCAGTGGTATTGCGATCGCATAGAAGAAAACCTGGGCGGACAGAATAGATTTATGGGTTATTTCAGTCGTGAAACCCACCATTTTTCCACCATTTTACACCGCCTTGAGAGCGTTTTGATCGATTTTGACGAGGATTTCAACGGGAAGTGATTAGAGGTAAGTCTCGCGGTCTAGAAACATCATTTAACTGAAGCTAGAAGCTCTCTTTAACCCGTTTAAGCATATTAATTCACGAAGCAACAATGATACATATAATGAAACGGGGAACCAAGTCCCATAATACATCAACTCCTATAGACCGAAGGGTCAAGAGTCATGAGCCTCTACTGAACATGAGCGTATAAAGGTTTACAAGATACCAAGTGCGGAAAGAAAAGTCAATACAAAAATCAAGAGACGATAAAAAGGAATATCGGGTCCTGCGGACTCTGCAGCTACCTCGAGTATCCACAAATGTCGCCTCGCACGGCTACCAGATCACTGCTGAGAGGTACCTGGATCTGCACACAAGGTGCGGGAGTAAAATGAGTACTGCCAGACTCAGTGGTAATAAACAAGGGTAAGACAGCGTAGATAAGAAATCCGCAATAAAGCACTATGTAAAGCTGTAAACAAATACCCTGTCACAGAATCAATATCAACTGTACATGTACCAACAAGTACCAGTAAAACAATATAACAACTAGCGGATGTAGCTAAATGCAATGCAATGCATGATATGACCGCTAGGGCGCGTAGGCCGATCCAATTTGGGTACCCGTGCTCACTATGGGGGTTCAGACTCCGAAGGGGCTCCTACTGCCCAAGCACAATATTACTGCGGCGTGTAGTCCGATCCAACATGTATACCGCTGCGGCGCGCAGCCCGATCCACTACCAGTCAGCTAATATGCAATCACAGCCTCGCAGGCTCAAAAGTAGTTTTGAAAACATCTTTTATCATTTTTCAGTTGAAAACAGAAATATCAAGTTCCAAAGATTTGGAAATAACATGATAACAGAAATAGCTGCGGACTAGTAGTAAACTAGCATGTCAATATGATAAGACAATGATAACGATCCTCGCGGGATCCAATAACCGGCTCACGGCCCACATGTTTACTCAACCGCCCAAGAAGGGGGTTCCTCGGCTCAAGAGTGGCCATTATCACAATATATAATATGCAACCATCCGAGAAGGAGGTTCGACGGCTTAAGAATAGCCTAATATCATAATACAATATCAGCAAGTCGGACTAAGCCATAGTCCCCAATCACAATCGACCCCGCACTCGCAAGAGAGTACGTGTCTCACCGCTATACAGCGTCACAAAGTGGTATACCGGGGTTTCGAACCCGCTGGTCATCACCCGCATCTATTACTCACCTCAATACGGCGCGACGACTACTCCGCGATGCCCTGCCACGAGAATCAAGCTCCGCACGCGTAGAATCTAATGATTTCCCTCGAGTTTCTCTTCAAAAATCGCCCAAATCGCCTCAAAGCCGAGACCCAAATGTGTGAAATGTTTCGAAAATTTTCAACTTCCGATACAATTAATTCACTGCGAATTTCGCTTACGCGCACCATTTTCCGCCCTCGCGGAACCGGCTTCGCGACCGATTGGTCGCTCACGCGAACCCGGGCCTATTTGGCCATTAGCGATCCAAGGACCGCTCCTACGAGTCCGCTTCGCGGATTTTCATCCGCTCCTGCGGTCGCTTTCCGCCTCTGCGATCAAGCGTCCGCTCCCGCGGACTCGCCTACGCGATCGACCACCCGCTACGCGGACCCCGATCACGCCTCGGGACCGCTTACGCGATCGCCCACTCGCTCCGGCGAAGCCGCCCTGCGGGCCGGGCTCCGCTTCAGCGGTCTATCGCCCCTGCGCCCCTTCGTCCGCTCCTGCGGACTCGCTCCTGCGCTCCCGTTTCCGCAGGCGAAAACAACAGAACAGATTCAAAAACCTGCAATTTTCCACATTTTCTCCCGTTTAACCATCCGAAAACACCCCGAGGCCCCGGGACCTCATCCAAACACACCAACACATCTTAATACCTTATTCGAACTTGTTCCAATCCTCAAAACACGTCTAATAACACCAAAACCCATAATTCACATCGAATTCAAGCCTAAATTCCTTAAAACATTCCGAATTACACAATCAATCAAAAACCCGACTAAACGACGTCCGAATGACCTGAAATTTTGCAGGCATATCCAAAATCACCTAACGGAGCTATTGTAACTGTCGGAATTCCATTCCGACCCCCGGATCAAAATCTCACCTACCATTCGGATTTCGCCAAAATTCAACCTTAGCCAATTCAAGCCTATTTCTACACCGGGCCTCCAAATTCAATTCCGATCATTCCCCTAAGTCACAAATC
Organism: Nicotiana noctiflora; assembly: GCA_032618575.1. NCBI lineage: Eukaryota > Viridiplantae > Streptophyta > Magnoliopsida > Solanales > Solanaceae > Nicotiana > Nicotiana noctiflora. Next base: position 15,438 of record JASVEL010003887.1, read on the forward strand.
ACCTCCCGGAACTAACCGAATCATCAGAACCTGATTCCGAGCCCTCTAACCAAATAGTCAACTTCGGGTTGACTTTCCTTATTCAAGTCTCCTTCAAAAAGGCTATATGCCTCATTTTCAATCCAAATCACTCCTAAATCACCCGATAGACTTTAACACTGATATAAAAGCCTAAAACATACAATTTCAACATAACGGGGTGGTAATTCCCGTAACGACGGGCCGGGTCATCACACATGGTAAGAATTTTTTTTGACTTAACACGTACATTACTAATATATATTTTTATATACTAAGCTGACTTATTATTTTGTAGATTGTTGATGGACCGACGGCCCCTTCTACTTATCATGTCACCACTATTGACGATCATGCTGCATTGCCATCATTATATAAAGAGGCAATGTAATGAGGATGATCCTAATATCGTATCCGGGTGGAAAAGGATGCGCTTCAGGCCAGCGGCGGCATTGTATCACACACACTATGTGACACATTGATTTTCTTTTTCTTTTTTGTCTTTTTTATGTACATTATGTAAATATTATTTTATGTAAATAATAACAACAGTTTTTATGCTTACATAATATGCGCATTATGTTTTAATTTTCTCGTTTCTTCTTTATATAACACTACAACACAAACACTAACATAGAAACTTAACATAATTTAAATGCAGTATAACTAATGAAATCACATGACACGGGAAATATAATGATAAGTACTACACTCTAAACATACATGTCATACATTAGTCACCACCGCCTAGTATTCTCTTCTCCAACCACTTAAATTTTTCTTCTAGCTTATTTTTTTCACCTCTTTGAGTTTCTCCTTCAACTCCGTAACTTTTTGTTTGTATTTTCGTTCATATTCCCATTGTATTTTGGTCAAATCATGAAGAAAATGCAAAGATTATTTGTAGCATTCCGGGTGACAGGGTTCATCAATCCTTACCTTAAAATTGCAAAAAGGTTCGTCGAAAACCCTATAAAACTTATTCACACACATCGAGTAGCGGCGTCCAACTTCACCATCATCCCAACAATCTTTCATGATGCAATTTTTTTTCACACTCGCATCTTGGTACATAAATGCGTTCAGACATTTGTTAAAGCATAAACTTGCTTTTACGAAAACTTTTGCTATTGGTTATTGTGAAGTGTAGAAAATAATTAGAATGTGCCCGTTATTTATAAGCAAGTCAAAAACAAAATGTAGTATTTAACCATACTCTATATATTCACGCAAAACGAAGTATCAAACCGTATTATGCTTAAAGATTTTGTCGGATACAAAATAACTTTTTCTCAGGCGGGCAGCTTTTTCAGTTCGACAAGACAACAGACCTAACGTAGTTAACCGTGCTATATATACACATAACATAGTATTTAACCGTGCTATGATATGCGTGTTAAAGATTTTTGTCAACTTTTTCTGAGGCATGCAGCTTTTTCAGTTCGACAAGACAACACACATAACGTAGTATTTAACTGTGCTATGTATATACACATAACATAGTATTTAGCTTTGCTATGCTATGCATGTCCCCATATATATAGTCATATACTCAAAACCCTAAAGACATAAAACATACTCACATACTCAAACCTAAATGATGGATGCCTCTCCCTCTACCAAACGAGCCGTATCTTACTCTTCTACTAGTAGTGATGCCTATCTTACTCTTTTACTAGCAGTGATAATAAAAAAGATAATCTTCCAAAATTTTAAGTGGTTATGACTGATTCATGCATCAACGACAACGATCTGGTAAATTATTATGTCAATTAAAATTTATTTCGTTAACATAAAAAACATTTGTTTCTTATACCTTAATTCCAAAATCGTATATCTTTTTCAGTTTTATAATTTCTGAAACTTAATAATAATGTTTTTTTTAAAAGTATATTCCAAGAAAAATCTACTAGCATCTTCCTCCAACATTAGAACATGCGTTTCTATACCATCGTGGTAAAGAGTGGTATGTAAATATGAGCGTTGGTGATCAAGAAGGTTCAAGGTAGGCTGGAGATCTTTTGCGGTGGAGAATTTTATCAGGCGAGGTTTCATCGTCAAATTTACATTGGTTGATGTTTCACCACTGGGTGTTATCTTCAATGTTCAAGTAAAAGAAGACAGATATCCTATTTGTACTAATCCATTTTTACTTTCTAATAGGATGTGTTTGTGTTGATTTATCCTTTTATTAACTTTTATTTTCATGTATGTTGCTTTAGTTATGATTTTCTTTGCTTTTTTTCTTGAAGTATTATATTATGAAATTTCAATCGTCATATTGGTCTTCTTTACTAACACTAATAAGTTGAATATTGGAACTATCATATTATCATCACAATGTAAAAGGTTATGTTCCAATCTGTTCAAATCATACTTAACAAATATATTTCATTTGATATATCTTGCAACATAAGCAAAACAACTACTTGTTGCAACATATAATATTGTTTGATAGTTGGGCACATTAGAAGAACAACTACCACGAGATTGATTACCACCACCCCCAAATAGCCAAAGAACATTTTTGACGGTCGTGTCCTGTTTACGAGCATATAGAATATTTACGCGCATAAACAGTATCGCTAATATCCATTTGGTTCCATATACGCATTCTCTTATGCACCTGTATTCGATGCAAATAGTCCTTGTTACACATCATTTTAAATAGTTCCGGCGGCCAATAATACTTAGCACCCATTAGCTGCAACTGCCCACTATATGTGTTTAAGTATGCAACAACACTGTATTGCTTATCAACATAGTTGGTTTTCCCTAAACCTGTTCGTTGAAAATACTTCATGGAATGTGAGCACGACATGTGGTAGATGGTCCATTTCCCACATGAACACAACCTGGTGGCTTCATTTATGGTATGTATATTATCCCCCCGATATTAATGGATAGTGGTGCAAACTTCAAAAGTACCCCGATTTTGATCATATTGTAAGTATGAATGCCAATGTGCTCGTCTTTTGTATTTCTCAAATCTTTTTATCGGTATTGGCATAAATTCAACACCCTTGTTTATCAATTCTGATGCACCTCTATGCCTTTCAACAAACCTCTCTGCCATCTATATGAATGTCATCCAGACCATGGCAGTGACAGGCAATCTACGTGCAGACTTCAATAACCCGTTGAATCACTCTGACACATTTGTAGTTAGGGATCTCCACAGTCTGCCACCATCAACATGCAATGTCCATTTATGAAGCTCATATCGTATCAACCAATTGTAGGCTCTTTCGTCTAACTGCCCGATCAATTACATGCCCCTCCTGAATTTACGCTGTTGGTGATCAGTTGCAGCCATCCACATTAAATTATGTAAGTCTTTTGTTGGGATATTTCTTCTGGAAATTGGCCTTCAGATGCCTCACACGGTAATAATGGTATGCATAGGGTTCCATCCATTCAGGTAAATGCTGTACAAAACTTAAAATACCACCATGGCGATCAGATATTAGATAAATAACTGAACATTATTTTGACAACGTGTTGCTTCAAGTGGTTTAAAAATAGCATTCACATCTCTTCGCTTTCATTGGCAAAATGAAAAAAGCTAGTGGAAATATTCAATTAACATCTACTAGAACGGTGATCAATAACCTAATATCATACTTTATATGAGTACCGTCTATGAAAATTATAGGACGGTAATGCACAAAAGCATCAATTGCTAAATTAAATGCCCAGAACACGTATCTGAATATATATTATGGTATTCTAGGACTCCGCTCATGCTTCCATTCAACAATAATCTCGGGATTAAATTGTTTCAGTGTGGCCATGTACCTGGGTAGAGATGAAAATGACTTATCCCAGTCACTATAAATAATTTCAAATGCACGTTTGCACTCGAGATATGCATTTTTTTAGGTAATAGTATACCCATATTTTTGATGGACGGTTGTAGTACACTCTTTGATCTTATTCCAAATAAACACTTCCAAGGATAAGAGAAATCAAGTCAACATCCAAGTTGAAGTGATTTTCATTGAATGTGTCCCTTTCACAAATATAAATGCTAATATACTTACCCACTTTCCACAACCCTGTTTCCTTCTTGGTGGCACACAACATCCAGTTACAATCCATAAAGTATCTACGCATACAACCTAGTATATCTCCGGAGTTGACTCTTATACTGTCATCTCACGACACTCTCTTATGTTGTATATTTTATAAGCCATGAATAGGCGAGCTTTATTGAGAAAATACATGCCCTTTGCCTAGACTTATCCCATATTACTAATTGAACTTCGTTAATATCCCTTGTGAGGGCATCCACATCCGGCATACTTGGAAAATAATCAAGGTAGGGAATATGTCTTGAATGAAATAACACGTGGGACTCGTACTGTGACGACCCGGCCCGTCGTCATGGGAATTACCACCCCGTTATGTTGTAATTATATATTTTATGCTTTTATATCAGTGTTAGAGTCTATCGGGTGAGTTAGGAGTGAATTGGATTGAAAATGAGGCATATAGCCTTTTTGAAGGAAACTTGAATATGAAAAGTCAACCTGGAGTTGACTATTTGGTTAGAGGGCTCAGAATCGGATTCTGATGATTTGGTTAGTTCTGGGAGGTGATTTGTGACCTAGAGGAGCGATCAGAATTAAATTTGGAGGTCCGGTGTAGAAATATGCTTGAATTGGCTAAGGTTGAATTTTGGCGAAATCCGAATGGTAGGTGAGATTTTGATCTGGGGGTCGGAATGGAATTCCGACAATTTCTGTAGCTTTGCCATGTGATTTTGGATATGTCTGCAAATTTTCAGATCATTCGGACGTCGTTTGGTCGGGTTTTAGATCAAATGTGTAATTCGGAAAGTTTTAAGGAATTTAGGCTTGAATTCGATGTGAATTATGGGTTTTGATGTTGTTAGACGTGTTTTGAGGATTGGAACAAGTTCGGATAAGGTATTAGGATGTATTGGTGTATTTGGATGAGGTCCAAGGGGCCTCGGGGTGTTTTTGGATGGTTAAACGGGAGAAAACATGGAAAATTGCAGGTTTTTGAGTTCTGTTCTGTTGTTTTCGCTCCTGCGGAAATGGGCGCGCAGGAGCGAGTCCGCAGGAGCGGACATGGGAGCGCAGAAGCGCTGTTGATCGCTGAAGCGAAGCTTGGCCCGCAGGGGCGGCCCCCCTGGTGCGGAAGGTGAGCCGCAGAAGCGGTCTAGTGTCATGAGGTGAAGGATCCACAGAAGCGGAAGGGTAGCTGCTTAAGTGAGTCCGCAGAAGCGGACTCCTATTTGCAGAAGCGGGTAATCCCGCAGGGGCGGAGGAAATTCCGCAGGAGCGGACGCGTAGGAGTGGTCCGTGGCTCGCAGAAGCGGAAAGTGGCCAGTCAGGCCTAGGTTCGCAGAAGCGACCAATTTGTCGCGGAAGCGGTTCCGCAGAGGCGGAAATGGTCCGCAGAAGCGGAAATCACAGAGGGTTAATTATATCAGAAGTTAGAAATTTCAGAAACATTTCAAAACATTTCGGTCTCGGCTTAAGAGGCGATTTGGGCGATTTTGAAGAGAAATTCAAGGGAATTCATCAGGTAATCAACTATGGACTTAAATTATGAATAGTATTGATAATATTATGCAATTATCTCATGAAAATGGAGGAATTTGGGGTATTTTATGGAGGTTTTTAGCCCTAGGCTTGAACTTTAGAAAAACAAGGATTTGAGTGGGCAAATGGAGTCTGATTTTGGTAAATTTTATATGCCTAGACTCGTATTGAAGTGAGGGTTCCGAATATGTGACTTTTGTAATTTTTTGAGAAACGTACCGAAAGTCAGGTTTTGGCAACTTTGGGAATTTTGATGTAAATTGAGTTGTTTTGACTGGGTGTCGTCTTATTGGCCTAATTTATTGTGTTTCTACTATATTTGATCAGATTTTACGCGTGTGGAGCTTTATTCTCGTGGCAAGGGCATCGCGGACTAGTCGTCGAGCTGTATTGAGGTGAGTAATAGATGTGGGTGATGACCAGCGGGTTTGAAACCCCGGTATACCACTTTATAACGTTGTACAGCGGCGAGACACGTACTCTCTTGTGAGTGCAGGGTCGATTGTGATTGGGGACTATGGCTTAGTCCGACCTGTTGGCATTGTGTTATGATATTGGCTATTCTTGAGCCGTCGAACCTCCTCCTCGGATGGTTGCATATTATATTGTGATATTGGCTACTCTTGAGCCGTTGAACCTCCTTCTCGGATGGTTGAATATACTTGTGGGCTGTGAGCCAGTTATTGGATCCTACGAGGGTCGTTATCATTGTCCTGAGATATTGACATGCTAGCTTTACTACTAGTCCATAGCTATTATTGTTATCATGATATTTCCAAATCTCTAGAACTTGACATTTAATGTTTTCAACTGAAAAAAATGATAAAAGAGTTTTCAAAACTACTTTTGAGCCTGCGAGGCTGCATTTGCATATTAGCTAACTGGTAGTGGATCAGGTTGCGCGCCGCAGCGTATACTCATGATATTGTGCTTGGGCTGTAGGAGCCCCTCCAGAGTCTGAACCCCCACAATGAGCACGAGTACCCAAATTGGATCGGGCTACGCGTCGTAGCGGTCATTTCATGCATTGCATTGCATTTTGCTACATCTGTTAGCTGTTATACTTTGTTGTTGATATTGTGTTGGTTATCTACTATTGATATTGAACTGTTACAGCTTTACATAGTGATTTATTGTGAATTTCTTATCTACGCTGTCTTACCCATGTTTATTACCACTGAGTCTGGCAGTACTTATTTTACTCCCTGCACCTTGTGTGCGGATCCAGGTACCTCTCAGCAGATCTGATCCGGTAGCCGCTCAGAGGCATTGTGCGGGATAGTCGAGGTAGCTGCAGCGTCCGCAGGACCTGACTCCCCTTCTAGCTGTCTTTTCATTTCATGTTGTCATTTCTTTCCGCACTGAGTTTTGTTGTAAACCTTATTACACCTATGATCTTTAGAGGATCTTGATTCTTGACCCTTCGGTTTATGGGAGTTGGCATGTGTTGGGACTTGGTTCCCTGTTTTGATATATCTATCACTGTTGTCTTATGACTTGTTATGCTTAAATGGGATAAGGCGAGCTCATAGCTCCGTAATTATTGTTGATTGGTCGGGTTGGCCTAGCAGTGTGATGGGCACCATCACGACCGGATTTGGGGTCGTGACACGTACACTCTTGGTCTAACGAGAAGTGGAGGAGCATGTTCCCTCGTCAGCTCACGTTCAACATTCACTTCCTTCTCATCATCACCCTCGTCAGGAAAAGGGTATGGCATCTCCAGATTCATTGATATTGTTGTCATAATCACTATTATCTTCCTGACTCTGCGCATATTCCAAATCATGAGTAAATATGTCATTTACGTCCAACTGAGTGAGGTCAGGACCATCAAGATGCTCGTTTTCACTAAATAAACAAAAAAATAATAAATACTTTAAATATAGCTATATCACTTCACTTACAAGTCGATTGTATTGACATTCTATGATGGATATTTTTCTATTGGTGATGACTCCCGGATGGACTACCGTGATCCAACACACCAAAACTATACATATTCCAACTAGGGGAGGGGTCATAACTTGTAAAATTTATATTCGGACGGTACCACCTATAAAATATATGAGTGTTAATACAAATTCAATTCGACAAAAAATAAACATCGTAACACAAAGAAAAACTAAAGTTTACCAGTTGTCTTGTGGATTATATAAATAGGAGAGATATTATTTTCTCGCTCCTCGTTCGCCCATGGAGATAAGTTTAGATCTGGCCAAACTCTTTCAGTTGGATGCTTTTGGGCTAAAACTGCTCCAGAATAACCAGCCAATGATTGAGGGTTATCCCTGCTTTGTGCAACCTCATTATTGCGAACTTCTTCAACTTGACGTACATTTCCAATAATTTTATTACAATAAATCCCCTGTATTAATCTGGAGTCCTCAAAAAATCTCTCAGAGTTTCTTCATCTTCGATGTTAAACTCGCATAACAAGCAAACTCTTGCGGAGTCACAGTCCCAGTTATTTTAAGATTCACCAAACGTTTGCCCAATCTTATTTTATTGCATAAAACGATATCATTCAATCGTATTCCATTTTAAATGGCGATTTAACATGACTTTGTGAAGATAAACTATAGTTCACCGAGTTATTCGCCACCACAACTTTACCCGCTCCCCCCCCCCCCAATATAATGAAATTTTTACTTTTCGCTCTTCACACATTATGAATAAAGCTTGAGAAATTAACAACAAGAAACATTTATCACGAAATTAGAGTATTTCTAAATGATAATTCTCAAAAGCCTTAACCCCTTTATATAAGGTAATGCCCAATCTCGGGGGTCAAATTATTAAAAGTAAAACGCGGTTTAAAAGGGCCTTTTATATATTTAAATTATTGTTATGTCAGTTAAGCGCAAAAGAGTTATTGGTGGGCCCACAAAATATATAAAATGCGGTTTAATATCACATTTTATATAAAATGCAGTACTGTACCATATTTTATATAGTTGTCTTTTCAGTTACTACGTAAAACACGAAATATTAAAGCGTTTTATATAAAACGTGGTTATTTAATTGCGTTTTACGTTAATGTCTTAAGGTAAAAATGCGATTCATATAGAAATGTAATTTTCTTTTTTTATTATTTTGAGTCCAAAAGAGTTATATTTGGGATCCATACTCCTAGCCAATCCCACCTTGATTCGAATTGATGATGTCATGTGCGACATCCATTAATGATAATTCATTTATGTCCATTATTTTGGATACTTTTTCTTTGTCAATTACAAAAGAGATACGAGAGGAGTCGAAGGCCGAAAGACCCCAACAAGGAGCATTCATTTATATGCTCTTCAGTCTTCTCTTAAATTAATGCTAGACATAGTACAATTATATTACATAAACTTCAGTATTTGACTTTAAAGACTAGGAATTCAAAACTAATTTAGGAAACCCCATACTAAGTATATTTTGTCGCATATGACGATAATCGTTATTCGTTAATAAGTTTGATTGTCATTGCTTATTTAGCTCGCCCGACCCATAACTTTTTGGCTCAAGTGCACATATAACTATTCTCAGAGATATTATTTAGAAATAAGTCGGTACTTATTTTATTATGAAATATTCAACTAAAAATTTAACTTCAGAATATTTTGTCTCAAAAAACTAAACTAAAAAACTGAAATTACTAATTTTTAAAGAGCATCCCTTTAGGGTGGCTACTTGATGTAATTTCTACTAACTTAACAAAGGCCAAAAATGTCTTATTCAAATTGTTACTTGCAGAAAAATCCAAATTGTTAGTACATCTCTCCTGTATTGGCGTTTGAGTAGTACGTGAAAATACTGATATATGAGTCCAGACTCCCGTGTCCTTACTCTGTCAAAAAATAATATATATACATATACATATATATATATAAAGGCGCATTAGTTGTGGTTAGAGTACAGATATTATAATCCAAACAAAGAATAGTTATTATTCAAAAATTAGTTAGCTTTTTTCAGTTTTTTAGAATGCCAGCTAACACAGTTCTTAAAAATTGTATTATTTGACCCGACACAGTGTGGGCCGTCTGCTTAATTATGTATCAACCCATACTGGGAATCACTAGCACTCGTCCAAACATACCAATTTAGTTGTTCGAAGTATAAGCATATGCATTGGTAGATCCATTCGGAATTGAGGACAAAGGAAAAGCATAAGTCCATCGGTTGCGGGCACCAATGATTGGATCACAACAAATTGCTAACTGCTAAATGGATAAAATGCTGCATGCCCTTCAACTTTTATGAATATGTACTCTTTGCCATTGAACTAGTATTTGTTGACTTCATTATTTATTTCTCCATTTTCTATTTTTTACACCAACGTTTTCAAATAAGAAAGAAGTCATTTTCTTTTAGGTACAAACTAAAAAAAAATATGTTCGCATAAATTGAAATAGAGAAAATATATAATTTGCATATTAATTGTGTTTTTAACTTGTGATCTAGAAACATTTAGAAAGAAACACAGTGAAGTATTAGTAGTGGAAAGCTACCAAAATAAAGATAGGCTGTAAAAGGACATGAAATGGCACAGTGAGCTGTCTATATTAGACTAAATCTTAAACCACTCAAATGGTAACTTAAGTAAATAACCGAAGAAGCAAGCCCTAAAAGCATAGAATACCAAACAACTCTTTCAGTTTGTTTCCACAAACGTCAATCTCTCCAAACTATCTCAATCTTCAATTCCCCTACTGAAATCTGACTCTATCAAACTGAATCTTGTAAATTGAAATTCAAAAATTCCCACATGAATCTCCGACTTTTTCTCTTCTGTTTCATCATTCTTACCTATTAAATCTAATCCATTTGCAGCTTTACCTATTATTCGTCTTTCACCACCATGTATTCCCCTTTTAGAAAAGCTAAAGGGGAAATGGGTGGTGGACATAGTAAATCCAGATGGAAAATCTTCATTTATAGGTCTTCTTCAGCCTCTTCTTCCTCCAAATTCGATAAAAAGGATCCTCCAAAAGAACTCCTCTGCCCCATTTATGGATCTTTGATGTATGATCCAGTTGTGGTGTCTTCCGGCCAAACTTTCGAGCGCACTTCTGTTCAAGTCTGTAAAGATTTAGGGTTTAAACCCCAACTTCCCAACGGCTCAACCCCTGATTTCTCTAATGTGATTCCTAATTTGGCTTTGAGGACGACGATTCTCAGCTGGTGTGAGAAGTCTGGAGCGGAGAAGCCTCAGCCACCCGATTATTATGCCGTCGAGTCTACTGTTCGCACTTTGATGCCTTCTTCTTCTGTTTCGACCACCAAAGAAGATCCCAGAATACGAGTTTCAGAGAGGGAATTGCTTAAAAGCGTAGCGGAGAATCCACCTGTGCTCTTATCTCACGCCGCCTCAGAACTAACCCCAAGGAATAATCATCACTTCTACTCTCCTTCGAGCTCAGAAGAATCTGTCATCGCTAACAACTCGCCGCTGCTCCCTTTTACCACTCGTCCCTCCTGCTATTCATCTTCGTCGTCGCAATCAACTTCGTCGGAGATTATAGTCTCCGATGAAGTCCCGTCTTCTGCTTCCACGTCATCCGAAGATGATTATTACGTTGTACAGTTCAAGAAATTAGACGTTTATGACCAGGAACAAGCTGTAATTTCACTGAGAAAAAGCACCAGAACAGATGAGGAAGCTAGGGTTTCACTGTGCACGCCGCGGCTTTTATCGGCTCTCAAGCCGCTGATGGTCTCAAGGTACGCCAGTGTTCAGACAAACGCCGTCGCCGCAATGGTCAACCTCTCGCTGGCGGAAGTCAACAAAGTGAGAATCGTTAGGGCGGGTATTACTCCGCTGTTAATTGATGTTTTGAAAGGCGGCTTCGAGGAGTCTCAGGAGCATGCAGCCGGCGCTATATTTAGCTTGGCTCTTGAAGATAACAACAAGACAGCGATTGGAGTGTTAGGTGCTTTGCAGCCGCTTTTACACGCGCTGAGGTCGGGTACCGAGCGGACTCGTCATGACTCAGCATTAGCTCTTTATCATTTAACCTTGGTGCAGAGCAACCGAGCTAAGCTCATTAAACTCGGAGCCGCGAGTACGCTTCTGGGAATGCTGAAATCCGGCGATATGGCGGGTCGGGTGGTGTTGGTAGTGTGCAATTTAGCGGTATGTCAAGAGGGAAAAACAGCGTTGCTGGACGCCAACGCGGTGGAGGTACTAGTGGGGATACTGAGAAAGGGGAGTGAGTTGGATGAGTCAACTCGGGAGAATTGCGTGGCGGCTCTTTACTCACTGAGTCATGGTAGCTTGAGGTTCAAGGGGTTGGCGAAAGAGGCGAAGGCGGCGGAAGTACTGCAGACGGTGGTGGAGAGAGGGAGCGAGCGGGGGAGGGAGAAAGCAAAGAGGATGTTGACTGCCATGCGAGGAAGGTACAAGGAGGAGGATGAGGAAGAAGAGGTAGATTGGGAGGGAGTGTTGGAGGGACGAGTGAGTCGGACTCAGTACCGAGTCGGAAGAACTACTCACAATCTCAACTCAACCGAGTTCTGAATTATGACCGAGTACAAAAAGGTGTAATTATCACATATTCTGGGATTTGGGACTCAATTATCATGTTTCATGGTTAAAATCTTTTTTTGACTTGCTTTTTTTAGCTTTTGATGTACTGTATTGGGTCCCAACTCTTCTTTTTCTAGCTCTGGTGGTAGTTATTAAAAATGTAATTTGGACTATAATTGTGATTACTGTGTAAATAAATACTAGGATTTAAGGATTGGAAATGCATTTTTGGTTTAAAGTTTGTTTTTATATAGTTTTGTACTTTGTTGAACAGCAGCAATTGAAGACGGTTTGTTTAGGACTTAAGACAAAGTCGCATGTTAGAAATATCAAGAGGCTCTGTGTTTGACTATGTCAAATTAAGTTACTATATAAAGAATGACCTAGTTGACTGTACTATACTGTTATGCCAACGCAAATCTGGATTATGATGAAACTTTTTGGCGTTAACTTCAGCTTTATTCCATGCTATCATTATTTCAGTGGGACAAAAGTTTGCCCACTAATTAAGTCTGCTGTTCCGTGGACGTAATTGTCCCTGTAATCAAAATAGAAAAAGAGATTAGGTAGAAGACCCTTGTGGTCTTTGATTTTGGATGATAGATTTGTCTCCCAAGTCTTCACTAATCAAAACAAAATATGCTAAATTGCTAGGACTATTTAGGACCCATTTGGCCAAAGATTTCCAAAATTTGCAAATACATGTTCATAAATTTTATTTATATTTGGCAAATTACATTTCTTAAAAACTGTCTCAAACTCTTGTATTTTATAAAAAAGTTCACCATTTATTATTTTGTAATAATGTTGTTTCGTCTTCTCGATCGTCTGATAGTGTATTATGTAGGTCATTATAAAAATAATAATTTATTATTAAATTTATTTATGTCCAGGACTATAGTTTGCAATAATATTGTGAATGTAATTGATGCATGTACTCTTGGGTATTTGTGAAGTGTATACGTCATGTTTCAAGTTTTTACAAAAGAAAAGAATGGAATATATTTTGAAAACTGATGTCCAAATACATTTTTATCTTCAAACCAAATTTTATCAAAATTAAAATTTTCAAAATAAATTTGAAAATTTATTATCAAACGCTTGCTAAGATTTGTCTTCCTGTTGCCTCTCCAGACTTGATCGCTTGACCATCAGAAGTTTGTCTTAAGAACTGTAAGTGCTTAAGTCGAACAACTCTAGGTGTTCCTCTATTTGCTTAATCGAGGTGCTGCACGATGAGGAATTTGTCACATCTGCTAAAAAAATAGTGGGAACCCTTAGATGATGAGTATTATCAAATTAGTTGCTTTTAAAAAGGAAAAAAAAAACATATAGTTATGTACTAGCGAGTACATAAGCGGAAAGATGGACTTCTCATTCTTTTTCTTTTTAGAAGAAAGATGAATAATGCTAAAAATATGTTTGCCTTGTGGGGAGCTACTTTGGTGTAAGACAAGGGGAATAAGTTTATATGTCGAATTAGAGTTAGTGATCGCCGTAGGGCTTGATTCTGTTTTACTTAAAATGTTAACTAACAGTTAAGCAAATCAGTCATATATATATATATAGAGAAGAGGTAAATTATAGTCAATCATAATTAATATCGAATCAGAATGAAGCAATAAGACATTAAATTTAGGGATAATTTCACATAAATACAACTCACATATTTGACTTGCAACATAATAGCACAATCATAACTTTACAAATCTATAGCCCAAAAATAATCGGCTAATATTTGAAAAAAGAGTATTTTCTAACTTTTTTTACTCAGCAACAGAGTTTAATCAGGACAATTATAGGGATTTAGATGAAGACATGAGATTTTCTAATTCTTCTGTCATATAATTTCGATATTTCTCTCCGAATTTATCTTTACTGCTACAAGTTGTCCCCCAATTTTTTACTGATTTTACTTATATGATAAAATTTAAAAACAAATGCTGCAAGTTAGTAATTTGACGGAGAATCAACAAAGAAAGTAGATTTATACATGAAGTACTCCAGAAAAAAGAAGAAACACATGAAACAAAATTAATTTGATTATACATATGCAATACTTGTATAATGATGTATAACTATGTATAAACTTGTATATGGAATCTATAATAATGTATATCAAAAGAATAAGAGAAATAGAAGAAGAAGATAAGTGATGTTATGAACATATATACACATTTATATATAATTATATATATTTATACATAATTATACACATTTATACACACTTATACATTAATGTATAAGTGTGCATAAATAGTGGTTATACAATATTTATACCAGAACACATCTTATGTTCAATATTACACCTCTATTTCAGTATCAAAATATCAAAAGAGAGTTTTTCAGAGGAGGTTAGATCTGAAAATTAAAGAGGAGAGAATATGGAGATGGAATTGTTTTATACAAGAAGATAAAGCTGGAACATCATCTCAAGAACTTGAAATTGTCTAAATACAACACAAGACCTCTTTTTCATTCTCCGATGACTTCACTCACTTCAACATTGACATATTTACCTTTAAAGTTGAAGGAAAAAAATGGAGGATGTCTGCAAGTCTTCAACCTCTTTCCAGCAATTTGAGAAGAAAGAAAAAATTATTAATGGAGGATAAACACATTTTGTCTTAGCAAAACTCACTTTGCACAAAAAAAAAGAGTACTCCAAATAGAAATAACAATTTAGTCTGCTTGAGGAGATGTTTAATACAATAATGGAAAAAGCCTTCGTGTTAGGTTGAATGAGAGAATGACTGCTGAAATTAAAAGAGGAAGAAGCATATAAATTTTGGTGAAAAGTTGAAGAAAAAACAAAGAAGGATAAAGGAGGTTGTCAATAGGTTAAATAATGAAAATGGGCTATGCATTATCTACAAAATGGGCTATGCCGGGTAAAGTTTTAAAATATAGGCTATTTTGTATTCTAAAAATAGGCCGACTGGACATACGACGTAATTTTGTCTTAAATTTAATGGAAACAGTACTCGAGAGACTTTATTGATTATGAAGATTGACCTTGCCTCTCCTTGGAGAGGTTCAAGGAATATGAGTTTTCTTTTCCTTATCCAGATCGGGGCCGCCGTTCCTTGGAAAGGTTTCGGGAACTTATCAATCTCTGAGCTTCTAGGGCCTTTCTCGGAGAGAACGAGTGTTCTTTCTTTTGGAAGGGGAAAGAAATTAGAGATTCAATCTTGACCAATTGGAGAAGCCCCCCTTCCAAAATAACCCCCTCTCCCTATTTATAGTCGGGGACCCTTTACCCCTCAACCCTTTCCAGGGTTGACCATGTCGAGAGGTTGACGCTCCCCTTACGGGAGGGGGTTGACCATAATGCATACTCCGTCGTTAAATGCGGATGGGATGAGGTTAGACCCACTTAGTTGTAGTTCTGGAGACTGCCTTAGAGACGGGGTCGATAGCGCGACGATCGAGTGGTCAGATTTTTGATCAATACAGTTAGTCCCTCCGTTCATCGAGGTTGTACCCTATCAACCTCGACGGACGAACTATATGGCAATGTGATTGTATTGGGAGTCTGATTCGTGTTCCCTTGATAACATGAAGAGTTCCGAGATATCATAGAGGGTGTCAATTGGTACCTTTATACTGTTGCGACGGTTTCAGAAGATGAGGCGACGGCTGATGAATGAGGCGTTGCTTCCTGTGAACAGTCATCATGGCACTTCACAGTCATAATGACGCACGTTCCCGAGGGACCAACTCATTTTTCGCGACTGGTCGAATCCTAATGGTGATCAATGGATTTCGCGCTTGGGAAATTAATGCCCTATAAATTGATTGAACTTTTCATTCGGTCTTTCATATTTTCTTTCTTGCCTGTTTTCGAGAGGATTTTTGAAATATCCATCCCTTGGGCATTTTGAGCTCTTTCTATGCTTTTGCTCTCGCAACCTTCCTCTAATTCTTCTATTTCCTTGATAAATCTTCCCTCTTCTTCTCTGAGTCAGTGATGGCGGGAACTATTTCTTACTACAATTTTTCGGCCATCATTCCGGCAACCAAGGACCATGCTCTAGCAGAGGGGGATATGGACTCGGTGGAGAGCGAAGCAATTCCCTCTATGGATGAGATTCTGCTCCGCGCGGGAGGGGTTGTGGAGGATTTTAGCGTTGAAGGCGGCAGGGAATATTTCGATATTGAATCCATTATGGGGGAGCCGGAAATAAAGGAGCTGGGGGAGAGATAAGGCATCCCCAGCTACGTCGAGATAGTGCCTGGCAAAAGGAACGATCCGGTTCAAATAGACCGTCCTGGGTACTACTCGTTCTATGCATACCCCTTCATTGTCAGGTACACATTACCGCTCCCGATGCTAGTGGTCAACTTCTATCGCTACTATGAGGTGTGCCCCGCCTAGATATCCTCATACCTTTATAAGCTCTTTCTCATGTTCATCAAATATACAGAGCTGGCAGGCCGTAAGGTCACCTTGAGGCATGTTCTTAGCCGGTTCAACCCTAGAGGATCCGGGGTACCATGATCCATGCTCGCCCTCGTGGGTCAAGAGGGTTAGTTGTTGATATGGACGACCGTACCAACTGCCACTTTGCTGAAAATTTTTTTTTCGTGCGGACGGAGCATCTTGTGGCGGATCCTACCAACTTCTCAGCGGTGTGGAACTTTGCCCGTAAGTGTCTACTTCTGGCCGCCGAGATCCGTTTCGGTCTTTCTTTCCTTATGCCCTGTGTTACTTGTAGACTTATTTTTTATGTTTTGCAGCCAACAAGGCACTGCCACCACCTTTGGAAAGGATCTGGGACTGGGTAGAGGTCGTTCTGCCCCACACAACGGGGATACGTACGTGGGCATTATTCCAACTAAGGTATGGCCGTAGGCCCCTTATAGGTGAGACTACATTCCTTCTCTCCGACCTTTTGGTTCATCTATCATTTTATTGACCTTTTCTCGTTGTGATTAGGGAGCATTCGCACAACCAGGGCTCCTCACTTAACGTTCTGTCATCATGGCACGACCGCTCGGATCAGTGTTTCACATGTAGTTTGTCCATCGTCGAGTGTGGCATCTGTGGAGCCGGTGGCTTTTATCGACCTGCCGCGAGTCGTGCCTCGGGATAAAGGCCCGTCTGGTGTTGTTCATCCGCGAGCTGACTCGCCGTCACTAGGGAGGAGGACGGGCCACCAAAGAGGCGATGAGTGTTTGAGATGGCTCCCCCAATGGTGATTAACTTGGACTCTCCTCCAGCAGACCAGGAAGGGGGCATTATTACAAGGTGTGCTGCAGAGGCGGAACCCACTATCGATACTATTCCTGCGATTCGGAGCCTGAAGGACTCCGCTGCTGCTGCGCCTCAAATAGAAGTTCTTGTTGTCGGTGTGGCGAATGATCAGCCCTTGGCAACCACCGTCGTGACCTTGTTCAAGATGTCGTCGTCTTCGATAGGTCGTGCTGACACCAACGGCGGCGAAGAGGGGGAAGAGCGTGATGGTAGATGAGTATGAGTCTTAGTCTAACCTAGATCCTGACGACATTTGAATGTTTAAAGGGGGCATCATCCATTCGGTGGTCCATGCGGAGGGGCGGGTTCGCATCGTTGATGTTCCCGCAGATATAAACATGTTGGCCCAGAGGGGTGGGTTGGTGGAGTAGTTCAGCCTGATGTGTTCCGAGGATGAGAATGAGTCCATGAGGGAGGTTACATACACCGACGTGATGGAAGAAATGGTTGTCATAGGCTTATGGGTATGCTATACAACTTTTAACCCGCTGATCCTGTGGTATGGGACGATCGTTTTCCTAACTACTCTTTGGGTTTTGCAATCGTACATACTGGATATGGAGAATATCCGCCGGTCAAATATTCGGTCGAGGATCTTTTTTATAGATGTTGGAGAAGTACTGTTATTATCGTGATAGGGACCGTGAGCTGCACGAACGGTTGAGAAATGAACCTCGCAGCGGGGAGTTGGTCGAGGAGTTAGAGCGGAAGGACCGCGAGCTGCTGCAAGTGATGCATAATAGGGGTAAGATCGAGGTACAGAGTCTCCTCAAGGACAAGGAGCTTGAAGTGGCGAGGGGTGTTGCTGCCGAGTGCGAGTATCTGGAGGGTAAGGTGCAGGGGCTGAAGCTGGAGATAGACCAAAGCCGGACCAGGATTATGGAGATTGAGGCTAACTTGGGGTAGAAAATGGCTGCCTTGGAGGGTCAGGTTTCCGGCCTGGAGCGCGCGGAGAGGGACGCATCAATGAGGGCGGCAGCCTTTGAGGTAGCGGTTCATGTTTAGGAGTCTCAACGAGAGTTGGAGGGTGAGGTTGCGGCCTTGAGGGAGGCGAGGGTTGAAGAGCGGATTGGCGAGATTGACCAGGAGGCCCAAGGGTTGTCGGACCGAGTTGCTGTTTTGGAGGAGGAAAATCAGAGGTCTTTGGCCGAACAAGCTCGTGCTGTCGTTATCCCTCAGAATCACGATCTTTGAGTCTATGCAGAAGCCCAACTCGATATTTTTAAGAATTTGTTGGAGGATGACGTTGTGTCTGAGGAGGTCGTAGAGGAGACGCGCTAGAAAGTCTGCAAAGCAAGAGCCAGCTGTGGCTATGATGTTGGGACGCCCGAAGCCGATGACGGTGCCCGCAACGACGATGATGATGGCCTTGATGGAGGTGGAGATGTTGACGACGATAATGGCGCCGAGTGAAGAAGGCATTCTGTTGTGTTGGTTTTTACTTTAGTTAAGCTGATGGGGGTTTATTTGTTTGCTGTTTTTTTACTTGACTTTTTGGTCTGCTTTGACCGGGTGTAAACAGCGTTGGCCCGTATTTTCTTTCTTTTTCTATCATTATATACGCTGCATGGGCGTGCTCCTTATCGATTTATGATCTGACCACGGGCGATAGACGGTTGTCTTTGCCTCAAGCGAGGCCGGGTTATAGTGTTCTGATGGCGAAGACGCTTAACCTGAGTCTCAATTCGAGCGAGGTCAAACGGGATGTTTTGATGATGAAGTCTCCAAGCCTTAGTCTATGTTCGCGCGAGAGCAAACTATGCTGGCGAGGATGAGGGCACTTAGCCTGAGTCCCAGTTCGAGTGAGGTCGAACTGTACTACTTTAATGGCGAAGGCACTTAGCCGGAGTCCTTGTTCGATTGAGGTCGAACTGTACTATATTGATGGCGAAGGCACTTAGCCTCTGTCAGTTCGAGCGAGGTCAAACTATACTACTTTGATGGCAAAAGGCATTTAGCCTGAGTACCAGTTCGAGGGAGGTCGAACTGCTATTTTGATGGCAAAGGCACTTAGCCTAAGTCCCAGTTCGAGTAAGGTCGAACTGTACTACTTTGATGGCGAATGCACTTAGCCTGAGTGCCAGTTCGAGCAAGGTCAAACTGTACTATTCTGATAGCGAATGCACTTAGCCTCTATCCTAGTTCGAGCGAGGTCGAACTGTACTACTTTATTGGCGAAGGCACTTAGATTGAGTCCCAGTTCGAGCGAGGTTGAACTGTACTATTTTGATGGTGAAGACACTTAGCCTGAGTCCCAGTTCGAGCGAGGTCGAACTGTACTATTTTGTAGGCGAAGGCAATTAGCGTGAGTCCCATTCCGAGCGAGGTCGAACAGTACTACTTTGATGGCAAAGGCACTTAGCTTGAGTCCTAGTTCGAGCGAGCTTGAACTGTACTATTCTGAAGGCGAAGACACTTAGCCTGAGTACCAGTATAAGCGAAGTCGAACTTTACTACTTTGATGGCAAATGCACTTAGCATGAGTCCCAATTCGAGATAGGTCGAACTATACTATTCTGATGGCGAAGGCACTTAGACTGAGTCCTGCTTTGAGTGAGATCAAACTGCTCAATGTTTATGGCGAATTCACTTAGCCTGAGTCCCGTATCGAGCAAGGTCGAACTATACCATTCTAATGGTGAAGGCACTTAGCTTGAGTCCCAATTCGAGCAAGGTCAAACTGCACTATATTGATGGCGAAGGCACTTAGCCTGAGTCATAGTTCGAGCGATGTGGAACAACACTATTTAGATGGCGAAGGCACTAAGCCTGAGTCACAGTTCGACTGAGGTCAAATTGTACTATTTTGACGGCGAAGGCACTTAGTCTAAGTCCCAGTGCGAGCGATGATGAACTACACTATTTTGATGGCGAAGGCACTTATCCTGAGTCCAGCTCGAACGAGGTCGAACTGTACTATTCTGATGGCGAAGGCACTTAGCTTGAGTCCTAGTACGAGCGAGGTCGAACTATACTATACTGATGGCAAAGGCACTTAGCTTAAGTCCCATTTCGATCAAGGTCGAACTGTATTATTCTGATGGTGAAGGCATTTAGCCTGAGTCCCAGTTCGAGTGTGGTCGAACTGTACTACTTTGATGGCAAAGGCACTTAGCTTGAGTCCTAGTTCGAGCAAGGTCGAACTGTACTATTTTGATGGCGAAGGCACTTAGCCTGGGTCATATGCTGCATTCATATGATATTTGTGTGCTTGATTATGGCATTCCGATTGTTCCAGGTTGATTTTTGACTTCTCGCTTGCAGCGTTCTTGCATCGGTTTCCGGCCCGACATAGCGTGGAAAATGGGTAGGAGTTCCTACGAAGGGCGATTTCTCCATCTTCTCTGTTTGGCGCGTTTCCATTGGCCCTGGTTTGTCTCGAGTTAAAATTTTGATTATTTTTCATTGATTCCGGAAGAACTAAAAGTTATTGCTAGGAAATCCTCACAAACAACGCCAAATTGTTCGACTTAAAATATCAATGAACATTGTTTAAGCAAATCAATCAAATATATAGAGAAGAGGTAAATCATATCCAACCATAATTAATACCGAATCAGGAATAGAAGCAACAATACATTAAATTTAATGGAAACAGTACTCGGGAGGCTTTATTGATTATGAAGATTGACCCTGCCTCTCCTTGGAGAGGTTCAAGGAATATGAGTTTTCTTTTCCTTATCCAGACCGAGGCCGCCTTTCCTTGGAAAGGTTTCGGGAACTTATCAATCTCTGAGCTTCTGGGGCCTTTCTCGGAAGGAGTGTTCTTTCTTTTGGAAGGGGGAGAGAAATTGAGAAAGAAATTGGAGATTCAATCTTGACCCATTGGAGAAGCCCCCTTCCAAAATAACCCCCTCTCCCTATTTATAGTCGGGGACCTTTCACCCCTCGACCACTTCCAGGGTTAACCATGTCGATGGGCCGACTCTCCCCTTACGGGAGGGGGTCGACCATAATGAGAAGAGAGAATAAACGTATGTTTGAAGTTTAAGTGTTGAATGAATTTTTATAAAATTGAAGCGCCTATAAATAAGGCAAGTCCGACTTTGGGGTGTACAATTTTTCAAAGAAATTCGCAATATTATACTGCGTTTTATGAATTTGAATTATTGTAATGTCAGTCAAAGTAGGGCCAAAAATTAACTTATTTCGGAGTGATATAGTGCGATTTAAGCAAATTCATAGTATCGAACTACGAAATGGTTGTTCAAATTATGTGGGCCTATTTCACATATTTTGCACTATACAACTGCGAATTGTAAAAAAATTAATTTTTTAATATTTTGCAGTTGTATACTACGCCTTAACCGCAGATATTTTGTTAAG
>JASVEL010003888.1:600000-886692 GCA_032618575.1 Nicotiana noctiflora
ATTCAACTCTTTCTGCTTGAAGATGTATTGTAGACTCTTGTGATCTGTGTAGATGTCAACATGGACGCCGTATAAGTAGTGCCGCCATATCTTCAAAGCATATATTACTGCAGCCAATTCCAAATCATGGGTTGGATAATTCTTTTCATGCTTCTTTAATTGTCTTGATGCATATGAAATCACCTTCCCATGCCGCATCAACACGCACCCCAAACCTATACCTGAGGCATCACAATATACCACATATCCTTCTGTTCCTTCAGGGAGAGTGAGCACCGGTGCGGATGTCAATCGATCCTTCAGCTCCTGAAAACTACGTTCACAAGTGTTAGACCACTGGAACTTGGTAGCTTTCTGTGTTAACTTAGTCAATGGTGCTGATATAGAGGAAAACCCTTCTACAAATCGCCTATAATATCCTGCTAGCCCTAGGAAGCTACGAACTTCTGATGGTGTTGTAGGTCTCGGCCAATTCTTTACTGCATCAATCTTCTGAGTGTCGACACTAATACCCTCGTTAGATATCACATGGCCAAGGAATGCTACCGAGTTCAGCCAGAATTCACATTTGGCGAGCTTAGCATATAATTTACGATCCTGAAGCATCTGTAATACTATCCGCAAGTGGCTCGCATGTTCCTCCTCCGAACGAGAATACACCGGAATGTCATCAATGAATACAATCACGAACACATCAAGATAGGGCCTGAATACAGTATTCATGAGATCCATAAAAGCTACTGGGGCATTTGTTAGCCCGAACGACATCACCAAGAACTCAAAGTGCCCATATCTTGTCCGAAAGTCCGTCTTTGGAATATCCTTCTCCTTAACCCTCACCTGATGATATCCTGAACGTAAGTCAATCTTGGAGAAATACTTGGCACCCTGGAGTTGGTCAAATAGGTCGTCAATTCTTGGAAGTGGATACTTGTTCTTTATAGTAAACTTATTCAACCGCCGATAGTCGATACACATCCGTAATGACCCATCTTTCTTCCGCACGAATAGGACTGGCGCACCCCAAGGTGAAGTGCTAGGTCTAATGAAGCCCTTATCCAGCAAGTCCTTTAACTGCGCCTTTAACTCTCGCAGCTCCGCCGGGGCCATTCTATATGGAGGGATAGAGATCGGTTGAGTGTCAGGCAACACATCAATGCTAAACTCAATCTCCCTTTCTGGAGGAAGGCCTGGGAGTTCATTTGGGAAAACATCTGGAAATTCATTGACCACGGGGATAGATTGTAGAGTAGGCAGCTTCGCCTCAGCATCCCTAACGCGAACAAGATGATAAATGTAACCTTTTGAGATCATTTTCCTTGCCTTAAGATAGGAAATAAACCTACCTTTCGATGTAGCAATGTTCCCCTTCCATTCAATGACGGGTTCACCAGGAAATTGAAACTTAACCATCTTCATACGATAGTCAACATTTGCATAGCATAAGGCCAACCAGTCCATTCCCAGTATCACATCAAAATCAACCATTTCTAATTCAAATAAATCTGCCGAGGTTTGACGACTACAAATCATCACAATGCAACCTCTATATACCCTTCTAGCAATCACAGAATCTCCTATTGGAGTAGATACCGCAAGGGGTTTACTTATCAATTCAGGTTCAATGCCAAACTTATTAGCCACAAAGGGTGTAACATATGATAATGTAGATCCCCGATCAATCAACGCATATACATCATAAGAAAACACAGATAATATACCTGTAACAACATCTGGAGACGACTCGAGATCTTGTCGACCTACTAGAGCATATGTTCGATTTTGAGCACCACTCGAACTCGGTCCTGCACCTCTACCTCTACCACGACCTGTCGACTGCTGAAAACCCCGTGTTGGAGGTCGAACTGATGAGGAAGAACCAGACACAGATCTAGTCGGCTGAGCCATACCATCACCTCCCCTGTTAGGACAATCCCTTATCATATGGCCAGGCTGTCCGCAAGAATAACACGCATCAGAACCTCGACGGCACGGTCCAAAGTGGGCCTTGCCACACTGATCACAACGTGGTGTTGGGGGTTTCGTTTGACTAGTATCCCTATGATATTGCGATCCAGATGCCTGCGAACTTTGACCAGGACCAGAAATGGATCGATCATATCGAGGCCTCTGAAACTGTGGAGGAGCACTAGCTACAGATGGCGCCGAACTCCTCGAAGACTGGGGCCTGGCGCTGCCTCTTAAGTCATCGGAATACCTTGCAAATCTCGCCCTCTTATGCTGGCCCCTATCCTGCTCCCTATCTGCCCTCTGCCGGCGCTTACGATCCTCTAGGGTCTGAGCATAAGCTTGAATACGGGAAATATCCATGCCTTCTACCAAGGAGGCTGTCATACACTCATTTATCGGATGGGGTCCCAACCCGTTCACGAATAAATGCACCCTATCACACATCTCGGCCACCATATGGGGAGCATACCTTGCTAAAGAATCAAACTGCATGCTATACTCTCGCACACTTAAATTACCTTGTCTAAGGTTCAAGAACTTATCAGCTCTAGCTCGTCGTATCTCAACCGGCAAATAGTGACGAAGAAAGGCCTCAGAAAAATCCTTCCACACAGCTGGAGGAGCGTTCGGACCCCCTGGATCTCTCCCAACTATCATACCAAAGAACCGTTAAATCCCGTAGCCGATAAGAAGCAAACTCTACTGCCTCTGTATCACCAACATGCATAACCCGTAGTGTACGATGAACCTGGTCAATAAAAGCTTGCGGATCCTCCTTGGGATCTGATCGGGTAAACACTGGAGGGTCTAAATTAATAAAATCACGAACTCTTGTACTAACTGGTTTATCAGCAGCACCTGTATTCTGCCTCTGAGCCTGAGCAGCTACCAAGCTAGTCAATAACTGCAAAGCACTCCGCATATCCTGGTCTGTAGTGCCAGACGGAGGAGCTGGAGGTGCTGGGTGCCACCTAATATCCTCTGGAGGAGACGGAGTAGATGAGGTATGAGACGGCATCTCACTCTGAGCCTCACTTTGGCCTGCTCTGGCTTGGGGCACCTGACTGGTACCCTCTCCCGCAACTGTATCAAGCCGTCTACTAATTGTTTGTTTCCTAGTCGAAGGCATTGCTGAAAGAAAACAAGGTGAATATTAGAGACGAACACTTATGACTCAACTCTATGCACGATCTAGATTCGGAAGAAGGTAACAACCCTAGATGTCATGTAGCCTCCCGATTATAAATGTGGCGCGCTACACATCCATAATCAAGACTCTACTAGACATGGCTCATAGACAATCCCTAGGACAGACTTGCTCTGATACCAAGTTTGTCACGACCCAAACTGGAGGACCATGACTAGCACCCGACCATACTTGCCGAGCACCAACGTACATTTTATCTAACCTTCTTTATTATCTTTTAGGGCCGACGAGACCAATATAAATGGTAGACATGGATCATGGACAACCAACAATAAAATATGATTGCATGAACCTACATAACATGGGATGACCAGACAATCAAGAAACTATATACATATGGTACAAGCTACCACGCTAAAATGAGAAACTATACAACAAAAACCAGCCGACAAGGCATACCAAACTATACATGAGTCGACACTTGTCTATGAGCCTCTAAAGGAACATAAGTGCTGCAACATAGTCGGAACAGGGCCCCGACATACCCATAATGTCTATAACAAAAATGCATACCAAGACCAAGGCAAGTCCGAAGAAGGGATCTCGCCAATCACCGCTGAACTGGACAACCTACTGTGATGGGGGAGCTACACCTGCCTGTCTATCAGGACCTGCAGCACGACATGCAGCGTCCACAAATAAAAGGACGTCAGTACGAATAAAGTACTGAGTATGTAAGGCGGAGAACCATAAATATGAACAGCGATGTGAGCAGGGATAGAGAATATACAACCTGTAACATCTGAGTACCTCTGAGGGCTACTGACATGAAATGCATGATACATATGTATAAATACATAATCTTTAAAACATACGCCTCTGTGGGCATCATCATCATCATATCGTACCCGGCCGTAATAGGCTCGGTAAAAACATACCCGGCCATTATAAGGCTCGGTAGAATCGTACCCGACCACGTGGAGCTCGGTAAAACCCAACTGATCAGTGGTTGCACAATAGGTGCCGTACCCGGCCGACTATAGCGCGGCTCGGTAGAGTAAAATAGATACATATATATAATGCATGCTCGACTCATGGAAATACCTTGTGGACCTTTCGGAGTGACGTAAGGTCGGTATCCTATGTACAACTTATTAGGACTAACTCTTCACTATGAACCTTATAGGAATCAGGAAGTACCAACAAGATTGATAACATAAGAATAAGAGAAGCAACATCAACATCAATCGTTCCATAAGAGGGAAAACAATGTAAGTACTGCTTAGCTTCTAAGAATAGAGTATCTTTGGAAGCTCGTTCATTACATTATGTTAATCGGAGTCGTGCAAAAGAAGGAAAGGGACAGCCACACATACCTTGTATATACTGCCACAACCTCAAGCTATGCAAACGTCACGACTCCTTAGTCTACAATAGGAGAAATGACACTTTCGTTAACGTTTAAGCGTCGCAACTATTATGTACCAATCACAACCTATTTTGTGATGAAACGGACAGCACCTCCCCTATATCTATGACTTCACACCATTCAAAACAATCACCAAACAGCCTAAACAACATCAATAATAAACATGTTGAGCCTCCCAAAACAGTCCACACACAACCTAATCACATCATACATATGACGGCCACTATAGTCGTACCAAATGACCCAAAAATATTACGAAGAACTAGCAGACCACAACCCAACATGTATATGGTGTTTCTCCACACCCTGCCTCCTCCAAAACTCCACAAAACAGTAATAAAAACGCAGCCCAACAGCAACACAAAACAGTCCACAAAACAGTCCGCTACAAGTGAATAACTTGAACTCACGGCTTCCGATCACCGTCCCGTGAGTTCTTACATGTATATAACGAATTACCATGAATTTACAGTAGAATAAATGTATGAAATATAGCAGTAAACTCACCTTAGTTGTTGGATAACTCAGCCTTTAACTTGGTTCTTCAAACTCTAGTGTTTACCCCCAATTTGAACTTGAAAGAGAGGGAAAATCAATTAGGGTTTGTGGATAATTTTTGGGAGGAAGTTTGCAGGGTTTTAGGTCTGGTTATTTGTGAAATATAAAGAGTGATATATTGCAGAAGATAAGCCTTTTAATGGGCTCCTTTTCTGACCCGAAATTCCCTCTTTTGGGCCGACATTTAACCAAGTAGGCTGACTCACCTACTTGCACCTAGCAGCTTGTGCAGTCTCACGAAAATGTCTATATCTCTCTATTCCAATGTCGTATTGCTAAACCGTTTAATGCGTTGGAAACTAGACTCATAGATATTCAATTTGGTGGGTAGATCACCCCGTAATTCCAAGTATATTGGGAGAAAGACTTAATAACATTTGACCTAAAGTTTAGGTAAAACTATGAACCTAAGTTGCAACAACTTTTGTCGACTTTTGTTTCATAACTCATTTGACTTCAAGAATTATGATACGGATATTATATGATTCAAATAACTTAAATCATGACCTCCTAAGTATACTAAGCATCTATAGGTTTACCCAAAAGTACGAGTTACAGCATCCTTGATTCCTTTAACTTCTAATACTTGTTAATCAGCCTTATGCACCCTTGTATCACTTAAGATTAATCGGATTAACTTCTTATCATCTCAAGGATAATTCCTTCTTGGATTTGTATTATCTAACTTATGGAATGAACTAATGTGTGTGGATATGGGTTGTAACATAAAAGGACACAACCGATGTGCTATTCGCCGAGCGATACCCAATACGGACCTTTCCTTAGAAGCCAAGAAGTATTGTATACAAGGTAACATATAATTAAGTCTATTTCACATTACACTATTGCGGCGTGCAACTCACTCCAATGACATACCCGTGGCGGCGTGCCACCCGATCCAAATATCATACATGTGGAGGCGTGCCACCCGATCCTGATACTATACATGTGGCGGCATGCCACCCGATCCAGATACTATACCTGTGGCGGCATGCCACCCGATCCACGCATAAATCTAGCAAAAGGGAACGCACATCGGGTTAAGTTGCTCATTACAACAAACATATATAGCCTCAAGCTCGGCCACAAGAAACGCATCCGACAAAGTTTCTCATTACCGAAACTGAATCAATGGTAGATACCTCTACACTGACATCCGCCACGAAGGCCCAACTGACAAAGCAATAACTTCCAGTCGTCCGCTGGCCTTAGGGTAGATCTACCCTGCTGGAGTATGATCTGATGCTCTCTGCCACGCAGTTTGTGACATTTTTCTGACATTGTCCATATCACATTAGTCTAGACAACCTGACTTATGACAACCAGTCTGCAATCATATCATTATTCAAATTCATCATATCAAGTAACGAGAGAGCCACTAGTGCTTCCAATTTTCAACAACCGCGGTACCGATACACACGATATACCACCACTGCGTAGGCGCATTACGAGAACTTCTAGTCTCCAACACATATATAACACATGAATCACTATGTCCAATTCCACACTCCACCGTACGAATACATAACACACATCAAGCATCTATTCATACCACGAAAGCCATTCAAAAAATTTCCCTATGCCATCAACAACTCAATCATCACCGTCAATCCAACAAGAGGATACCACAATACCACTAGATATTATCGGTTTACATTACCTTGCCCTTTTGACCTTATACTCTGCCAAATCACTAGAATAGCAGTACCATTTTCCTTAATCACCAGAAAGATTGATTCTCAATTATTTGCAGCTGCCCACGCTGCTTGAGAATTTTAATGACTTCCCATGTGGAAGAAAAATCATTACACATTCCATGCTTCGCATACTGACAGGAAATATACTCATTTTCAAACCATGGTAAAACACATCACAAACTTTTTCTTCCAATTCGTTGCATAAGTTTAACTACCAGGACTGAGTCCTTTTACCCACATCGAGCTACGCAACTGCCAACACTCAAGAGCATTGTTGCACCATTTCTGCAAGACTCATTACTTCGAACACATACCAGGAATTAATCGTATCCTTATCATACCATTTCAGTTTATTAATACCTAATTCCTTTCTGATTCATCTTTAGTTTAATATTAGCCTTTACTGTAGCACCACAATACCTCAACTCATGTTACCACACGAGACTCGTACATAAGACCACACGGTCTTAAGACCCATAGGCCACTAAATACTCTCTCAATGTTTCCCAGTAGTACCACATTCTACAATACTTTATTTTGAAGAACTTCCTGCGATTTTGAATTTGTTATCATCACCTACCAATACGGATACATAGAATCCCATCATTCACATGATATAACACAAGCCTTAATTTTTTCTAACGAAACCGCCATCTTTAGCCACATACACAATCTTAAGACACCTGACTGTTACAAGCAAAATATTGAACAACACAAAAACAATTCTCAGGCGTCATGCACCCTTATTCAGCTGTAGTTCAACTGTCTTATTGAACATAACCACTCGTACCTTGTTAGAACTCTGACATTGCAGAACATGATTACCTACAGATACGATTAGCTATCTTTCTTTTCTATACACCGAACATTCTTTACCAATAACAGTTCAAAACATCCTAGTATTTTTTCACATCTACGAAGCACCATAACCTTTGTCAGAATTTTCCCAACGTACTTAAAGACAGAACCAACATAGAACACAATAGTGCAATCAGTTAATCAATAACTACCTCCCTAACTTGGCTCGGAGCCATACATCAAAGCATTTTCAGCCACTCATAGCATTCTTTACTCAAATGATGCCACAATATTATAGTGACATTAAACTCAAGTCATTTACAAGCTTTGGCGGAGACTTGAATCATCAGAAATCTTAATTCTTTTGCACTTCTTGTATTCATTCACACACAACAGTTAAGCCAATTCCTTAGGTGACAAAATCTTTTCTAAGTCTCAAATTTTCCAAAAATTTTGACAGAGTTTTCTTTGTATTTTGGCCAATCCACCTGTCAGAGAATCACCAAAACTAACCCAACAATACATCGGCAATTGACAAGACTTCATAATGTACATAGCATAACACATTTGATCTTTCTGAGTCTGAACTCATACTACCACACGTAATGCACTTTACCTTTCCACTAAGAGACATGAACATATTCACCACGCCCATAGCTAGGGGCTACCCAACGGATCACAGTAAGAGTCTACACCTAACAACTCATCCACTATCAAGCTGCCATTTTCACAATTTAGGATAATACTGGTCATATAAATTTCATAATACCAGCTCGTAAAATCAGCACCTGTGGTGCTCAAGTCATAGACAAATATCTGGCCTCAAGTCCTCCCGACTGGCCCAAAATGAACTCATGGAGATTATATCTCGTCTCTCGATCGAGGAATCACAAGCCATCAAGCAATTATATTATTGAGCGCTCGAGTGCGCACACAGACGTGTGGAAGAAATTTAAAGAATTATATCTCAAGCTAAATCAAGTACGCACGATAAGAATTCCAACATTGTGAAGTGTTTCCTAAAAGGTTTGCAGCCTCCCGAGGATAAGCACAGGCGTCCCCGTACAGATCCACGAGACTCTACCAACCGGCTCACGACTCATGAGGCCTAGTAACCTAGGCTCTGATACCAACTTGTCACGACCCCAAAACCCGGTCGTGATGGCGCCCAGCACATTGCTAGGCCAGCCTGACCATTCAACTATAACTCAGAGCTATCAGCTCACACTTTACACTTTTTAAAACATAAATAATGAGAATATAATGAAAACAATATCCAACGCATCGGGATTAGACATCCCAAAACTAGTATAAACCTCCCACCGAATCAGAAGTCATAAGTCATGAGCCTCTACAAGAATATAAAGTTGTGATAGTGTATGAAACTATGCGCAAGTGTAGATTAGACTAAGAAAATAAAGAAAAACTGGAGAGTGAGGTCCTGCGGACGCTGGCAACTACCTCGACTATCCAAGTAAAGCTCTCCGAGCAGATATGGTCTCAGCTCTGCTGTGATGTACCTGGATCGGCACACAAGGTGGAGGGAGTCGGGTGTGAGTACTTCAAACTTAGTGGTAATAAAAGTAAATAATGCTGAGGAAACGAAAACCACACAAAGCACTATCTCATGCTATATAATACAGAACTATCTTTAAACTACAATACACTATAATTTTATTCGTTTTCAGCATATGTGAGTGGATTACTTAGAATTCTCTTTTTAACGTCTTTTCCTTTCATTATGACAACTCAATACCTGGTACAACCTCAGACAGTGCAAGTCTGCACTCAAATCAGCCCCTTGGGCTCAGCACTCCTTAACAATTTCCACCAGGGGATCTGGTCAATAAGGCAGATAATGTATGTATGCCAGTAATGTATGAGTGCTAAATGTTATGCCACATAGTACAAGTAAACCAGTGTATGCCATGAAATGCATATGACACTGTGGCGTACAGCCCGATCCATGCAAAGGCGCCCGCGCTCACTGTGGGGGGTTCAGACTCCAGAGGGGCTCCTACAGCCCAAGCACAATATCAATATCACTCCTGCGGCGGCGTGCAGCCCGATCCATATACTACTGGGGCGTGCAGTCCGATCCATGCATGTATATGCATATGCTCACATATCACTAGAGGCCTGAAAGCATCCTCACATAAATCGTCATGCCCTCACATATGGCCCTCGGCCCCAATCAGTCTAACGAATAATCAAGAAATCCCCTCGGGCAATAGTTACATATTAGCTCATAGCTAAAAATGTCATCAAGACCTTGTTCAAGTTTTTCATAACCTTATAAAAATACTTGTCACACCTCCCTTTTTATTACCCCAACATGCATAAGGTGTATAAATACACTTGTAGGGTATACCCCGACGCTCAATTACCCGAGACGGATAAAATAACGTAAGGGAAGGAGTTTTTCCAATTTAAGGACAATCGGTTCGGGATTTTATTAGAGATTAATCAGAGTCGCCACTTGGGAATAATAATGGTGTCCCAAGTCACCGGTTAATCCCGAATCCGAGGAATTTTGACTCTTAAAAATGTCCGCGAAGCAGAGATCCGGATAAGGAACTCTGTTAACCCGGGAGAAGGTGTTAGGCATTCCCAGGATTCCATGGTTTTAGCATGGTCGCTCCACTGTCGTTCTTGACTTTTGTTTGACTCGGTTACAGATTTTAATAACACAATACACTTTTACATTTAAATATTATTTTTAGGAATTTGCGGTATCGCGAAAACACGCCTCAAGTCATACCGCAACCAGTACGCCTATGACCTTTGGTGCATTTCGGCTTTACCGAGATTTGGATTTGAGTCGCACCAAGTGCACACTCATTCATAAGAAGATATATTAAAACCGTGCCCTAAAATAATGTCTATCGGCTTTTAAATATTTTGGGAGAAGCTATGGAATTAGCTATTAGCTTTCCCGGATCTATTTGTGTTTATATCATTACTAAATGGGGGCCCCGGTGTTATTCAGGCGAGGCTCGTCCCAATTTTCATTAAAGGATACTAATATTTAACTATATTTTCTATATTTGTTTTTTTCCTTAATCGTATGCTATTACTATAATAATCCCAGGCCCGTATGATTTCTGTTATTTAAATGGGCCTGGTTCCAATTGAAGCTTTATACAAACAATACGTCAGACCAGGCCTTAAAGGCCCAGGTGTAGTTACTGAACTTTGATTGCTGGCCCAGTCGGTTTCATATGAAGATTTAGGCTCAAAACCAACAATAACAGAGAAAGTAAAAGAATATACACATTTGAACTCAAAGAAAGAATCAGATGTCATTTTTATTGATCAATTAAAGAGAAAAGTTGTAATACAAATTTGGAAATAAGGCTATCTACTAACAGGGAATTACAAGACTACTTCTGTTTTTGATTTTTTAACAAAGAAACTATACTAGCCAGTGAATCAATTATTAACTAGATCAGTGAGCTATTTAACTCCATATATAGATGAAAGGGTATGGGTTACTTATAGCTATACTACTTTTGCTACTGACTAACCGTATGAATTAAACTCATGGATATGTATATACAATTATTGACTCTAATATGACTTAACCCAGATATTACTTTTGAACTTATTCTTATATATTACTTCATGTATATGATTAAACACTGATATTAACACTAATCGAACTCATTCAATGCCATCAAGCCAATCGCACTCCAATTATCTGCCTTGTCCGATGGTTTCTTCTTCTTAACTAATTTTAATTTGACTGATTAATGAAATGAATTAACTATGTGATCATGATTGTCATCTACTCATGTGATAGCCATTTGACTTTGTTTTAGAGGTTTTGCCTAATTAACTAAGTGATTTATGCTACTTACTACTACTACTATTCTACTGCTATTACATTGTTGTTGATTCTGTTCATACTACCAC
Source organism: Nicotiana noctiflora (assembly GCA_032618575.1). Taxonomy (NCBI): domain Eukaryota; kingdom Viridiplantae; phylum Streptophyta; class Magnoliopsida; order Solanales; family Solanaceae; genus Nicotiana; species Nicotiana noctiflora. The sequence continues at coordinate 611,516 of JASVEL010003888.1, forward strand.
TATATTGTAGATCTAAGCTATTAGACAATAATACAAAATGAATTACAAATCCAGTACGATATATAAACTAAACAGGATCTTCATTCAATCAATCTCGGGATTACAGCTTCAAGTAGAGAGTAGTGTACCTGAATAACAAATGAAAATCCAATGAGTCTAGGGGAGTAAAGCAGGTAAGCACAGCAAAGGGTCAAACAAGGCAATGCAACAGTGAGATCCAAAGAGCCAAATATCACAGCAACAACAGGTACGAATCAACAATGTAACAGAAGAACCCAATCCAATTTCGAGCAGAAGAACACGGCAAAAAACCAATGGAAACCAGCGAGTTCTACTCAAAAATTCCAGAAAAATCCTATTGTTCTATTGCTATTTTATCTCTCAAAGCTTTTTGTGTGAATTTCAGTTTAGGTGTCTTTCAGATTATTCTCCAATGGAACCCCCTTTTCAGCCCCATTCTTAGAGGTATATATAGCTAACCTAAGGCTGAAACTTGGGGAGAAAGTTATGGGATTTTATCCCACTTCTCCCCTCCTAAATTTATTAAATCTACACTTAAGTCCATATTTCAGTTACCAGAAACCCTTCCAGCATGTGCTGGAAGGTTCTAAAGATTCCCTTTTATGGGTTTTTACTAGTATGACCCTAGTAGTTAAAGATTTTTACAGATTTCCTATTTTTAGGAGACCATTATACCCCTAAATCTCTGCAAAATTGCAGAAATCAGGAGCATGAATGACTCAATTACCCTTTTAAGTCCCAACTATTCACTATTTCACCTTTTAATTCCCAATTGTGCCCCTAAGGGCATTGCTGATTTACCAGCTTACCTAGGGCAGATTTTAGCTTGTTTTGCACCTATTTAACTAATAGCCAGCCCTGGTATTAGTATTTAAGGGCTGGCCAGATTTATTTTTAAGAACTATTTCAATTTTAGCCACTTTTAAACTAATTCCAGTCAATTAAGACCAATTTATTCCTAATTAAAGCTAGTTGCAGGCATAGCCTGCTTTATTGTTATAATTAACCTATTTAAAATTTAGCCAGTCTCAAGTTGAGACTTAGCTTGGGCTATCAAAGCCTTATACTGAACAGCTGGGCCCAAAACCTTTACAGGTTTGGCCACTTTGTTGTTCAGGGCTCCAAAGAGAGCCTGGGCCAGTCTGCATTTGCAGACACAGCCATTTTGCACAACCAGCCACTGTTTAACAGTGAGCCGTGTGTTAGGGCTTATAGAATTGGTCAACCCTTTGCAAGGTTGACCATTCTTAGGCCAATTATTAAACTTATAACCTATTTGTTCATTTTCAGTTCTAACCTATTTAAAAACTAACCATTTTCATAGAACCTAATGCTAACAGCTATAACCAATTCACCTAGGGTTCAAACAGTGTTAATCAAACACTTACACTCAACCGGAACCAGTAAAACTAAATCAGTTTCAACATGGATTGCATATTAGGACACATAAGATCAAACAAAATGTAATAATCAACCAAAACTCGGAGAAGGCAATTGATATGGTTGAATTTCAGCTGATTAATTCACATTATCTAATTTTATGAGACAAAGTATGAATTCATGCTAATTAAGACTTAATAACTACCAGTTCAAGTCACATGAAAGTTTGAACAACTCAGAATCACCAAAGGTTCAGGGCACAAACACATATAAGCATAAACTCTAAGAAACAGGATTCATTTAAGCCTAGAGTACACACAATAGCATAGGCATGTTAGCTGATATATCTTTTCAAGTATTAATCCTAGCCTTATGTATATATGTGATGGATCAAGATGAAGATAAAGAAGGGAAGAGACATGAAGAAACAGTGAAGAGGAATCCTAAATCTAGCACAATTGCATGACAAATAAAATGAAGATGATGAAAAGAAGAACATGGAGAAACAGTGACAAAAGAAACAAGAAAGATCAACCAGGATACTTCAAAAGCAACTTAATGTAATGATGAGAAAAGAATGAAGTTAAGCTACTATCAAAACTATGCATTCATGACAATGGGAGAAGGTTGGACTGTAAAAACTAAACAGATCCAAAGACTATAATATCTACAAGATGAGGAAACAAAGGGAATTCAAAGTGACTCTTATGACTTAACATGATTGGTAGCAAACAATTATGAAAAAGAAACCTGATTCTTTCATAGATCATTAAAGCCAAAGGCAACAAGAGTGGCCACAGTAACTTGAACTTAATTTAAAATAACAGATATAGATCAGTGACTCACAACTCAGCAATTAAAATGACAGGGGAAAGATGAAATTTTTGAACTTATAGCAGAGAACCATAAAAACAGGACAATCAACAGATAAAATCCCATTATTAACAGGCTCAAAAGAAGCAGGCAAAGAAACCCTATAATTAATCATTAGAGAAACATGCAAGAGATGTAAAACAAAAGAAGATATAATTATATAAGAATCTTATAACTAACATGCGAAGCACAAACTAAGAATCTACAGGATAGAAAGAAAACATGCTGAGAGATTCAAGACAAGAGAAACACATATGAAAGCAAAGAAACAAAGACAATATGACTAACACAGGATTTCAAAACAGAAGAAATGATCATAATAATAAGCAAGCAACAGACATTAACTAAAACACGGAAGGAGAGGAAATGCTTAACCTGAGAAAATAAACAGAAAAGTCTTAGGCTAGCATGTGAAACAACTAATCAGAATAGCAGAGTCAACAATTAACAAAGTAAAGCAACAAAGAGATGTGAACTACAGAACTATGGGGAACATAATCAAACAGCAACAACTCACGAACGCAAACTTAAAAATCAGAAAAGACAAGAAAACATGCTAAACACAAAAATCAAATAAATACAAAACAAAAGGGAAGGGACTTAGCTTGCGGGGCCGTCCCCCGAGCTTCCTATTCTTTTTTCTTTTCCTTTTTTATTCTCTCAGACTCTCCTAGACTCTCAGGCCTTCTTCTTGTTTCTCTTTTTTCTTTATTCTTTTCCAGACTTCTTTTTTTTTTCGATTTTCTTTTCTGACTTTTCTTCTAAGGCTTAAAGGGGGAGCCTTTTAGGATTCTGGATTACAGAGGGTGTTTTAGGAGTGTAAAAGATGTGGTCTTGACCGGGGGTTGAATTTGGGGTCGCCGGAGTTAGGGTTCCGACGACCTTCTTCGGGATATTCGAGAAGTTCAAGGGACATTCGAGGGGTGTGACTAGTATGAGTGGACAGATCAAGAAAAGGGAAAGAGATTGGCATTGGTTTCATGTGGTTCTTCATACTTTGGTGGTCACCGGTGTAACTCCGGTGACCGGGACTTTGAAGAACGGGGTGTTTTTCTGGGTTCTTGGGGTATTATGAAATGAAGAAGAAGGAGAAGAAGAGGGGAGTAGTAAGAGGAGCCGGCGACCACCGTGGGAGTGGTGGCCGCCATGGCCGGCTACGGCTTCTGTATTGATGACGATGAAGATGAAGAGAGGAAATAAGGCGGCTGTTAATTAGGGTTCGTGAAATGGGCGAGAATTTTCGGACAAAGGTATTATATAGCCATTGAATCCGAGATAATCTCAACCGTTCGTTTGATCAAGATCGACGGTTCACACGCGTGTTACTAAAACGGCGTCGTTCAGACGCTTATGAGACTAAAGTCAACAACCGTTAGATCAAATCACACAGACGGCTCAGATCAAATCTCCCATAATTAATTAAGACCTAAATTCAACTAAATATCCCAGCCGTTAGATCAACGAGGTTGGACGGCTGGGATCAAGTCATTAGAGGCCTGGACCGGTTTCCTTTGGGCCTAGGGACTGGGCTGTCTCAATTGGGTTTTCATTAGCCCAATTCATTATACCTATATATATTTTTTTGTATTTTTCTGGTTTTAATGATTTTTATGCATTTTCTTTTATATTTTTTTTCTTTTCTTTTTATGAAAAATTATAAATCCTAATTTACTACTTACTCTAATTTTCTAATATTTTTTGGTAATTTTCTGCTATTTTTTCCTAATTTCTACTACTTAAGCTATTTTTTTTAATTTTCTAAAAATTAAACTAACAAATTAATTACTACTATTTTTTTTGATTTTTTCTAATTTTTTACTTATTCAAACACACAAAAAATATAACCAATTTCAAGCAAAGCAAGTAATTGCACTCAAAAACATATTTATTTTAATTTTGGAATTATTTGCCCGGTGCAAAAATCATGTGCTCACAACTGCCCCTCTTTGCTCGGGAACACGAAGAGTTTCAGTGCAAAGACAAGTGAGCAGTAATGAGAGATTTTTGCACATCGGCATATTCCGTGAAAGCATTTTTGAAAACCTTTTGACCGCACCTTGCTTTAGAGGTTGCCTACATATCCTGGGCTAAACAGGAATCAGGTCAGTGTAGTTCGGGAAGGTCTGGCAGTTTTAAAAACTACCAGACTCACTGTTGCATTGACACTGTTGAGACCTGCTGACTTACTCCTTATTACACCGGGGGGGGGAATGTAAAATGAGAAGCTATTCTAAACTAAGATCCTACAATTACAATTGTTCCTAATCTAGCTTTTGCTCTTCTTCCCTTTCCGGTGATGCAGAATCTTCCCTTCTTGTTGATTTTCTTGTTTTTCTTGATGACTCTCTTTTTTGTTGATTTTCTTGTTTTTCTTGATCTCGAGCTGAACCTGCTCAAAACAAAACAACAAACTACCTCTCTTTTTTTTCTGCCCCAGTGTGGGCTTTTTAATTGTATAAACCATGATGTACAAAAATATTCCCGTATTTGAAGGTGGGCGCCTAACAGAATTTAAACGTGCAATGCGATGCAGAAAAGTATTCCCGTATTAGAAGGTGGGCGCCTAACAGAATATTAAACGTGCAATGTGATGCAAAAAATATTCCCGTATTTGAAGGTGGGCGCCTAACAGAAATTAAACGTGCAATGCGATGCATAAATGTATTCCCGTATTTGAAGGTGGGCGCCTAACGGAAATTAAACGTGCAATGCGATGCAAAAAAGTATTCCCGTATTCGGTGGGCGCCTAACAGAAATTAAACGTGCAATGCGATGCATAAATGTATTCCCGTATTTGAAGGTGGGCGCCTAACAGAAATTAAACGTGCAATGCGATGCAGAAAAATATTCCCGTATTTGAAGGTGGGCGCCTAACAGAAATTAAACGTGCAATGCGAATGCAGAAAATATTCCCGTATTAGAAGGTGGGCGCCTAACAGAAATTAAACATGCAATGCAGAAATGTATTCCCGTATTTGAAGGTAGGCGCCTAACAGAAATTAAACGTGCAATGCGATGTAGAAAATATTCCCGTATTTGAAGGTGGGCGCCTAACAGAAATTAAACGTGCAATGCGAATGCAGCAAATATTCCCGTATTTGAAGGTGGGCGCCTAACAAAATTTAAACGTGCAATGCAATGCAAAAAAATATTCCCGTATTAGAAGGTGGGCGCCTAACAGAAACGTGCAATGCGATGCATAAATGTATTCCCGTATTTGAAGGTGGGCGCCTAACAGAAATTAAACGTGCAATGCAAAATGCAGAAAAGTATTCCCGTATTAGAAGGTGGGCACCTAACAGAAATTAAACGTGCAATGCGATGCAGAAAATATTCCCGTATTAGAAGGTGGGCACCTAACAGAATTTAAACGTGCAATGCAGAAATGTATTCCCGTATTAGAAGGTGGGCGCCTAACAGAAATTAAATTGCCATTCCATTCTTCAGGCGGGCACCCTGACTTCAACCATGATTTAAAACTTCAATTAAAAACTTAAAGTAAAATGCCATTCCATTCTCCAGGCGGGCACCCTGACTTTCACCAACAAACTTCGAAAATAAATCGCCATACCATTCTTCGGGCGGGCACCCCGACTTCAACAACAAACTTTAAAAAATATTCCCGTATTAGAAGGTGGGCGCCTAACAGAAATGAAACGTGCAATGCGATGCAGAAAATATTCCCGTATTAGAAGGTGGGCGCCTAACAGAAATTAAACGTGCAATGCGAATGCAGAAAATATTCCCGTAACCTGAGGACTGGGGAGTAAATTTTAAAAGATGTTACCTTCCTCTTTTTGGTATTTTCTTTTACCAACTTATCTCTTGCCTGTGAATTTCTCCACTTATTCGGCAGACTTTATCTTTTTGGTATTTTTAAATTTTTCACATTGGTCACATTCACTTTAAAGTGATTAGTGACAATTTGTTCCTGCATGAAACAAAATTTATTAGATATAAACTGCTGGCAACTGGCATCTGCCGTCCCCACTTCTCATTGCTTCCTTTGTTTTTGCTTTCTCATGACTTTCCACTTCTTGTCCCTTGCAGACTCTTTTTTGTATTTTCCTCATTTTTCCATTTTTGCTTTGTTTTCTTTTCTTTTGCCATTTTCGCCAAGCTTTTTTATTCCTTTTCCCCAATCTTCTATCTTTTCTGATCCAGTGTTGTTTCAACTTTCGTTATCAGGAGCTGGTAGTTAGCTCTCAAAAGGGTAAACAATGAAATGCAGAAAAACTGAAAGAAAGGTAAGGGTATTTTGAAAAGATGACTGAACTTATCTGGGTATTTGCTGGCTGATTCCGCTGACCATGCCATGTATTTAAACTATGACCCAGTTCGTTCCAATCATTATTCTGACTCTGAATTGCCTTTGACCCAAACCGATACTCTTTTTTGTTGCCTTTTCTCTTTTTGATAGTCCTCCGATTGCCCTACGGTGCCCCGAAAGGTTTTCACCAATAGAACTCTCTCATTTATTCTCTCAACCTCACAATCATCTCACAGTGGCGATTAAGGTTTTCACTGATGAGACTCTCTCATTTTATTTCCCTCAACCTCACAATCGTCTCACAGTGCCGGCTAAGGTTTTCACTGATGAGACTCTCTCATTTTTTATTTTTTCCATTTTTCCTTTTTGTATTTTGTTTTCTGTTCCACGGGTATTGTCCGATACTTCGCTCCTCCTTCGTTGTATTCGTTATCATTTCAAAATTGATCAGAAGGTCTTTCTTTGGACCGTAACGTGGCTTTTGGACGGGTTAAGAAAGAAAGATATAAAGGCTCAAAATTTCAACGAGGGTTAAAAATATTTACAACTCTCGGAATTATTAAACATAACTTCTGCCCCAGTTTCAATATGTGGGGAAATTTTTGGATTTTTCCTTTATTGTGACTGAACCTCAGAGAGGCTGCCTACGTACCCTTTCGGGATCAAGTCAGACGTAGTTCATCCAACTTCAAAAGTTAGATGGATTTCTTTTTGACTTTTTCCCGATTTTTGTCTTTTTCTCTTCTTTTTCTTTTCATTTTTTTCATTTTTTCATTTTTTTTTTCATTTCATCATTCATTTTTTTTCATTTTTCCATCATTTCATTTTTTCATTCTGGCAATTTCGATCTTGTTGCACTAGAGCGATTCCGAGAGAGGGATATGAAAGAATTCATTCATTAAGGCTCAAAGGGGTTATCAATGGATAAAGTGTTTGGATAGAGAATAAAATGCCTTCGTCATTTCAATTCCAAAATCACAACAAAATACAAAACATACAATTGAAAAGGAATCATACATAGTATCTTTTGACCGCATCCGAATTGATAGCAGTCTCTACGCACTTTCCTTCAACATCAGTTAAATATAATGCCCCATTGGACAACACCCGTGATACCACGAACGGTCCCTGCCAATTCGGTGCAAACTTGCCTTTTGCCTCTGCCCAATGTGGCAAGATACGCCTCAATACCAGTTGTCCGACTTCAAACTTTCGAGGTCGTACCTTCTTATTATATGCTCTGGCCATTCTCCGCTGATACAACTGTCCATGGCAGATCGCGGCCAATCTCTTCTCATCAATCAAATTCAACTGTTCTAATCGGGCCTTTACCCATTCATCGTCATCTATCTCATATTCGGCTATAATTCGCAATGATGGTATTTCTATTTCTGCGGGTATAACGGCCTCTGTTCCATACACCAGAGTATAAGGTGTGGTTCCGATAGAAGTACGTACCGTCGTGCGGTAACCCATGAGAGCAAAGGGTAACTTTTCATGCCATTGCCTGGATCCCTCCACCATTTTCCGGAGAATCTTCTTGATGTTTTTATTTGCCGCTTCTACTGCACCATTTGCCTTCGGCCTGTAAGGTGTGGAATTACGGTGCGTGATCTTAAACCTTTCATAAACTTCCGCCATGAGATGACTATTTAAATTGGCTCCATTGTCTGTGATAATCACCTTGGGGATTCCAAATCGGCATATAATATTTTCATGCACAAAATCCACTACCGCTTTCTTCGTCATCGCCTTGAATGTCTTAGCTTCGACCCACTTGGTGAAATAATCAATTGCAACTAGGATGAACCTGTGCCCATTAGAAGCGGCTGGATCTATTGGGCCGATGACATCCATGCCCCAAGCAACAAAGGGCCAAGGTGCCGACATTGTGTGCAACTCATAAGGCGGGGAGTGGATCAGATCCCCATGTACCTGGCATTGATGGCATTTCTTTACATACCTGATACAATCACGCTCCATCGTGAGCCAGTAGTACCCAGCTCTCAAAATCTTCTTTGCTAAAACATATCCGCTCATGTGGGGTCCGCATACTCCGGCATGTACTTCAATCATGATTTCATCTGCTTGTTGTGCATCTACACACCGCAATAAACCCAGATCTGGTGTTCTTTTGTATACCACTCCTCCACCGAAGAAAAATCCATTGGCTAGACGCCTGATGGCTCTCTTCTGGTCTCCAGTGGCTTGTTCCGGGTATTTGCCACCTTTCAAGTATTCTCTAATATCATGATACCACGGCTCTCCATCCGACTCTTCTTCCACAGCGAAGCAATAAGCATTCTGATCTCGGACTTGGATCTGGAGCGGATCTATATATGTCTTGTCCGGATGATGCAACATAGAGGACAATGTGGCCAAGGCATCTGCAATCTCATTGTGCATTCTTGGGATATGCTTGAACTCTATAGACCGGAATCTTTGAGACAACTCGTGCAAACAATACCGATATGGTATCAATTTCAAATCTCGTGTCTCCCATTCCCCCTGAATTTGGTGTACCAAGAGATCCGAGTCACCCATGACCAAAATCTCTTGAATACCCATGTCAATTGCCATCCTTAATCCCAAGATGCACGCCTCATATTCGGCCATATTGTTGGTACAGAAAAATCGGAGCTGAGCTGTAACGGGATAATGTTGACCCGTACTTGAAATGAGTACCGCTCCGATACCAACGCCCCTGCTGTTGACAGCTCCGTCAAAGTACATTTTCCATCCTGGCCTCTCCTCTTGCTCCACCTCCTCGACAAGCATTGCCTCTTCATCCGGAAAGTATGTTTTCAATGGCTCATACTCATCATCCACCGGATTCTCGGCTAAGTGGTCCGCAATAGCTTGTGCCTTCATTGCCGTACGAGTTACATAGACAATGTCGAATTCCGTGAGCAGAATCTGCCATTTGGCCAGTCTTCCCGTAGGCATGGGCTTCTGAAAGATATACTTGAGAGGATCCAATCGTGATATCAAGTACGTAGTGTATGCTGACAAATAATGCTTTAGCTTCTGAGCCACCCAAATCAATGCACAACAAGTTCTCTCCAATTGGGTATACTTCACCTCGTAGGATGTAAACTTTTTGCTGAGGTAGTAGATGGCTTGTTCTTTCTTGCCTGTCTCATCATGTTGACCCAGTACACAACCGAAAGAGTTATCTAGCACCGTCAAATACAAAATCAGAGGACGCCCTGGTTCTGGAGGAACTAACACCGGGGGATTGGCCAAATATTCCTTGATCTTGTCAAAGGCTTCCTGACACTCGTCGGTCCATTTCACTGCAGCATCTTTCTTCAATAGCTTGAAGATCGGCTCGCATGTTGATGTCAATTGAGCAATGAACCGACTAATGTAATTCAACCTTCCTAATAAGCTCATGACCTCCTTCTTGTTCTTCGGCGGAGGTAGACTTTGAATAGCCTTGATCTTTGATGGATCCAGTTCAATACCTCGCCGGCTCACAATAAACCCCAGTAGTTTCCCTGAAGGCACTCCAAAAGCACACTTCGCCGGATTGAGTTTTAGATTGTACCTCCGGAGTCTTTGGAAAAACTTCCTTAAATCTTTCACATGATCAGGTCGTTTTCTGGACTTTATGATGACATCATCCACATATACTTCAATTTCTCGATGCATCATATCATGAAACATTGTGGTCATTGCCCTCATGTAAGTTGCCCCGGCATTCTTCAATCCAAACGGCATTACCCTATAACAGTACGTTCCCCAAGGTGTAATGAAGGCAGTTTTCTCAACATCTTCTTCGTCCATCACGATTGCATAACAGTCCACAAACGAACCGATCTCATGCTTGGCGCAATTATCGATCAATATGTGAATGTTCGGCAATGGGAAGTCATCCTTCGGACTGGCTTTGTTGAGGTCTCTATAGTCTACACACACTCCGGTTTTGCCATCTTTCTTTGGGACCGGCACAACATTTGCCAACCAGGTGGGGTATTTGGTAACTCTTATGACCTTTGCCTCAAACTGCTTATTCACCTCTTCTTTTATCTTCACGCTAATGTCCGTTTTGAATTTTCTCAGCTTTTGTTTTACCGGCCGGCATTCCGAGTAGATAGGCAACTTGTGTACCACGAGATCTGTGCTAAGCCCGGGCATGTCATCATAGGACCAGGCAAAGATGTCCTTAAATTCATGTAACAACCTTATCAATTCATCCCTGAGGGGTGCCTCCAAATGCACACTAATCTTTGTTTCTCGGACATCATCTTCGCTCCCCAAGTTTACAGATTCCGTATCACTCAGATTCGGTTTGGGTTTTTCCTCGTATTGTTTCATGTCCTTACTTATTTCCTCCAGGGCTTCCTCATCCTCACATTCTATTTCACTATCTTCCTCGATTTCTTGTATAGTAGCGTGATTGTCAGAACCGGGTCTAGAATCCTTCACGCATGACATGGCATTGGAATCAACACATGCAAAACTGTACAAAAGGAAAAATAAAGAAAAATAAGGCAAAAGTGAAGAAAAAGGAAAAACCGCATTTCATTAATAAAAGAAACGAACAATGTTCGGGATACATGGTGATGATTTTTTTTTTCATGAGGGGGAATGGGGAAATTATAAAATAACAACTTTCGGGGAACAATGATGAAATTTTGAGCTAACTACCAAGACTCCTTCCGGATAAGGAAAGGAGTGGCTTCCCAATTGTTCAATGTGACTCTGGGCCCCACAAATTGCACGTCCATTCTGCTCGTGCCTTCCCCTGCTTCAATCGTATTCACCTCCCATAACATTTTCTTAAAACCAAGCATTTCTTCATCAAGTTGGGTCTCAATGCACTTTGCTGCAGCAGCAGATGGTTGATATTTTGTACCAGGCCCGATAAAGATGTCGGATAATTTGGGTATGGGTTTGGGCAAGGTCCAGTTTCTCTTGGCTTTAGAGGCTCTTTGGATATCGGCAAAGGTGGGTTTGAACCCTAAGCCGAATGTACCTTTATTCTCCGAAAGCTGAACTGGTTGAGTGACTCCCTGCAGTGTTTTGCCTAATCCCCTCCCCGGTGCAAATCCATTTTTCAGCATTTCTCTGGCCACCATTATAGCAGTTGGTGCCATCATCGGGTTGGTAACTTTTCTCCTTCAGCAACTTTGTTCACTTCTATAGCATCCGTCACTTGGTAGACCCAAGGACCCCTATCCCCATCAGTACCATCAAAAGGTGCTACCACATTACAAGCATTTTCCTCTCCGTGTACAACAATCTCTTGCTGCTCCCATTCAAACTTGACCATCTGGTGTAGAGAAGATGGTACCGCTTTGGCCGCATGAATCCAGGGTCGACCTAACAGCAAGTTATATGATACGACAATATCGAGCACCCGGAACTCCATCGTAAAATCAACGGGACCGATGGTCACTTCCAAAATAATATCCCCCAACGTGTTCTTACCTCCGCCGTCAAACCCTCTCACATTGATATTGTTTCTCCGGATTCTATCCGGGCTAATGTTCAGCTTCCCTAAAGTTGACAGCGGACAAATATTCGCGCTCGATCCATTGTCAATCAATACCCTGGTCACAACTGACTCTTCACTCTTTACCGTGAGGTACAATGCTTTATTGTGTTCAGTTCCTTCCACCGGCAGCTCCCTATCGGAGAAGGTGATTCTATTAGACTCGAAAATTTTGCTGGTAATCTTCTCCAAGTGACACACTGAAATCTTCTCCGGAACATGAGCCTCATTTAGAATCTTCATAAGAGCCTTCCGGTGCTCTTCCGAATGTATCAACAAAGATAACAAAGAAATTTGGGCCGGGTCTTTCTTAACTGCTCAACCACCGAGTACTCTTGTGACTTCATTTTCTTAAGAAATTCTTCTGCTTCCTCCTCCGACACTGGCTTCTTCAGTTGACTTTCTTTTACCGTTTTCATCTTTCTCAGTTCCTCTGGAGCAAAACACCTTCCAGATCGGGTAAGTCCATGCGTTTCGTTAATTTCACCAGAGATCTCTTTTCCCTTGTAAACTACTGTTACCTTATTGTAGTTCCAAGGCACAGTCTTTGTATTCACCACTGGCATTTGCACTACTGGTTTTATGATTACTGGCTCTGCACTTGCTCCTTTCACAGTTACGATCGTCTTTGCACCTGGAACTACCACCTTTAAACCTCCCATCACTACTGGCTTTGGTTTCTCAACAATTACTTCCTCTTTCACAATTTCTTTCTCTAACTTGTCACTCGACTTTATCATCATGACGGCCTGAGATGGTTTTTGATTGCTATCACCCTGCACCAGTTCTATCATATTCGTTTCGTGGTGATTCGGCAATGGATTCTAGGTAATGTTTGGGGCCTCGGGAGCCTGCACTTCAATTCTCCTTTCATCGATAAGATCTTGAATGGCATTCTTTAATTGCCAACACTTCTCAGTATCGTGGCCTAATGTTCCCGAACAGTATTTACATCTGACAGAAGAATCAAGATTTTTCGGAGGTGGGTTCGGATTTTTTGGTGCGATTGGTCTCAACATCCCCAATTCTTTCAACCTGTGGTAAAGACTGGTATATGATTCTCCGAGAGGAGTGAATGTCTTTTTTGCTTTGTTTCTCCAATCGGCGTCCGGCCTGGGTCTATTCTGGTTTCGGTAAGGTTTAGGGGTTGGGTATGTGTTCTGGGTGTGGTACACATTGTGTGGAGCTTGAGCTCTCCACACGTGGGGTGGTGGTGGTGGATAAGCTTGGGTTTGAGGGTGATGGTAATGTGGTACAGTTGGTGGGTATGGTGGTGGTGGTGGGTTATATGGGCTCGGTGCATTGTAGGGATTTGGCGGGTAAGATGGTGGTGGTGGATTATATGGGGTTGACGGGCTTGGCGGGTGTTGGCGATAGGGTCTTGGTGGGTTATAATGTGGGTTGCGACTCCAGGACCTACTTTCAATGGTTGCTACTTCTTCTTTCTTCTTCTTTCCCATCACTCCTCTGCTTCCACTCTGTATAGCTTGATTGGTGGCTTTGATAGCCGAAAAACTCATAATTTTGTTTGTCTTCAAACCTTCTTCTACAAAACTCCCCATTTTCACTACTTCATTAAAACTCTTTCCAATTGCCAACACTAGATGGCCGTAGTATGTTGGATCCAAAGCTTGCAGAAAACAATCCACCATCTCTCCTTCTTTCATCGGTGGATCCACCCTAGCGGCCTGTTCCCTCCATCTAAAATCGTATTCTCTAAAGCTCTCTCCTGGCTTTTTCTCCAGCTTGGTAAGGGATAACCTGTCGGGTATGATCTCCAGATTGTACTGAAAATGACTAGCGAAAGCTTGTGCTAAATCATCCCAAACGAACCATCTTGTATGGTCCTGTCGGGTATACCATTCCAGCGCTGATCCACTCAAACTTTGGCTGAAATACGCCATCAACAATTCATCTCTACCTCCCGCGCCTCTCATCTTGCTACAATATCCTCTTAGATGAGCTACCGGATCCCCGTGTCCGTTGTACATGTCGAACTTGGGCAACTTAAATCCCGCAGGAAGCTGCACCTCAGGGAACAAACACAGGTCTTTGTAGGCTACACTTACTTGCCCTCCCAGCCCTTGCATATTGCGGAAAGCATTCTCAAGACTCTTCACTTTCCGAGCCATCTCCTCCTGCCCGGCACTTGCTTCTATCATGGGAGCGTGAGACTCGTGTTGTCTGAAAGTAGGCTCCGGGGGTAGTAGTGAGGATCCTGGATATGGAATATTGGTTCACTAGAAGATTTGTGGATAACAAGCGGGCGGAGGTGCCACATATACAGGAGCGACTTGTGGTATAGGAGGTGGTGCTTGCTTGGTTGGAGGTGGTGGCATTTGGGAGGTGGAAGCATAGTAGTGAGGGTAGTCGGGGTAGGTGGAGGACGAGTTCATTGTTGGTGGCTCGGGGTTAGGATTGGCTGGAGGGACATACGCAGGGTTAGCAGGGTAGGCTGGTAGTGGTTGACCTCTTGACCAAGCCTGGTACATTTCAGCCATCTGTTGTCTTAACTTGTACATTTCTTCTTTCATCCCTACCACATCCACGATCTCTTCTTCGTTAGCAGGGTCTACAATGGTTGCCTCGATCTCCTGGGACACAGCCTTTGTCATCTTTTTGGACCTGGTGTTGTATGGGTGGGTAGCCAGTATGCCAGTTGCCTAGAAAATCTGGACTCACAAACATCAACACTTATTAGTTGTTAGCGCATGAATAAGATGTAACGACTTTAAAACAAACACATTTGCTCGAGTCGTTATGCATCATCCCGGCCGCTGCTCACTTCAATCATCTTTTTCTTTTTCCGCTCTTTTGTTTTCTTTCTTTCTTTTCTTCTTTTCTTTTCTTTTCTTTTTTGCTTTTTCTCTTTTCTTGCTTTTTCTCTTCTCTCTTTTTTTCTTTTCTTGCTTTTTCTTCTCTCTCTTTTTCCTTGCCGTTTTCATAATCACGCTCCTATTTATTTGCCTAGCGGATATGAAGGAAATGACATAAGGTAAAAGAATTGGTAACAACACTTTGTTTTCTCATTGATAATTCAAAACCTTGATTACAAAGCGATGTTTAAGAAAAATAAAAGATGATGCATGACCTAAGAGTACATTAATGCACCTAGTGCCCGCGAGGCATCGTTCGGCCTTGCCGCGGGCCTATATGCTAAACCCCTTTGAAGCCTATCCAGGTCGGCCATGACTTGTTGTACAAAAAACTTCACTGCAGAAACAAAAGTCCTCCGAGACATGTCTTCACAAAGCCGAGTCTTTCGGGTGATGTATTGGGCGATACGAACAATCTTTTCTCTGATGACCCCTTTTTCTTGCAATAGACGGCTTATTTGCTGAGTGCGAGCATCCAAGGTGTGTTGGTTGTCCTTTTGCACTTGTTGCAGCTTCAATTCTAATCTCGCCATAGTCGTGTAGCAGTGCTTTCTTTCTTCTTCAAGATCTTTGATGATCTTGTTACTTTTGACTGTGGCTGAGATTATTTTCTTTCTAAGCTGAGCTATTTCAACATCGTGCTTGTCATGTAGCTGCCGGACCAACTTGGCTCTTTCCTCGGCGTCTTTGTCCATTTGCTTCCGAGCCTTGACTAACTCTTTTTCAGCTACGTCCAAATCAAAGCTATAGTCGTTTACTTTCCGCCGGAGAACCTCAATTAACTTTTCATCTCGGGCTGAACGTACTGGGGTCTCGGATGCAATTTTCATTTGAGCTATTTGAGCCTTCAACATATCATTTTCTTTTTTTAGCCGTTTCTTTTCCCCTTCATCGGATGCTGCTTGTAGGCCACTTTCGAAATGAAGATTTCTCACCTTATCTTCCAACAAACTGATTTTGGCCTTATATTCTTTCTCATTGGCCGCCCATTTCAGATTTTCCTCGGATTGCTCTATCAGGTCTTGCAAGTGAGGTCTCTTTGAAAGACGTTCATGTTCAACCCCTCGTCGGTACCATGTGGAGTACCCAGGTGATATCTCCCCCTTTGCTCTATTCGGCACACAAGTATCAATCTTTAAATTTTGGCACTCGTTCCAGATTTGCCGGATTTTTGCTTCCGGGAATTGCCCGTCCGGACCAATCTCCACAGCTTGCACACTGAGATCCCCATCCCTCGGAATAATCTGACACCGACCCAACTGTCGCAGGGCTCTGTATGGGGCATAGGGTTGTATACTCTTCAAACCCATGATCAAAAACGGCGATCCCTCCATTGGCATGTATATCACCTCGTCAAGAGGTAACCAGTCATACGTCCAATCGATTTGACCGTCAGTTAGTGATCGAAGATACACAATCCAACCTTGGACTCCTTCCGGCAATTTTACTTCCTTTGTCCTCGCATTGAACTCTTCCAAACATGTCCGATCGGCCGAACCATAGCTCGAGTACGAAGGATGGTGGCGTAGATGCTCAATTAGCCAGATTTGCAAGATCAAGTTACACCCTTCGAAGAAGCTAGCCCCTGCTTTGCACGCAGTCAGAGCACGATAGATATCCGCAACAATCATCGGGGCCAGCGTACAATTTTCTTGTAAGAGATGTAAAACAAAAGAAGATATAATTATATAAGAATCTTATAACTAACATGCGAAGCACAAACTAAGAATCTACAGGATAGAAAGAAAACATGCTGAGAGATTCAAGACAAGAGAAACACATATGAAAGCAAAGAAACAAAGACAATATGACTAACACAGGATTTCAAAACAGAAGAAATGATCATAATAATAAGCAAGCAACAGACATTAACTAAAACACGGAAGGAGAGCAAATGCTTAACCTGAGAAAATAAACAGAAAAGTCTTAGGCTAGCATGTGAAACAACTAATCAGAATAGCAGAGTCAACAATTAACAAAGTAAAGCAACAAAGAGATGTGAACTACACAACTATGGGGAACATAATCAAACAGCAACAACTCACGAACGCAAACTTAAAAATCAGAAAAGACAAGAAAACATGCTAAACACAAAAATCAAATAAATACAAAACAAAAGGGAAGGGACTTAGCTTGCGGGGCCGGTCCCCCGAGCTTCCTATTCTTTTTTCTTTTCCTTTTTTATTCTCTCAGACTCTCCTAGACTCTCAGGCCTTCTTCTTGTTTCTCTTTTTTCTTTATTCTTTTCCAGACTTCTTTTTTTTTTCGATTTTCTTTTCTGACTTTTCTTCTAAGGCTTAAAGGGGGAGCCTTTTAGGATTCTGGATTACAGAGGGTGTTTTAGGAGTGTAAAAGA
Organism: Nicotiana noctiflora; assembly: GCA_032618575.1. Taxonomy (NCBI): domain Eukaryota; kingdom Viridiplantae; phylum Streptophyta; class Magnoliopsida; order Solanales; family Solanaceae; genus Nicotiana; species Nicotiana noctiflora. The sequence continues at coordinate 628,792 of JASVEL010003888.1, forward strand.
TGTGGTCTTGACTGGGGGTTGAATTTGGGGTCGCCGGAGTTAGGGTTCCGACGGCCTTCTTCGGGATATTCGAGAAGTTCAAGGGACATTCGAGGGGTGTGACTAGTATGAGTGGACAGATCAAGAAAAGGGAAAGAGATTGGCATTGGTTTCATGTGGTTCTTCATACTTTGGTGGTCACCGGTGTAACTCCGGTGACCGGGACTTTGAAGAACGGGGTGTTTTTCTGGGTTCTTGAGGTATTATGAAATGAAGAAGAAGGAGAAAAAGAGGGGAGTAGTAAGAGGAGCCGGCGACCACCGTGGGAGTGGTGGCCGCCATGGCCGGCTAGGGCTTCTGTATTGATGACGATGAAGATGAAGAGAGGAAATAAGGCGGCTGTTAATTAGGGTTCGTGAAATGGGTGAGAATTTTCGGACAAAGGTATTATATAGCCATTGAATCCGAGATAATCTCAACCGTTCGTTTGATCAAGATCGACGGTTCACACGCGTGTTACTAAAACGGCGTCGTTCAGACGCTTATGAGACTAAAGTCAACAACCGTTAGATCAAATCACACAGACGGCTCAGATCAAATCTCCCATAATTAATTAAGACCTAAATTCAACTAAATATCCCAGCCGTTAGATCAACGAGGTTGGACGGCTGGGATCAAGTCATTAGAGGCCTGGACCGGTTTCCTTTGGGCCTAGGGACTGGGCTGTCTCAATTGGGTTTTCATTAGCCCAATTCATTATGCCTATATATTTTTTTTGTATTTTTCTGGTTTTAATGATTTTTATGCATTTTCTTTTATATTTTTTTTCTTTTCTTTTTATGAAAAATTATAAATCCTAATTTACTACTTACTCTAATTTTCTAATATTTTTTGGTAATTTTCTGCTATTTTTTCATAATTTCTACTACTTAAGCTATTTTTTTTAATTTTCTAAAAATTAAACTAACAAATTAATTACTACTATTTTTTTTGATTTTTTCTAATTTTTTACTTATTCAAACACACAAAAAATATAACCAATTTCAAGCAAAGCAAGTAATTGCACTCAAAAACATATTTATTTTAATTTTGGAATTATTTGCCTGGTGCAAAAATCATGTGCTCACAATACTTGAGTAGCAAAATACCATTTAAAACCTTAAATTGAGATAAAAATATGCACAGTGTTATCAAGACAATGATACCAATCCCTGAAGGATTCAGATAATCGGCACGAAGCCCAAAGCATGATAATCAGTCCAATTCATGATAATTAATATTTTTGTTAGGGCGTCAATTTAATTTCAAGCAATTAGGTGTTATTATTTATTAAGCGGGACGAACCAAGTCATAATCCCCAATGGTGCTCTACCCTACTCCCATTATCTGGCGTGCAAGTCACCTCAATACAGCACTAGGATGTGCAAGTCCGGGGTTTATTAACCCTCAGGACATCATTTGCAAGTATTACCCACCTCGAACCGGCGAATTCTCTAGCCCGCGATACCTTTGCCCCTAAAACCGGCCTCCACGCGCATCAAATATAACCAAAGTCAGGGCAAATATATCACAATATGCTAATGGGACATAACCCAATCGAAAGAACTCGAAAAATACTAAAAATCACGAAATTGGCAAAACCCGAGCCCCGGGCCCACATCTCAAAAAATTATGAAATTTACATTTTCGGAGTTCTCGTCTCTCCACGAGTCCATACATACTAAGAACTCCCAAATCGGATCATAAATGACCCTTTAAATCCTAAATTTTTGTTTTTGAAAAGTTTACAAATTTTCTCCGATTTCTTCCATTTGATTCACTAATACTTGATACAAATAACCATGGAATCATTAAATATAATTACTTTTGGATATAGAACACTTACCCCCATCCATATTATGAAAATCGCTTCGAAAATCACTTCAATCCGAGCTCCATGGCTCCAAAAATGAAGAAAAATCTCGGACTGCCCCAAATTAAATGCCCAGCGATTATCGCATCTGCGGTTACTGTTCACCGCAGGTGCGATTTCACTGTTCACTGCTTCTGCGGTTACTGTTCATCACGGAAGCGATAACGTACCGTTCACCCGCTTCTGCGGGTACTGTTCAGCGCCGAAGCGAAAATACCAGATTTGCTCGAGAAAATTGCAGCAGCTTTTTATTTCACTAAAAATGCTATAACTCAATCATACAAACTCGGAATTCAATGATTCTTTTTCCTATGGCTCCATAATTTTGATACGGATCCAGTGGTTTAAACAAAACTGAATTTGGATCTAATTTTGTCAGTGCAACATCAATTTTGCTCGTTAAATTATTAACTAATGTTTCGCGTCAAAAACCCAACTGCGACTGTCACGACCCGGATTTTTCCCCCAACATCGGGATCGTGATGGCGCCTACTCGTGGTATCTAGGCAAGCCACTGTATTCATACTATCCTGTTTTTAACACAATTTTAATTAAATAAATGCGGAATACTTTATCGAAATAGAAATAACTAATTACAAGATGAAAATCATACTGAAATCCTCTACCCAAGACGTGGAGTCACCAACTCACGAACTACTACCGAATACTACACATAAGAGTTTGAAAGAAATATAACATAATTCTGTTTGTCTCGGAACAAAGAGACTACAGCTAGTAACATAAATAAAGAGAGAGACGCCGGGCCTGCGGACGTCTGCAAGCTACCTTGGTCTCAAATGTGATCAACTCCCACACAATCGAATTACTGCTGCTGCTCCTGATCGTAACCTGGACCTGTGCAAAAATGCACAGAAGTGTAGTATCAGCAAAACCGACCCCATGTGCTGGTAAGTGCCTGGCCTATCCCGGCGAAGTAGTGACAAGCCTAGGACCAGACACCCACATAAACCTGTGCAATTCAATATATATGTATACCACAGAATAACAAGAAATAACCAGGTAATAACACAATAAGGAATATCTCAAAGAATTCAACAATTAACAACAGTTAATAATTTCACAAGGAAAAACAAAGTATAATGGAAACACAAGTAATATCAAGTCAAAGAATAGCAAGCAGTTGCACGGCATCACCCTTCGTGTTTTTACTCTCATCCTCACCAAATAAGCAATTAAAGTACACGGCATCACCCTTCGTGCTTTTACTCTCATCCTCACATCCATAGTACGGCATGATCCTTCGTACATGGTTCAATAACAGGGCACGGCATGATCCTTCGTGCATAATCAATAAAACATGGCACGACATTAACCTTCGTGCATAAATAATAAAACAAGGCACAGCATCACCCTTCGTGCATTATCACTCTTCCCTCACCCAAATAACAATCACAGTTAAGGGAAAAGAAAGAAACAGTAATTCATAAACCGTCCCAACAATGGCAATCAATAATTATCTTCACAACAAGTCCCAACAAGGGAGAACCATAACAATTCTACAACCTGACAAAGGTTCAACAATTCAACATGTAATATATCTCAAATTATCATTTTCCAACGACTCACGGTCATACTAGATGCCGGTGTATGGATGCTCGTCACCACAGCCCATACACCGCACTCGATCACATAACACATAACACATAATCCTATTCCCTCAAGCTAGGATAGAACAAACACTTACCTCGAATGTTTATGAACAATTCAATCCGTGGCAATGTCTTTTTCTTTCAAATTTGGCTCCAATCCAATCGTATCTATACACAATTGATTTAATATCATCAATACTACTCAACGAACTAATTCATAAGGCCAATTACAACTTTTACAACATTCCTGCCCGGAATAGTGAATTTTGACCCCGGGCCCACATGGTCGGAACTCGGGGTTAGGACCAAAATCCGGATACCCATCCCCCATGAGTTCATGTATATGATTTGTTTCAAAATCGGACCTCAATTCGAGGTCCAATTTCCCAATTTATGAAAAACCCTATATTCTAACAAAAACAAGAAATTCTACCATGAAAACCTTTGATTTCTATTGAAAAACATGTTTAATGATGTTAGGAATTGAAAGCATTAAGTAAAAAGTGACTTACAATTGTTTTGATGAAGAAGGAATCCGTGAAGAATCGCAAATGGGTGTTTTTGTTTTGTAAAAAGTGAAGAAATGAACTGAAAATCGTGTTTTACAGTCTCTGTGTTCGCATTTGCGAACATGGGTTCGCAATTGCAAACCCCGACCAATTTCCGGAGTTTGAAAAATAAGCTAAGGCTGGGAAGTTCGCATTTGCGAACTTTTGTTCGCATTTGCGAACACCGGCAGGAAAGGGGAATGTTCGCATTTGCGAACAATGGTTCGCATTTGCGAACACAGGCAGTATAGGGAATGTTCGCATTTGAGAACAATGGTTCGCATTTGCGAACAGAGGCAGTATAGGGAATGTTCGCATTTGCGAACCGTTGTTCGCATTTGCGAACATAGGCAGGCCTTGGGGACGTTCGCATTTGCGAACAATTGTTCGCATTTGCGAACAAGGCTGGGCATGAGGGGTTTCGCATTTGCGATCAGGGTTCGCATTTGCGAGCCCTGCCTTGATCAGCCCCCTTCGCAATTGCGAGAAATGTTTCGCAATTGCGAAGCCAACAGCTGGGTGAAAAACCAGCAGTGCAAAAATTCAGAATTTAATCCAACGGCCTATCAAATCTTTACCCGAGCCCCCGGGCTCCAAACCAAACATGTACACTACCTCAAAAACACATTATGAACTTGTTCGTGCGATCACATCGCCAATAATACATCGTTTTCATCAAGTCAAGCCTCAAATTCATAATTTTCATACTTTTGGTTTTCAAAACTTTCAAACTTGGAACTCAAGGTCCAAAACATCTCAAACGACATCCGAATGTCCCCAAACTTTACATAAATCACATATATAATATTTAAGACTTGTACCGGGCATCGGAACCAAAATACGAGCCCGATACCAAGGTCAATTAATTCATTTCCTTTAACAATTACATCAAAAACAATTTTATAGAAAAATTCATAACTTGGGCTCTAGGCCTCATAATTCGACTCCGGACGCATGTCCAAGTCCCATATTTTCCTACGGACCTCTCGGGACCATCCAATCTCGGGTCCGGATCCGTTTACCAAAAATGTTGACCGAAGTCAACCATATCAATATTAATATCATTTTTAACCACATTTCTCATAGAATTCATATTTTCTATCTCAAAATCTTTCCGGCTACATGCTCGGATTGTGCACGTAAATCGAGGTAACATGGAATGAGATTTTCAAGGCCTCAGAAGCTCGAAATTATTAATAAAATAAGTGATGACCCTTTGGGTCGTCACAATCTCCACCTCTAAAACAACCGTTCGTCCTCGAACGGACAAAAGAAAGAAGTACCGAGTCAGGAAACAAGTGTGGGTAACGGCTCCGCATATCAGACTCGGACTCCCAGGTCGATGCCTCAGGAGGCTGACCTCTCCACCTGAACACGCACAGAAGGATAACTCTTCGACCTCAACTGTCGAACCTGTCGGTCTAGAATGGCCACCGGCTCCTCCTCGTAAGATAGATCATTGTCCAATTGGACAGTACCGAAGTCTAACACATGTGTGGGATCGCCGTGGTATCTCCGAAGCATAGATACGTGAAAAACTGGATGCACGGCCGATAAGCTAGGCGGCAAAGCTAATCTGTAAGCCACCCCTCCCACTCTGTCTAGAATCTCAAATGGACCAATATACCTAGGGCTGAGCTTGCCCTTCTTTCCGAACCTCACCACGCCCTTCATAAGCGACACCCGGAGCAATACTCGTTCACCAACCATGAAATCTACATCTCGAACCTTACGATCCGCATAAGTCTTTTGCCTTGGACTGAGCTGAACGCAATCTCTCCTGAATAGTCTTGACCTTATCCAAGGCCTCCTGAACTAAGTCTGTACCCAACAACCGAGCCTCTCCCGGTTCAAACCATCCAACCGGTGATCGACATCGCCTACCATACAATGCCTCATACGGAGCCATCTGGATGCTAGATTGGTAACTGTTATTGTAGGCGAACTCTGCTAATGGCAGAAACTGGTCCCACGAGCCTCCGAAATCAATAACATAAGCTCGAAGCATGTCCTCTAGAATCTGAATAGTCCTTTCGGACTGGCCATCCGTCTGAGGATGAAATGCTGTACTCAACTGAACCTGGGTGCCTAACTCCTGCTGGACCGCTCTCCAGAACCGCGAGGTAAACTGCGTACCCCGATCAGAGATAATAGATACCGGCACTCCATGGAGACGAACAATCTCCCTAATGTAAACCTCCGCTAACCTCTCCGATGAGTAGGAGACAGTCATTGGAATAAAGTGTGCTGATTTGGTCAGCCTATCAACAATGACCCAAATAGCATCAAATTTCCTCCGAGTCAAAGGAAGTCCAGTAACGAAGTCCATAGTGATCCGCTCCCATTTCCACTCGGGAATTTCAATCCTCTGGAATACACCACCAGGTCTCTGGTGCTCATATTTCACCTGCCGACAATTTAGACACCGAGCGACATACGCAACGATATCTTTCTTCATTCTGCGCCACCAATAGTGTTGCCGTAAGTCCTGGTACATCTTCGCGGCGCCTGGGTGAATAGAATACCGCGAACTGTGGGCCTCTACTAAGATCAACTCTCGAATCCCTTCGACATTGGGTACACAAACTCGACCCTGCAATTTCAATACCCCATCATCATCTAGATTTACCTATGTGGCACCTCCCCGCTGTACTGTATCTCTCAACTCACGCAAATGAGGATCATCAAATTGCCTCTCACGGATACGCTCTAATAAAGAAGAACGAGCGACCGTGCAGACTAACACTCTGCTAGGCTCAGAAATGTCTAATCTCACGAACCGGTTGGCTAAGGCCTGGACATCTAGAGCTAATGGTCTCTGACTGACCGGAATGTATGCAAGACTACCCATGCCGGCATACTTTCTACTCAAAGCATCGGCCACCACATTAGCCTTACCTGGATAATATAAGATAGTAACATCATAGTCTTTTAGCAACTCTAACCATCTCCGCTGTCGTAGATTCAACTCCTTCTGTTTGAACAAGTACCGTAGGCTTTTGTGATCGGTGTACACCTCACATGTCACACCATATAGATAATGCCTCCAGATCTTTAAGGCATGAACCACTGCTGCTAACTCAAGATCATGAACTGGATAATTCTTCTCATGTATCTTTTAACTGCCTCGAAGCATAAGCGATAACCTTACCATCCTGCATCAATACCGCCCCAAGCCCTGTACGAGATGCGTCACAATAAACTGTATAAGGCCCTGTACCTGTAGGTAGTACCAACACCGGTGCGGTGGTCAAGGCCGTCTTGAGCTTCTGAAAGCTCGCCTCACACTCCTCTGACCACTGAAACTGGACACCCTTCTGGGTCAACCTGGTCATCGGGGCTGCAATAGAAGAAAACCCCTCTACAAAACGACGGTAGTAACCTCCTAATCCCAAGAAACTCCGGATCTCAGTCACTGAAGCTGGTCGAGGCCAATTCTGGACTGCCTCAATCTTCTTTGGGTCTACCTGAATACCTTCCACTGATACAATGTGACCCAGAAATGCTACCGAACTCAGCCAGAACTCACATTTAGAAAATTTGGCATATAGTCGGTTATCTTTCAGAGTCTGAAGAACCACTTTGAGGTGCTGCCCGTGCTCTTCCTGGCTGCGGGAGTACACCAGGATGTCATCTATGAAGACTATCACGAACAGATCTAAGTAAGGCCTGAATACCCGATTCATCAACTCCATGAATGCTGCCGGGGCATTGGTCAACCCGAAGGACATGACCAAGAACTCATAATGCCCATATCTAGAGCGAAAGGCTGTCTTAGGAATGTCAGCCGCCCTGATCTTCAGCTGATGGTAGCCCTGACCTCAAGTCTATCTTAGAAAATACCCTCGCTCCCTGGAGCTGGTCAAACAAATCATCAATCCTCGGCAGTGGATACTTATTCTTTATTATCACTTTGTTTAATTGTCGGTAATCAATACACATCCGCATCGAGCCATCTTTCTTCTTTACAAATAATACAGGTGCTCCCCAGGGGGAAACACTGGGCCTGATAAAGCCCTTCTCAAGAAGGTCCTGCAACTGATCTTTCAACTCTTTTAGCTCCGGCGGGGCCATACGATAGGGTGGAATAGAGATGGGCCGAGTGCCCGGTGCCAGATCAATACAGAAATCAATATCCCTGTCGGGTGGCATGCCCGGCAGGTCTGAAGAAAAAAACCTCAGGAAACTCCCGTACAATGAGGACTGACTCAATAGAAGGAACCTCTGCGCTGGAATCACGAACATAAGCCGGATAAGCTAGACACCCCTTCTCGACCATGCGTCGAGCCTTAACATAGGAAATAACAATGCGAACGGAGTGGCTTGAGGTACCTTTCCACTCTAATCGGGGTGATTCTGGCAAGGCTAAGGTCACAGCCTTAGCATGGCAATCAAGAATAGCATGGTATGGGGACAACCAGTCCATCCCCAATATGACATCAAAATCTACCATATCCAAAAGCAACGGATCAACACGGGTCTCAAGACCCCCAAATATAACTACGCACGAACGATGCACCCGATCGACTACAATGGAGTCACCCACCGGTGTAGCCACATAAACCGGAATATCCAGAGCATAGTTGGGCACGGCCAAATATGGTGCGAAGTAGGAAGACACATAGGAATATGTAGATCCAGTGTCAAATAATACTGAAGCACCTCCGCCACACACAAGAATAGTACCCGTAATCACGGCATCCGATGCCTCTGCCTCGCGTCCGGCCGGTAAAGCATAGAATCGGGGATCCGCACCTCCCCTCCGAGCCGCGTCTCTAGGACGACCATCAACCGGCTGACCTCTACCTCTGGCCGGACGGTCTCCACCTCTACGGTCTCGACCTCCACCTCTATAATCTCTACCCCCGCCTCTGGTTGGCTGGGCAGGCTGAGGGTCAGCTGGGGCCTGAATCATAGGACGAGGACCTCGCTGCTGAGAGTTGCCCGCTGCTAGAGGGCAATACCTAATAAAATGACCTGGGTCACCACAACCGTAGCAACTCTTAGACTGATAGGGCTGCTGGCCCTGACGACCTGAATGGCCTCCACGAACACTCCGAAGAGGCTGAGCATTAATAGGAGGCTGGTCTGAATAATGCCCCCGAAAACCACGATCACCTGGTCCACCCTGTGAAGCCTGAAGGGCGGAATGAAAAGGCCTGGAAGACTGGCCTCTATCAAAGGATTCTCTGCTACCAGAGGAAGAACCACCAAATCTACCTGTATGACGAGGCCTCTTATCCGAAGAATAATCGCCTCCCCTAGCAAGAGCCATCTCAACTCTGCGGGCTGCATTAGCTGCCTCCTGAAATGATATGTCACTTCCCACGCCCATAGCCATCTAGAGTCTAATTGGCTGATTAAGCCCATCTATAAACCTGCGGACCCTCTCCCGCTCTGTGGGAAGTATCACCACTGCATGACGAGCCAAATCGACAAATCTCGTCTCATACTGTGTAACTGTCATAGTGCCCTGATGGAGGCGCTCAAACTGCCTCCGAAGTACATCCCGCTGAGTAGCATGGAGAAACTTCTCCATAAATAGTTCCGCAAACTGATCCCATGATAAAGCTGGGGACCCCGCTGGTCGAGTCAAGCAATAATCTCTCCACCAAGTCTTGGCGGATCCTGCAAGTCTGAATGTACAGAAGTCAACTCCATTTGACTCCACGATCCCCATAGTCTTGAGGATCTCATGGCAACTGAATAAGAAGTCCTAAGGATCCTCTGATGTGGCTCCACTGAATGTAATGGTAAATAACTTGGAGAACTGATCAAGTCTCCATAATGAATCAGAAGTCATGGCCACTCCATCACCGGCATGAGCTGTGGTACCTGACTGAGTGGCCACAGCTGGCTGAACCACTGGTGCCTGAGGCTGAGGAGCTACTGGCTCCGGAGTACGAGCAATAGGAGTCTGGGCCCCTCCTCCAGCCTGAGAAGCGGCTGGGCAACTGATAATAAGCCCGCTCTGGCAATGCTGTCCATAAATCCCGCTATTCTGACGAAAGCATCCCGAAGATCCGGGGTAAATAAAGCCTCTCCTGGGACCTGAGTTGGGCCCACTGGAGCTGCTGGGACTGGAACCTCTTCGCCAATCTCAATATGAGGCTCCACCTCTGGAGTAGCTGCCTGGGGCTGAGCTCTACCCCTACCACGGCCTCTGATACGGCCTCGGTCCCTCACGGCAGCTGCCTGGGGCTCGGGCTGCTGGTCAGCGGACGAAGAAGCGCGTGTCCTCACCATCCGCGAAAGGACAGAATAGAAATTCAATCAGTAATTGAGGAACAAGTCGCACGACAAGAAAGAACAAATGAGAGACTCTTTCCTAACTCAATAGACTCTGGAGGACAAGTACGGACGTCTCCGTACCTACCTCTCAAACTCTACTAAGCTTGTTCGTGAGTGGTGAGACCTATGCAACCTAGAGCTTTTATACCAACTTGTCACGACCCGGATTTTTCCCCCAACATCGGGATCGTGATGGCGCCTACTCGTGGTAGCTAGGCAAGCCACTGTATTCATACTATCCTGTTTTTAACACAATTTTAATTAAATAAATGCGGAATACTTTATCGAAATAGAAATAACTAATTATAAGATGAAAATCATACTGAAATCCTCTACCCAAGACGTGGAGTCACCAACTCACGAACTACTACTGAAAACTACACATAAGAGTTTGAAAGAAATATAACATAATTCCTGTTTGTCTCGGAACAAAGAGACTACAGCTAGTAACATAAATCAAGAGAGAGACGCCGGGCCTGCGGACGTCCGCAAGCTACCTCGGTCTCAAATGTGATCAACTCCCACACAATCGAATTACTGCTGCTGCTCCTGATCGTAACCTGGACCTGTGCAAAAACGCACAGAAGTGTAGTATCAGCACAACCGACCCCATGTGCTGGTAAGTGCCTGGCCTATCCCGGCGAAGTAGTAACAAGCCTATGATCAGACACCCACATAAACCTGTGCAATTCAATATATATGTATACCACAGAATAACAAGAAATAACCAGGTAATAACACAATAAGGAATATCTCAAAGATTTCAACAATTAACAACGGTTAATAATTTCACAAGGAAAAACAAAGTATAATGGAAACACAAGTAATATCAAGTCAAGGAATAGCAAGCAGTTGCACGGCATCACCCTTCGTGCTTTTACTCTCATCCTCACCAAATAAGCAATTAAAGTACACGGCATCACCCTTCGTGCTTTTACTCTCATCCTCACATCCATAGTACGGCATGATCCTTCGTACATGGTTCAATAACCAGGGCACGGCATGATCCTTCGTGCATAATCAATAAAACATGGCACGGCATTAACCTTCGTGCATAAATAATAAAACAAGGCACGACATCACCCTTCATGCATTATCACTCTTCCTCACCCAAATAACAATCACAGTTAAGGGCAAAGAAAGAAACAGTAATTCATAAACCATCCCAACAAGGGCAATCAATAATTATCTTCACAACAAGTCCCAACAAGGGAGAACCATAACAATTCTACAACCCGACAAAGGTTCAACAATTCATCTGTAAATATATCTCAAAATAAGCATTTTCAATGACTCACGGTCATACTAGACGCCAGTGTATGGATGCTCGTCACCACAGCCCATACACCGCACTCGATCACATAACACATAACACATAATCCTATTCCCTCAAACTAGGATAGAACAAACACTTACCTCGAATGTTTATGAACAATTCAATCCGTGGCAATGTATTTTTCTTTCAAATTTGGCTCCAATCCAATCGTATCTATACACAATTGATTTAATATCATTAATACTACTCAACGAACTAATTCATAAGGCCAATTACAACTTTTACAACATCCTGCCCGGAATAGTGAATTTCAACCCCGGGCCCACATGGTCGGAACTCGGGGTTAGGACCAAAATCCGGTTACCCATCCCCCACGAGTTCATGTATATGATTTGTTTCAAAATCGGACCTCAATTCGAGGTCCAATTTCCCAATTTATGAAAAACCCTATATTCTAACAAAAACAAGAAATTCTACCATGAAAACCTTTGATTTCTATTGAAAAACATGTTTAATGATGTTAGGAATTGAAAGAATTAAGTAAAAAGTGACTTACAATTGTTTTGATGAAGAAGGAATCCGTGAAGAATCGCAAATGGGTGTTTTTGTTTTGTAAAAAGTGAAGAAATGAACTGAAAATCGTGTTTTACAGGTCTCTGTGTTCGCATTTGCGAACATGGGTTCGCAATTGCGAACCCCGACCAATTTCTGGAGTTTGAAAAATAAGCTAAGGCTGGGAAGTTCGCATTTGTGAACTTTTGTTTGCATTTGCGAACACTGGCAGAAAAGAGGAGTGTTCGCATTTGCGAACTAATGTTCGCATTTGCGAACACAGGCAGTATAGGGCAGTGTTCGCATTTGCGAACAATGGTTCGCATTTGTGAACAGAGGCAGTATAGGGAATGTTCGCATTTGCGAACTGTTGTTCGCATTTGCGAACATAGGCAGGCCCTGGGGACGTTCGCATTTGCGAACAATTGTTCGCATTTGCGAACAAGGCTGGGCATGAGAGGTTTCGCATTTGCGATCAGGGTTCGCATTTGCGAGCCCTGCCTTGATCAGCCCTCTTCGCAATTGCGAGAAATGTTTCGCAATTGCGAAGCCAACAGCTGGGTGAAAAACCAGCAGTGCAACATTTCAGAATTTAATCCAACGGCCTATCAAATCTTTACCCGAGCCCCCCGGGCTCCAAACCAAACATGTACACAACCTCAAAAACACATTATGAACTTGTTCGTGCGATCACATCGCCAATAACACATCGTTTTCATCAAATCAAGCCTCAAATTCATAATTTTCATACTTTTGGTTTTCAAAACTTTCAAACTTGGAACTCAAGGTCCAAAACATCTCAAATGACATCTGAATGTCCCCAAACTTTACAGAAATCACATATATAATATTTAAGACTTGTACCGGGCGTCGGAACCAAAATACAAGCCCGATACCAAGGTCAATTAATTCATTTCCTTTAACAATTACATCAAAAATAATTTCATAGAAAAATTCATAACTTGGGCTCTAGGCCTCCGAATTCGACTCCGGACGCATGTCCAAGTCCCATATTTTCCTACGGACCTCTCGGGACCACCCAATCTCGGGTCCGGATCCGTTTACCAAAAATGTTGACCGAAGTCAACCATATCAATATTAATATCATTTTTATCCACATTTCTCATAGAATTCATATTTTCTATCACAAAATCTTTCCGCTACATGCTCGGATTGTGCACGTAAATCGAGGCAACATAGAATGAGGTTTTCAAGGCCTTAGAAGCTCGAAATGATTAATAAAATAAGTGATGACCCAAAGGGTCATCACAACGACTTGATGAAATTAAACCAAAATTGCCATATCAGTCCTATAATTCATTATTTAAATTCTCAAAGTCTCGAAATCAAATTTGGATCTCTAGAACTAAAAATAAACCTTTGGATCATTACATTTATGATCAAAACGCCAAAAATATTCCAAAAATGACCCGTTGGGCATCCGAATTTACCCCGAAGCCTCCGGGACCTCAGCCAAAAGTACCAGCACCTCTTATAACATCATTCAAACTTGTTCCAATTGTCAACACACATTCAACAACACTAAAATTATTATATTACCACGGATTCAAGTCTAAATTTATCAAATTCTTCCAAAACTCATATTCGATCCGAAACCCAACCAAACAACGTCTGAATGACCTGAAATTTTGTGGAAACGTTCAAAATCACCTAACCAAGCTACTGCAACTTTCAGAATTCCATTCCGACTCCCAGATCAAAATATTACCTATCAACCGAAAATCGCCAAAATACTAACTTCGCCAAAATAGGCTAACTTCTTCAACGGACCTCCAAAATTACTTCCGATTGTGCTCCTAAGCCTTAAATCATCACCCGGAGCTAACCGAATCATCGAAATTCAATTCCGAGCCCTCTAACTCATAAGTCAGCATCCAGTTGACTTTTCCAACTTAAGCCTTCTTAAAAGAGGCTAATTGACTCATTTCTTAATAAAATTACTCCAATTAAATTCTAACGCAACCAATACCGGTAATGAAATATAAAGCAACACAATAAGGGAGAAACAAGGCAGTAAATTATGAGATAACAGGTCGGGTCATCACACGTCCAGCCTTGACAAAAGCACCAAGTCAACCCCAACTATCCATGACTGGTCGATGCTTTGAAAAGAAAAACTTTGAAATAACTCAAAAGTGAAATGCCCACAAAGGCAACATAAAGTTGAAAAAGGTTAAGTACCGTCATGGCAAAGTTTGAAAAAGACAAATGTTCTCCTGAGTAAGAAATTGCAGTTGGCATTCAGGAAATTATCAGTTGCGCTTAAAATTATTAAAGAAGATGAGCCGAGATCAAGAGATTGAAATAATCAAGGCCACAAACCGACCACCATTTTAGAACTAACGAATCTTTCTTTGTTACGAATAGAAATAGAATAATTTTAGGAAACAGTTCATGGAAAGACGAACACCACCCAGTGAAGTTCACAAATCCTTGATTTTTGTTTTTCAATATACATGTAATTATTTCATTTTTAGTTTCCTTATAGGGGATAAACACTCTATCTTCAACACATGGTACCCCATCCCCTGGTTGCATTATTTTCTGCTTAGGGTACGACATCCCCTAGTAGTATTTCAGAGTGCCACGAGCCTCATCTTATTGCCAATACAGGGTACTACATCCCCTGGTTGCACTTCTTGTTGCCAACACATGGTACTACATCTCCCGGCTGCATTATTTTCTACATAGGGTACGACATTCCCTAGTAGCGTATCAGAGTGCCACGAGCCTCATCTTATTGCCAACACAGGGTACTACATCCCCTGGTTGTACTTCTTATTGCCAACACATGGTACTACATCCCCTGGCTGCATTATTTTCTACATAGGGTACGACATCCCCTAGTAGCATTTCAGAGTGCCACGAGCCTCATTTTATTGCCAACACAGGGTACTACATCCCTGGCTGCATTATTTTCTACATAGGGTATGACATCTTCTAGTAGCATTTCAGAGTGCCACAAGCATCATTTCATTGCCAACACAAGGTACTACATCCCCTGGCTGCATTATTTTCTACATAGGGTACGATATCCCCTAGTAGCATTTCAGAGTGCCACGAGCCTCATTTTATTTCCAACACAGGGTACTACATTCCCTGGCTGCATTATATTCTATATAGGGTACGACATCCCCTAGTAGCATTTCAGAGTACCACGAGCCTCATTTTATTACCAGCACAGGGTACTACATCCCCTGGCTGCATTATTTTCTAAATAGGGTACGACATCCCCTAGTAGAATTTCAGAGCGCCACGAGCCTCATTTTATTGCCAACACAGGGTACTACATAATGCTGTATTATGGGCCGGTTCCCGACCGGGACCGGACCGGGACCGCGGTCCTGGCGGGCCTGGCGGTCCTTGTCGGCCGGTCTTTGTGTGCCGGGCCCATGTGGTGTTCAAGGCCCATGGCGGGCCAGTTCCAACCTCTGAGCCCACGAGACCGGGACCGGTCCTGGCGAGCCTGGCGGTCCTGGGCCGGGCCCAACTGTCAAATTTTTAAAAAACAAATTTTAAAAAAATGCCAAATCGTCAAATTTTCAAAAATAGCCGTTGGGGCTGCCAATTTGACCATTTGGCACTTGCAAAAATAGCTAAATGGCCCCCAAACTTTATATAATTATACTTTTTCCCAATTCTCAACTATAAATACCCCCTCATTCTTTCATTTTTACTCACCAATTCATCAATCTCTCTCAATCTCTCTCAATCTATATCCAATTTCTCTTATATAATTGCTTATATTATTATTCCAATTTTGTGAAATTTTGTGAAGTTGGTGAATTGAAGTATTCAAGTCTTCAACGATTTTCAATTTTCAATTTTGAAGAAGTTGTTCGGTAATTCGGTAAATTCGTCCAACTCTTAATTTTTAAGAATATATTTTGTGTGCTTTAGTTTGCATAATTATAATTAATATGGCATTTTCTTTGAAAAAAATGTTTAGTGGTAAGGGAGAAGCTAAAATGGGTGAAAGTAGTCATCAAGCAACTACCCTTCCCCCCCCTCGGTTCCCCGACCTACCCGTCCTGGTGGTCCAATTATTCTTGATAGTGATAATCCTTATTTTCAATTTACGGATTCTGAATTTTGCCATAATATTACACGAGAAGATCAATTAGATAACAAAATTATGACTGCTCTTTATCCTAATTTAGAAGTTCATAGGCAACTGGATTTTGATGAAACCCAACAGGATTTTGATGAAACCCAATAGGATTTAGATGATACACCTACTAGTCCGGCTAATAACCTAACTGATGCACCACAAGACCCACCTGTACACACACCTACTTTTAATAGACAACCTTCTAAACGCCAAGAAACGTCATTAGTTTGGAAATTTTTTACTCAACTAAGAGAACAAAATAGGGCTCAGTATAATAATTGTAAAAAATTGTTGGTGCATAAATTTACTGGAGACCATAGTGGCACGGGTAGTTTGACAAGGCACATACTAACACACCCTAGTGAAAAAAGTTAAATATTACAAATTGAAAGCACATCTAGAGGGGACAAGTGTAGATAATGCGGGTAACCCTAGTACAGGTTCAAATCTAGTTCAACCTGGAATTAACACTGTCACCGGAGGTATTTTATATTATGATCCAAATAAAGATAGGGAAGAATTAGCAAAGATGGTTACATTATGTGTTTACCATATACTTTTCCTTCTAATCCTAATTTTTTGCATTATATTAGAAAAGTTTTTAATCCTAGTTATAAAGGTTGGCCTCGTGCAACAGTTAAGGCCGATATTTATAAATTTAAACACGAATAAGAATAATATTTGCGGTACTTATTTAGTCATATAAGTAATCGAATTTCTATTATCATTGATATTTGGTAGAAGTAATAACGATTGTGATTACCTCTAGATAGATGAGGAGTGGATAATGCAAAAATGCATTCTTGCGTATAGAATAATTAATTCACGTCACACTGGTAAGTTTATCGCTAACACTGTTGGAGATATTTGTAGATATTTTTGCATTAGTGATAAAATAATATCAATTTCTATGGATAATGCTTCTAGCAACATTAGTGCAGTAGGCATTCTTACAACAACATTAAAAGCTGCATTTAGTAATATATTTCATATTAGATGTATTTGTCATATTTATCATTTAATTGTCGGTGATGGTATGCGAATTTTAAATTTAGAAATTGAAAAGATTAGAATGGCTCTTAATTGACTTTTTTATTCTAACTGTAGAAGTAGACTTAGGGAGTATTTTAAAAAATGTGATGAATATGGCCTTAGAGAAAGAAAGGTTCCTAAACCTTGCCCCACTAGATGGAATTATATGTACGAAAGTTTAGTAGTTGCTTACGAATACAGAAACCCAATTAATGCAACGTTTAATGCTCGGGTTGGGGGTGTGGATGATGATGAAATGCTTACAACCCAAGATTGGACAAATGTTAAAATTCTTATAGATTTTTTAGAACATTTTCAAGCTGCTACAAATGTATTTTTCGGACAATATTATCCAACTATTTCAAACTGCTTAGTTTATATTGCATCCTTATGTGAATTATTTATGGATTTTTTGGAGGGTGGGGAAATTTATCAACTTGCTATAAATGTAATGAAAGAAAAGTTTAAAAAATATTTTTTCCCTATCCCCTCTATTTATGGTGTAGCCTGCAATGTTAAACCCTACAATGAAATTAGGAGGTCCTCATTTTTTGTATACAAATATTTATAGGGCTTTAGATCTTTCAGTAGAGGAACGTGCTATACTTGCAGATGCAAAAGCATCAATTAAAATTAATACTCAAACAATATATAATGCATACCAACTATCCTTAGAACATTCTAGGCCAAATGTTCCAACCCCTACTTCGTCTACTTCACAGTCGTCTAAAAGAGCCACGGGCTTGAAGGCACTTAAATCTTGGACGGAGTTTAGGGGTTCTCAAGGAGATAATTATGATGAAACTTCCCATCTAAATGAGCTTTAAGTTTAATTGTCGCAGGGACTTTAGAAGGAGAATCCAAACGGGAGTTTTGAGCTTTTGGAATGGTGGAAGTTACGGGAAAAACATTTTCATGTTCTTGCAAGGATGGCTCACAATATTTTTCCAATTCAAGCTTCAACTGTTGTATCAGAGAGTGCCTTCAGTCAAGAAAGACTTCAAATAGGTGATCATAGAGCATCTATGACGGAGAGTTTGGACAAATCAGTGCTATTTAGAGATTGGATCCGCTCGGAAAGAAGAAACTTTGAACTTGCGGAATCACAACCGGAAGTGGATGAAGCTTACGAAGAAATGATAGCTGAACTTGCAGAGGATGCTGCTTTGCCAGGAAGTGGTGATGAACAAGCTTATTTTCCACCACCACCAACGGAACCTCCTCCAAACCTTGAAGGATTTATGAGATCTGTTAAGATATAATGTAGATTGTATTGTAACTTGTACTTTGGCACATCTTCTTTAGTTTTGTTTCCCTTTTAATGGTGGTATTAGTACCTTGTTGTGCTCATTACATTGGGGGGAAGAAGACTAATAAAGATATGCCATTTTTGGTAATAAAAATTATTACACATTTCTTTGATTCTTTGAATATCTCTTAATACATAGGGAGTGTTTGGCAAAAAAGAAAACAGCTTAAAAAAAAGTTAAAACTGGCTTAAAAAAAGCCAAAAGCCACAATTTGGCTGATCCCAACTTTTTTTTTCCAACTTAAAAGCCAACTATCTTTGACCAAGTATTTTACCCTTTTGTCCCTAATAATATTTATTATTCTAAAAAAACATAACATATATTTAAAGTGTTTAAAATTTAGTCACTTGTACGAAGTATCAAAAAGGCTGAAGTTTGGATTTACTTGTTCACATTTAGCAGTTCATTTAATAATTATAAATATAATTTTGTCAAATATAACGGAACTTTATTTTTATAAAACATGTTAGATATCGCGCTTAAAGATTTAAATTCAAACCAAAATAATTTTTTAAATATTTAAATTTTATATTTTGATGTTTTAGTCTGTATTCAGTTTTTATAATTCACAAACTATTGAGTACAAAATAAATTGCAAAATATACATATACTGTACAAAAATAGTACTATAGTTAATTTTGTTGTTTAAATATATAAGGAAAAGCTAACAATTAGTTGTAAGTTTAAATATTAATTATTCCGCGATCAGTTCAAATATTAATTATTTCATATTTATATTTATAAGTTTGAAATAAAATATTATAGTAATAAGCTTCTTTATAGTTTAACAACTTTAAGGATATTTCAGTCATTTTAATAGAAAAAGTGCTTACCAGCACTTGTTTACCAAACATTTCAACAGCCTTTTTCCAGCTCCAGCACAATGATCCAAACGCATAACTGCTTATTTATAAAACCAGCTCCTGCACTTAAAAATGCTTTTAAGAACTTGTGCTTAAAAGCTACTTTTTAAGCCAATCCAAACGGGCTCATAATATATATATACTTAATACATATACATATAATATATATTCATAATATATATTATATATATACATAATACTTAACATATATATACACATGTCACGACCCTAGTTCACAAATCGTGAACCTGCCATGACGGCACCAAATTTTCGCGACTAGGTAAGCCTAACACAATGCGAAATGTACAACTCTTATAAACAAAAGTTAAGATAACTGCGGAATAATATAAAAGAAATGTAATACGTGCCGCTCGGCACATACACTTCACCAAAATACCAGAAAGAAATAGACGCGGAAACTCACGGGCAACTCATACTAAGAGAGTACAACTGTGGCTCTATACATCAAGAGTGTCTACATAACGAAAATAAAGGAATAACTGACACCACTAAGAAGAATAGAAGAAGACCCTCCGGATCTGCGGACGTAGCAGATTCATACCTCAAGTCTCCTGAAAATGCTCCTAAGTCACCGGTAGTGCGCCTGATTGGATGGACCTGGATCTGCACAACAAAAGTGTGCAAAAGAGTAGCATGAGTACACCACGTCGGTATTCAGTAAGTGCCAAGCCTAACCTCGATGGAGTAGTGACGAGAAAGGTCAGGGCCCTACCGAGAAATGATAAAAATAATGATAATAACACCGAACAGTACAAAAATAGGAATAAGTCTGAAATAACAACAAATGAGATAAATACTACAAGTCGTCTATAGTTAAGCTAACAAAGAGAAATCAACACAACAAGTACAAATCAACAATCCAGGATCTCCGGTAATTGAACCCGCAGTCTTTTTATACTCAACAACTCAGGATCTCCGGGAATCGAACCCGCAGTTCATATATCAGTATTGTCACACCTCCTTTTGGCGTGCCCGCTACTCGGGGGGTAGAAGCGTAAGGGAGTTTTTCCAATTTAAGTGACAATATTCGAAACGGGATTATTCTATTTATTTCAGAGTCGCCACTTGGAATAAATTATGGTGTCCCAAGTCACCGATTTATTTAAATCCTAAATCGAGGAAATTTCGACTTTCCAAATGAAGTCTGCGAACCCGAAATTCTAAGTAAGGAATTCTGTTGACCCGAGGGAAGGTGTTAGGCACCCCCGGATCCCGTGGTTCTAGCACGGTCGCTTCAATTATTATAAATGGCTAAAAATTATCTGATTTTAATATGCTCATAAATTATATGCTCTAGTTAAACCTCAAAAAACCACTCTATTAATTTGAAACCATACCAAAAGAAAAACTAATTACAATATAGACTCAGATTTTAACAGATAGGGAAATAATAATAAAGAAAAGTATCCGGATTACTTATTTGAAACCATGCCGGTTTAAAACCGTTATAAGACTAAACCCCAAAAAAAGAAAAATCAATTTATTTAAAAGCGTATCTCTTAAAATTATTCCCAATTAAAGAACTGTACTTAATGACGTGTTATTTCTTAACTTTTGACTTATGGCCGGAGATTGAATGATAAGATATAAACTGACGGAAAATTGATCAAAATATGCGAAATAGAAATAATTCACCTTGATCCAATTATTAAAAAGTAAGACTGTTTACTATCCTTAATCCGATGTTAATTAGCAAAAGTAAGACTAGGCGATTAAAATCGATCTAACATTGGCATCTAAAAACCAGGCTAACTTATCTTGTCTTAAACGCACATGATTCCAATTAGCATATTTACTAGTGAAATATTTAAACTATGAAGATATTAATGATCCTAGTGAATTAGTGTTACTATAGTGACAAAGGCGATTTATTATTGTTATTATCAACCTAGAATCAAATCTGAAGAATTACATAATCTAGTTGTATTCAATTGACTCAATTAAAACAAATTATTAGTTATGCCTAAATAATTATGAATTAATACGGCAATGAACATTTATCTACCAATTTATAAACCAATCATCCGCATTTGAGTTTCTGATTTTTGCATACCTATGCTTGAAATACATCATGAATTCTACACTAAAATGAGTTAACCTTACTAAATAAATGAAGCCTATAAAATCAGAAAGAAAAATCTAATGAATTTAACAATCCAATTTGAATAAACAGTCCAAATTATTAACAACAGTCCTTAATTATACAATCTATATGCTTGTCGTTCATGTAATATCAATAAAGATTAATCAAATAACTATAAAAAAGGAACTAATTCACCACTAGCTATGCTAACAGAATGTATTTCAATATATGGATCTGGTAGAGAACATTTCTATTTCAACTCCAATTCATGATTACATCAAGGTTGAATTCAGAAATGGTACCTGGAAAGGAGATTAAAGACGAGTAAGGTGCAGCAGTGACAGCAAACAGCAGTATAACAACAGCAATATCAGTACACCAACAAATGCCCAGATTGAAGACCAACAAACAAAGCACCAGCAACAATGGAACAAATAATATAGCCGAAAACAAGTTCCAAATTCCAAAGTATGAACTCAACCAATCCAAACTTGATTACCAACAGAAAATAGGAAGAACTAGAAATTATGAGATAATATCTTCCTGATTCTCAAACACTTGAAGATCTAGAGTTTAAAACAAACAGTGTTTCTGCTTTTTCCAGTGTTTTCCAAAAATCCTAAGCTCTCTATGTATCTGTTTTTAAAACTGCCAGAACTCTCTTTTTGTTTTCCTATGTATCTCTCAATGTGTTTCTGTTTTCTTTCTGTTTTCAGTGAGTATATCTGTGAGTGTCTAATGTTCTGCCAATGATCTCAATGTGTATTGCCAGTGATATTTCTGTGAGTGTGAGTCTACCTATTCCAGTGAGTTCCCTCTCTGTTTTCTTCTATCTAAAAAAATGTCTTTCTGCTAGTTGTGAGCACGTGATTTTTGCCTTACTTGAGAAGTACTCCCAGAAAATGCAAAAAAAATAAAAATAGTTTCGTGTTGGGTATGATTTTTTGTGATTTTTGTGTTATTTTATCTTTTGTGTGCACGTTTATTTATTTAAATTAAAAATACAAAAATATATGCTAGGTTTTGCATTTTTAGTGTTTGATATCGAAGTCATATGATTTACATTTTTGGATGATATGTAATTGTGTGCGTTAATTGTAGTAAAAACAGCGGTGTTATAGGTTGGTATATATACGTATGTGTGTATATATATATATATATATGTATATATACATATATATATATATATATATATATATATATATATATACACATATGCATATAATACATCATGAAGATCCGATCTGGGCCAAATTTAGTCTAAAAGCCAGGCCCAAACGGATTTCTTCTAATCCAGCCCAATACCCGTCCAGCTTCAGCCTGTGTAACACTTAATCTGGACCGTTGGATTTTATTATCCAACGGCCCAGATTAATCCTTTAATTCTAATATGCATTCAGCCTATGACTTGACCAAACGACACCGTTTGGTTTAAGTGAAGAGATCCTGATCGTTGATCAAGTTTGATCCAACGATCAGGATTTAACTACTCAAAACATATATAAACTCCTTTCCATACCCCGCCCCCCCAAGCCAGACCCCCCTCTCCCTTCATCTCCCTCAGAAGCTCTCAAAGCCCGGTGTAACGCCGCCCTCCTCCGCCGTACTCCGCCTGCCGGAAATCGCCTCACGGCGGTTCCGGTAGGCCAATCAAACCCAAACCAATGCCAAAATCTTCCCTTCGTCTCACTCATTACGAATCCAGCCTCCCTTTACCTCGAATCACTCCAGAACTCCTCGAATCTTCATTTGAAGATTCGAGTCAACTCGAACTTACGCCAAACCACCCCGAATTCACACCGGTGACTCCTCGCACCACCCTCACACCCAAACCACCCTTGGTTTGGTTCGAATCTAACCCGAACTACCCAAACCCCAAAAATCTCGGCCATGAACCCTAATTTAGATTTATGCCTAATTGAGGTCTAATAGACCTTAATTGGGATGTTTTCACTATTGAAAACACCTCAATTAAAGTCCATTGGCCTCAATAGCAAAAGGTCCAAGCCCGAGTTGAATCCAAGAGCAAATCCGAGTTGTCTTCTCTTTGAGTCTCTAAGGTAAAATCTTCCTGTTCCTTATTCTAATCACTTATATTACTATCTGTTTGTTTGTTAAATTAAATTTCGATTGGTTTGTCAAATTCTTCTTAATGATTCTGTTCTCCTCCTTCAAGGCCTTTTATTTGGCCCGCATTTGTTGTTGTTGTGATTCCCTGGATTGTATTCGCTTTAGAATGAACATTCGACTCGAGTTAACAATCGTCGAATGATTGAATCCCCTATTTGTTGAATCTGTCCGAATGTGTCAAGTTACTGTTCCTATGTGATTGACTGTTCTTAATTGTGTGTTGTAATCAATTAGGCGAACATCGTCGATTAGTCATATGGGTCTGTTGGTTGGAACACTGGATAATAATTAACACTGTTAAGACTAATACAAGCCACTGTCTGGTTTAACAGATTCCTCTTTTGAAATGTCTATGATATTGGGATATAGCTGTTAGTAATTTGGCATCTTAGGATTTAAAAAATACCTTACCCATGAAATGAACTAGTGGAACCTGCTGTACAGCAGGGCACCACCAGTTCCTGCAGGCTTTGATTTAAAATAACAAGACCCATACTTAGACATTTTAAGTGGCTGGGACAGAACAGAATATGGGTTGGCCAGTGTTTAAAACTAGTTGTTGGTGGTTTTTGGACAGAGGAGGATGGGCAAGGGTCTGTTATGCAGAACCTGGGTGCTCCTAGGTGTTGTTTTGGTTATAAATAGATAGACATTTTGAGGGGAAAAGGGGTTCAAAAAAAAAGGGGAGCAGTCTGAGAGAGGTTAACAAGGCTGAAACATTGAGAAAACACCTAGGCTGAGACATTGAAATACATACAGTAAGGGCTGAGAGTACACATATGCAAGACTATAGATAGAGAAAGCTAGGAAGTATAGGCCAAGAGACTGTTTCGATTGGCTTTTGGGTACTGTTTTCGTGTGTTTTAGTTGGGAGTGGCTGAGTGTTGGTCATTTGGTTGCTTGTTGTTCCTGTGTTGGGGTTACTGATCTCCTGCTGCATTGCTACTGCTGTGTTTGAGTTTGGTTACTGCTGTTGGGTTGTTTGCTGGTTGGTTCCTTGTTGCTGTGATTGTATTATTGTTACTGCTGGTCGTGGTTCTTCTACTGGTTGTTACTTGGTGTGACTGTTTGTTTCTGCTACGAATTGGCCCTGGGTTATCGACTGTTTTGAGCTGCACTTGGATTGTGTTGCTGGTACATGCTTGCATTGTTGTTGCTGTTGTTCATTGCTACTGCTGACCCTCTCTTTGCTTCACTGTTTTCAAATTTTCCAGGTATACTTTACCCCCTGGCAATAGGAAGTTCGACAATTGCACCTATACTGTTTTGCAGAATCAAGTGATGCTATTTTTATAATATGATGCCTTTGTTTTCATTGGATATTTGTAATGTTGAAGAGATAGACTCATCATAAATGAACTTGCATTTGATATTAGATAAGATAGTTTAAACTCATCGCTTGTTAATACTGGATGATGAACAATACTGTTTCGGGTGTAAATTGTCATGTTGAAAATTGGGTAATGAGTGGCTAATAGTAGAAGCTTTATGTTATTGCTTAATCGTACAGTAAATTTAGTTGTTTAATGTTTAGTAGTTATAGTGTTAATTTTAGTTTTTGCCTATGCCATTGAGGTTGATATTAGAGTCATACCTAGGAATGAATTCACAAACTAACAACTCCGTCTCAATCCCTTTTATAAGATAATTAATGTGTTGTTTAAATTAATGTTGACAAGATAAGAAGTAGTTTATGCGATGGAGATTCACGTTAAACAGAAGCGAATGTCATTAATACTTAGGCAGATTTACGTTTAGAAATGGACGAATTAATTACTACTTAGGATCTATAAGTATCTACCTAATCATACGAAAGGCTGGTACCCGGATGGGCTTTAAGTCATGTTCGCTCAACCTCTTTTATATTGGGCTCATTTGAGGTCCAAAAGCAAGGCCCAAATTTTGTGGGTGTACACAGACCTGTTTTCTTGTAATAAGAAGTATATTGGTTTAGACCGTTAGTAAGAACATTACGCGAATGGTCCGGTCAAATGGTACTAAAAAAAAAACTTTTTTTGGTTTGGATCAAGAATTGTCATATGGGATGTAATTAAGCCCAATAGGAAATAAACCCGAACTCTTATGAGTTTGCGCCTCAAAAATACCAAACTATTGGGTAATGAGTAAATAAGTAGGATTTTCTTCGTTATTAGAGACAAAACAAGTAGAAAATATAGTACGCTTTAAGTATGGCCTTGAATAAAAATGGGGTGAGCCTCGTCATATTAAATATACTGTTGCAGGGCCCTCAAATAAATTGTTATAAAAAATTCTAGACTCGGAAGGACCGTTTAGCGAATTTCGCGGTCTTTCCAAAAGTTAAATAGACAATAGACTCTTTAGGCACGATTTGAAATAAAAATTACTTTCCTGAATACGGGTGTGCATTTATGTGACCCAAATCTTACTCTCGGCGAAACCGAAATACATTAGAGTCGCAGGCGTACTGGTTACGGTGCGGCTCGAAATGTGTTTTCGTAACGTCGCAATTCTTCTAAAAATAAGAGCGGAGCATTAAAAGCACATAGTTAAAATATATAAAAGAATCGGATAGAAACAAAAATTGCAATTGAGCGACCGTGCTAAAACCACGGAATCCGGGAGTGCCTAACACCTTCTCCCGGGTTAACAGAATTCCTTATCCAGATTTCTAGTTTCGCAGACTGTATTACAGAGCCATAAATTTCCTCGGTTCGGGATTAAACCGGTGACTTGGAACACCATTATTTTTCCAAGTGGCGACTCTGAATTTAATAAATTGATCCCGTCTCGATTGTCCTTTAATTGGAAAAAACTCCCTTGTGCCCTCGCGTGCGCGTAAAAAGGAGGTGTGACACTAGTGAGTCTCTATCTCCTTTTATAGCCTCCAAATGACCAGAGTAACAGCCCCATTTCTCCTTAGTTTCAGATCTGTCCAGCCTGCTTAAACTCCTCCCATGTGCATTACTTTTGACCCTTTTTAGTCACACCCCATGTGTTTTCATTTTCCAGCTCTTAAGATCATTCAAAAGAATTTAACAAACTAATTTCTGACCAAAATATTCCCTGACAGCTACTTAAAGTTGTGTAAGTGTGGGTTCTACTAATTAAACAATTCTTAAAGGCAAAAAATCAATGGAAAATGCTGTTGTTCAGCAGTCTCAACAAAGTCATTCCATGTCATTGCACTCTAAGGCTTAGCTTATGAATACTTAAATGGATTAACAGCTATACCCAATTCACAACCTAATTTAAAATAAAAAATCACTCACAACTTTCAGTCCAAACGGTGGCAACAACAGACCTACGAAACTAATCGACAAACATTCAGTCAAACGATTACGATATGTATAATCGATAAACAATCAATCTCAAAACAGTGAATCAAAGAATTCTCGGCCAAAATGAAACAATATGAAACCAATCGTCAACATCCGACTAATCGATTGCAACACATAATTGATAACAGTTGATCGACGAATCAATGATTTCGACAAGTCTCGGCCAACCAAACAAAAATGCAGAACACAATTATTCGACGATATTAATCGAAGCGAATATGCATTCTAACATTCAAACAACAATCAATCGATTATGATACGTACAATCGATAAACAATCAATCTCAAAAACAGTGAATCAAGGAATTCTTGGCCAATGCTGGGGAATACAAAATTAATCGTTCGACGACGCTAATCGACGCGAACACGTATTCGACAACATACGTAATCAAACAAACAAGGACAGAAAAGAAATTGACCAAATAAAGGTCTTTGAGTAGAAGAAACCGAAAATTTAAAGAGAAGCAAAAGGATAAAACATTCACACAATTAAAAACAAAAATAAGAAGAAAGAAAAAGGAAAAATACCATGAGAGAGGAAATCAAAGCTCGAATGAACCCGGACCAATCTCGAATTTGGCTCGAATTTTGATTTTGGAGTCTAACGGACTTTAATCGACATGTCTTCAAAGGGAAACATCTTGACTAAAGTCTATTAGACCCCAAATTCCTTTAATTTGGGCGAAAATCCCTATAGGGTTCTTGAGAGCTCAATTTGGGGTTCGAGTGGTTTGGACTTGATTCGAACTAATTGGTTTGTGGATTCGGATAGAGGGGGAGAAAGGGAGCTTGTGGTGTCGTTTTGGTGGCCGGCGGCGTTGTTGCCGCCGGGTTTCAGGCGATAGAAAAATTGGCCGGCGGCTAGGGTTTTTCGTGGGTCGTTTGGACTCTGAGGGAGACGAGGCCGAGGTGTTTAGGTGAATGGGGAGTTACAGGGGTTTGGGGTGTTTTTGGGTTCAAAAATGAACGAATTAATCTCAACCGTCGGATCTAATGAATCCAACGGTTGAGATCAAATGGACTAAATTAAACGGGGTCGTTTTGGGAAAGGGTAACGGGTAAGGGAGATGGGTAGTGGGCGGAGACCGGGTCGGGGTGCTTTTGGGACTGGGCTTGTGCTGATTTGGGCCTGGACTTTGGTCCAATTTTGATCTCTTTCTTTGATTTTTCTTTTCTTTTGTTTTTTTCCTAAAAATAAAACTAAAATTATAAAAATTCTAAATTAACTTATAGAACTAAATTAATTTGTCAAAGTACTAGTTAACTTCTAATAGTAATTATCACATATAATTAAATAAACATTAAAATACAATTGGGACATTAAATTCTAAAAACGCAAAAATACATATTTTTTTTATTTTGTAAAATAAACTTAAACTACTCCTAATTGCAAAGTTAGATAAGAATGTAAATACGACCTATTTTTTATTTTAATTAATTTAAGCACAATAATCATGCATATACAAATGCAAACAATTACCAAGAATAACACGAAAATTCACAAAAATACACAACGTAAAAATAGACAATTTTTGTTTTGGTTTTGTGGGAGTAATTCATGTTAGACAAAAATCACGTGCTCACAAGTATCATAGGATCTCCGGTAATTGAACCAACAGTCCTCAAATACGAGCGATTTTTGCCTGCTTTGAGCACTCCGTATGAAGCATCTTTAAAAAGATCTTGACCGAGCCTTTGCTTCGGGAGGCTTCCTACATATCCCGGGCTAAACAAGAATCAGGTCAATGTAGTTCGGAAAGTTTTGGTAGCTGGGACTACCGTGGACTGACACTTTGCTGTTACTGTTGCTATCGTTGCCTGCATGTTGCTGCTTACTGCTTACTGACCTCCTTATTACACCAAAAGAAATTAAAGCCGAACTAGTTATGCTATCAAACTATGAGTTACAAGATTCCTATCTATGATTCTCTTGAAAACTTGATCTTGAATCTTAGCCTGATTTGCTGTAGACCTCGATCTGAATCTTGATGCTCAACAAACTGTATGTTCTTGTTTATTTTCTGTAACATTGAGTGAAACAAAGTCGGCGGAGCTTGTTACTTCAATCATCTTCTGAGCAATCCGTGCCTTTGTTTACTCCAACATTTGAACTCTTTTCTTTTGGTTCTTTTCTTCTTTTCTTCACTCTGGATTGATGTTCCATTTGTAGGTTATCTCGATCCTTGCGTCCCGAGGTCAAACCTATTTAGACAACAAAACAAACAAACGAACGAAATTTTTCCGCCCCAGCTTTTGCTAGGAAAATTTCGTGAGTTAGTTGTGACACAGAAAGTGATTAAAAAATCACAGTTTCACAAATAAACGTCACAATTTCACAAATAAACGTTCCACGGCTTTCTGGGCGGGATTTTGAAGAAGAGTTTCACGGCTTTCTGGCCGGAATTCAAATAATGTCTAACGGTTTTTGGCCGCTAGACCCTCGGTTTTTGGTCGAGGATAAACTAAATGGCTCCACGGTTTTCTGACCGGGAGATCCTCGGTTTTTTGACCGGGGATAAAAGTTTCACGGCTTTCTGGCCGGAATTCAAATAATATCTAACGGTTTTTTGGCCGTCAGATCCTCGGTTTTTTGGCCGGGGTTAAAGTAAATGGCTCCGCAGTTTTCCGACCGGGAGATCCTCGGTTTTCTGACCGGGGATAAAAGTTTCACGGCTTTCGGCCGGAATTCAAACAATATCTAACGGTTTTTTGGCCGTTAGATCCTCGGTTTTTGGCCGGGGTAAAAGTAAATGGCTCCGCAGTTTTCTGATCGGGAGATCCTCGGTTTTTGACCGGGGATAAAAGTTTCACGGCTTTATGGCCGAATTCAAACAATATCTAATGGTTTTTTGGCCATCAAATTCTCGGTTTTTGGCCGGGGTAAAAGTAAATGGCTCCGCAGTTTTCTGATCGGGAGATCCTCGGTTTTTGACCGGGATAAAAGTTTCACGGCTTTCTGGCCGAATTCAAACAATATCTAACGGTTTTTGGCCGTCGGATCCTCGGTTTTTTGGCCGGGTAAAAGTAAATGGCTCTGCAGTTTTCTGACTCTGGGAGATCCTCGGTTTTTGACCGGGGATAAAAGTTTCACGGCTTTTTGGCTGGAATTCAAACAATATCTAACGGTTTTTTGGCCGTCAGATTCTCGGTTTTTTGGCCGGGGTAAAAGTAAATGGCTCCGCAGTTTTTTGACTGGGGAGATCCTCGGTTTTTGACCGGGGATAAAAGTTTCGCGGCTTTCTGGCCGGAATTCAAACAATATCTAACGGTTTTTTGGCCGTCAGATCCTCGGTTTTTTGGCCGGGGTAAAAGTAAATGGCTCCGCAGTTTTTTGACTGGGGAGATCCTCGGTTTTTGACCGGGGATAAAAGTTTCACGGCTTTCTGGCCGGAATTCAAACAATATCTAACGGTTTTTGGACTCGATATGATTTGATTCTCTTTTTTTTTTTTTTTTGGAGTTTTCATTTTCTTTTCTTTTATTCTTCCTTTTGGGCCTTCTTTTAGGCTTTCTTTTCAACCATCAATAAATGCATAAGATAAAGCCCTAAAAATAAACTTCCCTTTTTATGTGTTTTCCTTGTTCCGAAGCCATTTCAATGCTTGCGTACTTCTCTTCTTTGAGTGGTACCTTCTTCTTGCATAATTAAACAGACCTGCTTTCAACAAAGAACATTTTATCATTTTTAAAAAGTGGTTGACTTTGTGGCCTTGATTATCTTCATTGCTCGATCGTTTCCCCATTTCCATTGAGAAATTTGCTACCAATTGTCTTTGGGGTGACTTCCTTTCAAACTGACCGGGTTCATTCCCGGAATTCCACGAGGATTTTCCGTGTGGGTTCTATCCTTTGGCCTTATTCCGTCTCTTCTAAGACCTTGGCCTTTGATTTCATTTCCTTTCTAAACTCCGTTTCTTTGGAAACAATCGATCATTACGATCCAATCGTGGATTGTATCAATACACCACTGAGGCTGTTTTCTTTTCTTCTTTACCAGGCAGAGTCCTGTAAAACCGGTCATGTCACCTTCCTTTGTAATAGTTTCAGAATTAAAATTAAACCGAAAGGGATTCAAAGAAAAAGAATGAACAAAGAATGGACAAACGTATCAAAGATATAAGAGTCCCTTTCGGGGGGAAAGAAGGACTTATCTGAGGTGTATGCTGACTTTAAACAACATGACATGCTTCTCGGACTAGATGCTTGATCGTCACAAACTCCCATTTTCTTATGAACCAAAACGGGTCCATGTTTCCGAGCTAAGGAGCCATGCCAGGATCTCTTGTGGTGAAAACAACCTTTTCGGTTGATAGCGCCCTTTTGCGGGTTTTCGCTAATCAACCTCTCTCATTTCTCTTCTTACCATCGCCAGATAGCACTCTTTGCGAGTTTTTACCAACAGAGGCTCTCTCATTTTGTATTTCTCTACTTCCATCGTCTTATGGTGCCCGAAGGGTTTCACCAATAAGACTCTCTCATTTTACTTTTCATTCCAGGAACTTCGGACTGCAACAAATGTTTCCACAGCTTCCAATCGATCTTGAAGGACTTGTACTCGGTTTGGGTAACAAGAATTGTGGACAAAATTACAACTTTGGAATCATCTTGATGGATCTTAAACCGAATCAACAATATCATTTGCCCTAGTTTCATTTTTTGGGGAAACTGGGATTTTTGGTTTGGTGTGACTGAACCTCAGGGAGAGGTTGCCTACGTATCCTTTCGGAATCAAGTCAGAACGTAGTTCAGGAACTTTGTTTTGTTTTGTTTTGTTTGGTTTTTGGTTTCTTTTTTTTTATTTATTTATTTTCAGAAGAGGGTAGCCAAAGAAATGTAACCGGCTCAAAGGGTTTACAAAGGGGTTGGTAGTGTTTGGGTAGAAGGAATAAAAGCCTTCAATCATTTCGACTTGTGAGGACATCATTGAAGCAAATTCAGACATAATACCTTTTCACAGCATCTGCATTCACAGCTGTTTCAGGATCTTTTCCTTCCATGTCTCCCAAGTATAACGCTCCTCTCGGCAGTATCTTCCTGATGATGTATGGTCCCTTCCAATTAGGAGCGAATTTTTCTTTCGCTTCTTGGTGATGTGGAAGAATGCGTCTTAAAACCAACTGACCTACTTCGAAATTTCTCGGTCGTACTTTCTTGTTGTAAGCACGAGCCATTCTTTGTTGGTACAGTTGTCCGTGACAGACTGCAACCATTCGCTTTTCATCGATCAAAGTTAATTGCTCCAAACGAGTCTTAACCCACTCGCTATCTTCAATCTCTGCTTCAACAATCGTACGAAGTGAAGGAATTTCTACCTCTGTCGGTATCACGGCCTCGGTCCCATAGACTAGCAGGTATGGAGTCTCTCCCACCGATGTGCGTACTGTAGTACGGTATCCCAGTAAAGCGAACGGTAATTGCTCATGCCATTGTCTAGAACTTTGGATTGTCTTTCTCAAAATCTTCTTAATGTTTTTGTTCGCTGCTTCCACGGCACCATTGGCTTTGGGCCGATAAGGAGTGGAGTTCCTATGCGTTATTTTGAATTGCTCGCATATTTCTTCCATTAAACGACTATTCAAATTCGCAGCATTGTCTGTGATGATAGTTGCAGGTATACCAAAACGACAGATAAGATTTGAGTGTACGAAACCCACCACAGCTTTCTTAGTGACTGATTTGAGAGTGACGGCTTCGACCTATTTTGTGAAGTAATCGATAGCCACCAGTATGAATCGGTGCCCATTTGAAGCTTTCGGATCAATCGGGCCGATGACATCCATTCCCCAAGCGACAAATGGCCACGGCGCTGACATGGGATGTAGCTCAGTTGGCGGTGCATGAATCAGATCTCCATGTACCTGACATTGATGGCATTTTCGGACAAAACCGAAACAATCTTTCTCCATGGTCATCCAATAATAACCTGCTCGAAGGATTTTCTTGGCTAAAACATACCCATTCATATGAGGCCCGCATATTCCTGCATGTACTTCGTGCATGATTCTTCCTGCTTCTTCGGCATCAATACACCTTAAAAGGTTAAGATTCGGGGTTTTTTTATACATGACCTCGCCGCTCAAAAAGAAACCACCTGCATGTCGCCTAATGGTCCTCTTTTGATCTCCAGTAGCATGTTCTGGGTATTCTTGTGTTCTCAAAAATCTCCCGATATCGTAGTACCATGGCTTGACGCTTGGTCCCTCTTCGATTGCATTGCAATAACCATGGCTTTCTCTGATTTGGATTTCCAAGGGATTGACATGGGCGTTGCCCGGATAAGGTAGCATTGAAGCTAAAGTGGCAAGTGCGTCAGCTAGTTCATTGTGACATCGTGGGATATACCTGAACTCTATCGATGCAAATCGCTTGCCAAGAATATTCACGTGCTGTCGGTAAGGGAGGAGTTTAACGTCCCGAGTTTCCCATTCACCTTGAGATTGTTTGATAATTAGATCCGAATCTCCCATGATCAACAAATCTTCGACGCCCTGATCAATTGCCATGTTCATGCACATGATACAAGCTTCATACTCAGCCGTATTGTTCGTGCAGAAGAAACGGAGCCTAGCCGTGGCTGGGTAATGCTAACCAGCAAGAGAGATCAAGATTGCCCTAATCCCTACACCTTTAGCGTTTACCGCCCCATCGAAAAACATTTTCCAAGCATGACTGTCCTCTGCAACAACTTCTGTCGTATTTACCTCTTCATCAGGAAAGTAGGTATTCAATGGTTGATACTCCTCGTCGATCGGGTTCTCAGCCAAATGGTCTGCTAATGCTTGAGCTTTCATTGCCGTGCGAGTGACATAGACTATGTCAAACTCGGTGAGCAGGATCTGCCATTTTGCCAATCTTCCGGTAGGCATCGGTTTCTGGAATATATACTTCAAAGGATCCAACCGAGTAATGAGGTGAGTCATATGGGCTTGGAGGTAGTGTCTCAATTTCTGAGCGACCCAAGTTAAAGCACAACACGTTCTTTCCAGCAAAGTGTAATTGACCTCATAACTAGTGAACTTCTTGCTCAGGTAGTAAATCGCCTGCTCTTTCTTCTTTGTCGCATCAAGTTGTCCGAGGACACAACCAAAAGAGTTTTCCAAGACTGTTAAATACAAGAAAAGAGGTCTCCCTGGCTTTGGCGGGACCAAGACCGGAGGATTTGACAAATATTCTTTGATTTTGTCAAAAGCTTCTTGACATTCTGTTGTCCATTTGATTGCAGCGTCTTTCTTCAACAACTTGAATATGGGTTCACATGTGGAAGTCAATTGAGCGATGAACCTACTGATGTAGTTCAGTCGGCCTAGAAGACTCATTACATCTTTCTTTGTTCTGGGAGGAGGTAAATCCCGGATGGATTTTATCTTTGTGGGATCTAATTGAATACCTCTTCTACTGACTATGAAACCCAAAAGTTTACCGACGGGACTCCAAAAGCGCATTTGGCTGGATTCAACTTCAAATCATACTTCCTCAACCTCTCAAAGAATTTCCTCAAGTCTCGCACATGATCGCCCTGAGTTCTGGATTTGATGATCACATCGTCCACGTACACCTCTATTTCCTGATGCATCATGTCGTGGAAAATGGCAGTCATAGCTCTCATGTATGTTGCTCCATTATTTTTCAAACCGAATGGCATGACTCTGTAACAGTAAGTCCCCCAAGGTGTGGTAAAAGCAGTCTTCTCGGCGTCCTCTTCATCCATCAACACTTGATGATATCCCGCGTAACAATCCACAAACGATTGTATCTCATGTTTGGCACAGTTATCAACAAAGATGTGGATGTTTGGTAAAGGAAAGTTATCTTTAGGACTTGATTTATTCAGATCTCGGTAGTCAACGCATACTCGAGTTTTTCCGTCCTTCTTTGGCACGGGCACAACATTAGCCAACCATGTGGTGTATTGTACCAGTCGAATTACCCCTGTTTTCAACTGCTTAGTGATTTCTTCTTTGATTTTATCACTGATGTCAGTCTTGAACTTTCTTTGCTTCTGTTGCACTGGGCGACAGTCAGGGTAGATTGGTAATTTGTGCACCACTAGATCAGCTCCTAATCCCGGCATGTCGTCGTAAGACCAAGCAAACACGTCTTTAAATTCAAACAAGAGTTGGATTATTGCATCTCGTGTTTTCTCATCTGTGTGGATGCTTATCTTGGTCTCTCGGACCTCTTCATCAGTTCCCAAATTAACTGGTTCGGTGTCATTCAAGTTTGGCTTAGGTTTATTCTCGAAATGTTCCAATTCTTGATTTATTCCCCTAAAAGCCTCGTCTTCATCGTATTCCGGTTCTTGATTCATTATTTCCAGATTAGGTGGCGTGTTCGGATTTGAGCATGAGTTCCGCAACCATGTCATGTTATTTAAAGCCGCATTATTAGGACTGAAAAGGAAGAATAAATAACAAAATTAGAAAGAGTGCAAAAATGAGGAAATATTTATTTTATTTTCTTGGAATTTTCTGAAAACAAACAAAATTACATTGGGGAAACCAAAAATACAAGAAAACAAAGAAAAACATCCAAGCTACGTCGTGAAGTAACTTGTGATGAAGGAAAAACGACAGGACAAATCTACCAGAACTCCCGCCTGATTGGGAAGGGTGTGGCTTTCCAATTTTGCAATTTAGCTTCAGGGCCCACATACAGCACCTCAGCGGTGCTTGTTCCTTCTCCCGATTGGACCATATTAACACCATAGAGCATTTGCCTCATGGCCCCGCATATTTCTTCAATTTCCTCCGCTGTGAAGACCTCGTCTTCTTCTTCTTCACTGTACCTTGGTCGGACAAAAGTTTGGAACAGATGTGGCAATGGTTGCGGCAGAACCCATCCTTTCTCCTTTCTCTTGTTGGCCCATCTCTCGTCTTCGGGGGTTGGGCGAAAGCCCACTCCGAAAAACTTTTCAGCTACAGGTAAAGTTATCAGCTTCGGCACTCCTTGTAGGGACTTTCCCAAACCTTTTCCTGGCTGGAAGCCATGTTTAATCATTTCTTTTGCCACCATGATGGAGGCATTAAACAAAAAAGGTTGGGGGAGAGGGTTCCCTTCTTCGTGTTGATCTACCAACACAATCTCGAAGGCTTGATAGACAATGTGTTCGCTTCCCGCTTCCGCTTCTAAGCAGGGGATGGGCGGATCTCGATAAATTGATTGCTCGTCTTCCCCGTGGACCACGATCTCTTGTCCCTTGTGTTCGAATTTTAACATCTGATGGAGGGTAGAGGGCACAGCTCCGGCCGCATGAATCCATGGTCTCCCCAGAAGAAAGTTGTAAGAAGTGTCCATATCCAAAACTTGGAATGTCACTTCGAAGTCCATCGGGCCGATGGTCATAATTACATCAATCTCTCCGACAGTATCTCTTTTCACACCGTCAAAAGCTCGCACACATATGTTGTTAGGCCGAATCCTTTCAGCTCCGATTCCTATGCGGTCTAGAGTGGAAAGCGGGCATATGTCTACCCCCAAACCCCCATCAATCATGACCCTCTTCATATAGTAACCTTCGCATTTGACACTCAAATGCAAAGCTTTGTTGTGGGCGGCACCCTCCAAAGGCAGAATCAGCTTTACTGAAAGAAATCTGATTGATCGCGAAGAATCTCTCTGTCATTCTTTCAAGTTGTTCGGATGAAGTCTCAATAGGCACGTATGCCTCGTTCAAAGCTTTTAACAAAACCTTCTAATGTTCAGTAGATTTCATTAGAAGGGACAACATCGACACCTGTTCTGGGCATTTGCGCAGTTGGTCTATCACCTCATAGTCAGGCATTTGCATCTTTTGAAAAAAGACCTCTGCCTCTTCAGCACTTACATGTTTCTTTGATGGGAAGCGCCTTTGTGTGGCGTTATTTACCTCCTACGTGTTTAAGTACTTCTGCCCCAGGATGCTCTCAGATGAATTTCCATTAACTGATTGCACTATTGTGTGCTATGTTGATTCTGTCTCTAGGTATGTTGGGAAATTTCAATAAGGTTTATGGTGCTACGTAGATGTGAAGAAATACTAGGATGTTGTGAACTTATGTTGTCACGACCCCAAATCTGGTCGTGATGGCGCCCGACACATTGCTAAGCCAGCCTGACCAATCAATATCCACAACGGAGCTAGAAGCTCTCTTTAACCCATTTAAGCAAATTAATTCACGAAATAACAGTAATACATGTAACGAAAACGGGGAACCAAGTCCCATAATGCATCAACTCCCATAGACCAAGGGTCAAGAGTCATGAGCCTCTACTGAACATGAGTGTATAAAGGTTTACAAGAATACCAAGTGCGTAAAGGAATGTCAATACAAAATCAAAAGACAGTAGGAAGGAATATCGGGTCCTCCGGACTCTGCAGCTACCTCGAATATCCACAAATGTCGCCTTGCACAGCTACTGGATCACTGCTGAGAGGTACTTGGATCTGCACACAAGGTGCAGGGAGTAAAATGAGTACTGCCAGACTCAGTGGTAATAAACAAGGGTAAGACAACGCAGATAAGAAATCCGCAATAAAGCACTATGTAAAGCTATAACCAGCTACCCTGTCATAGAATCAATCTTCGCTGTACCTGTACCAACAAATACCAATAAATAGCATAACAGCTAGCAGATGTAGCTAAATGCAATGCAATGCATGATATGACCGCTACGGCGCGTAGCCCGACTCCAATTTTGGGTACCCGTGCTCACCGTGGGGGTTCAGACTCCGGAGGGGCTCCTACAGCCCAAGCACATCTCATAGAGATATTCCTGCGGCGTGCAGCCCGATACAACATATATATATCTCGCTGCGGCGCGCAGCCCGATCCACTACTAGTCGGCTAATATGCAGATACAGCCTCGCAAGCTCAAAAGTAGTTTTTGAAAACTCTTTTATCATTTTTCAGTTGGAAAATAGTAATATCAAGTTCCAGAGATTGGAATTAGCATAATAACAAAATAGCTGCGGACTAGTAGTAAACTAGCATGTCTATATGATAAGACAATGATAACGATCCTCGCGGGATCCAATAACTGGCTCACGGCCCACATGTATACTCAACCGCCCAAGAAGGGGGTTCCTCGGCTCAAGAGTGGCCATTATCACAATATATATATATATATGCAACCATCCGAGAAGGAGGTTCGACGGCTCTAGAATAGCCAATAATACAGTATCAACAGGTTGGACTAATATATAGTCTCCAATTCATGATCGACCCCGCACTCTCAAGAGTGTGCGTGTCTCGCCGCTATACAGCGTCACAAAGTGGTATACCGGGGTTTCGAACCCGCTGATCATCACCCACATCTATTACTCACCTCAATACAGCGCGACGACTATTCCGCAATGCCCTTGCCACGAGAATCAAGCTCCGCACGTGTAGAATCTGATCAAATACAGTAGAAACACAACAAATTAGGCCAATGGGACTACACCCAATCAATACAACTCAATTTACATCAAAATTCCCAAAGTTGTCAAAACCCGACTTTCGGTACGCTTGTCGAAAAATCACGAAAGTCACATATTCGGAACCCTCATCTCAATACGAGTCTAAGCATATCAATTTTACCAAATTTGGACTCCATTTGCCCATTCAAAACCTTGATTTTTCTAAAGTCCAAGCCTAGGGCTAAATCCTCCATAAATTACCCCAAATTCCTCCATTTTCATGATATAATTACATAATATTACCAATACTAATCATAGTTTAAGTCCATAGATGATTACCTGATGATTTCCCTTGAATTTCTCTTCAAAATCGCCCAAATCGCCTCTAAAGCCGAGACCCAAAATGTGTGAAATGTTCTGAAATTTTTCTAACTTCCGATACACTTACTTACAGCGATTTTCGCTTCTGCGGAATATTTTCCGCTCCTACGAGCCCGTATCCGCGACCAAAGGGTCGCTTCAGCGGTTCCAGGCCTGGCCGGCCATATCCGCTTCTGCGAGCAAAAGGGCCGCTTAAGGGGACCCGCTTCTGCGAAGAAACTTCCGCTTCTGCGGACACGTCCGCCTCCGCGCACCATTGACCGCTTCTGCGGTCTCGCCCAAACGAAAAAATGTCCGCTTCTGCGGACCATGCCCAATTTCTCCCCGTCCGCTTCTGCGATCACTGGCTCGCACCAGCGACCCCGCTTCAGCGGATTGGCTTCCGCTTCTGCGCAAACAGCCGCTCCTGCGCATCTCGTCCGCTTCTGCGGACACGCTCCTGCGTCCAAAATTCCGCAGGAGCGGAAACAACAGAAGCAGGATCCCAACCTGCAATTTTTCCACAATTTCCTCCCGTTTAACCATCCGTAAACACCCCGAGGCCCCGGAACCTCATCCAAACATACCAACACATCTTAATACCTCATTCGAACTTGCTCCAATCCTCAAAACACGTCTAATAACACCAAAAACCCATAATTCACATCAAATTCAAGCCTAAATTCCTTAAAACATTCCGAATTACACATTCGATCAAAAACCCGACCAAACGACGTCCGAATGACCTGAAATTTTGCAGGCACATCCAAAATCACCTAACGAAGCTATTGCAACTGTCGGAATTCCATTCCGACTCCCGGATCAAAATCTCACCTACCGTTCGGATTTCGTCAAAATTCAACCTTAGCCAATTCAAGCCTATTTCTACACCGGGCCTCCAAATTCAATTCCGATCGCTCCCCTAAGTCACAAATCACCTTCCGGAACTAACCGAATCATCAGCATCCGATTCCGAGCCCTCTAGCTAAATAGTCAACTCCGGGTTGACTTTTCTTATTCAAGTTTCTTTCCCAAAGGCTATATGCCTCATTTTCAATCCAATTCACTCCTAACTCACCCGATAGACTTTAATATTGATATAAAATCATGAAACATGTATTTACAACATAACGGGGTGGAAATTCTCGTGACGACGGGCCGGGTCGTCACATTCTCCCCCTCTTAAGCAAACGCTCGTCCTCGAGCGGGTCAAGAAACATACCTGAAGTCTCAAACAAGTGAGGATATCTGCTCCGCATCTCCCGCTCGATCTCCCAAGTGGCCTCCTCCACGGGTCGACCTCTCCACCGAACCTTAACTGATGCAATCTCCTTAGACCTCAATTTTCTCACCTGACGTCCCAAAATGGCAATAGGCTCCACATCATAGGATAGATCACCATCAAGCTGAATGGTGCTGAAATCTAATACATGAGACGGATCTCCAATGTACTTCCGGAGCATGACACATGGAATACTGGATGAACGCTGGATAAGCCTGGGCGGCAAGGCCAACTCATATGCCACCTCTCCAACTCTCCTAAGTATCTCAAAAGGACCAATGTACCCGGGACTCAACTTTCCTTTCTTCCCAAACCTCATGACACCCTTCATAGGTGAAATCTTCAACAATACTCTGTCACCAACCATGAAAGACAACTCTCGAACTCTACGGTCCGCATAACTCTTCTGACGAGACTGTGCCGTACGAAGCCTCTCCCGGATCAACTTTGCTCTATCCAGAGCATCCTGGACTAACTCAGTCCCTATCAATCTAACCTCACCAAGCTCAAACCATCCCACGGGGGATCTACACCGCCTGCCATACAATGCCTCATACGGGGCCATCTGAATACTCGACTGATAACTGTTGTTGTAGGCAAACTCGGCAAGTGGTAGGAACTCATCCCACGAACCACCAAAATCAATCACACAAGCTCGCAACATATCCTCCAAGATCTGAATAGTGCGCTCAGACTGCCCATCTGTCTGGGGGTGAAATGCTGTACTCAACTCAACCCGCGTACCCATCTCTCGCTGAAATGCTCTCCAAAACTGAGAAGTGAACTGAGTACCCCTGTCGGATATGATAGACACTGGGACTCCATGCAACCAGACAATCTCCCCAAAAAATATCGCTGCTAACTGCTCCGATGAGTAGGTAGTACTAACTGGAATGAAGTGAGCTGACTTGGTCAGCCTATCCACAATCACCCATACAGAATCAAACTTCCTCGCCATCCGAGGGAGTCCAGTAACAAAGTCCATAGTGATCCTCTCCCATTTCCACTCAGGAATAACAATGCGCTGAAATACACCACCGGGCCTCTGATGCTCGTACTTAACCTGCTGACAGTTGAGGCACCGTGCTACATGTCTGACAATGTCCATTTTCATCTTTCTCCACCAATAGTGTTGTTTCAAATCTTGATACATCTTCGCGGCTCCTGGATGGATAGAATACCGCGAGCTATGGGCCTCCTCCGGAATCAACTCACGAAGGCCATCAACATTGGGCACACATATCCGGCCCTGCATCCTCAATACACCGTCACTATCAATGGTGACATCTCTAGCATCATCATGCTGAACTCTGTCCCTAAGGACAGCCAAATGTGGATCATCATATTGGCGCTCACGAATACGATCATATAGAGATGACCGAGATACAACACAAGCCAATACCCGGCTGGGCTCCGAAATATCTAACCTCACTAGCTGATTGGCTAGCACCTGAACATCATAAGCAAATGGCCTCTCCTCAGCTGGAATATATGCCAAGCTCCCCATACTGACCGCCTTCCGGCTCAAAGCATCGGCCACCACATTGGCCTTCCCGGATGATATAATATAGTAATGTCATAATCCTTCAGCAACTCTAGCCATCTCCGCTGTCTCAAATTAAGGTCTTTCTGTTTGAACAAGTGCCGGAGACTACGATGGTCGGTATACACCTCACAAGACACACCGTACAAATAGTGCCTCCAAATCTTCAATGCATGAACAATGGCGGCTAGCTCCAAGTCATGAACAAGATAGTTCTTCTCATGTGGCTTCAACTGCCGAGAAGCATAAGCAATTACCTTTCCTTCCTGCATCAACACACAACCTATCCCCACTCTCGAGGCATCACAATAAACGGTATATGAACCTGAAGCTGATGGCAATACTAACACTGGAGCTGTGGTCAAAGCTGTCTTGAGCTTCTGAAAGCTCTCCTCGCACTCATCCGACCACACGAATGGTGCACCCTTCCGGGTCAATTTAGTCAATGAAGAAGCAATGGATGAAAATCCCTGAACAAACCGGCGATAATACCCCGCCAAACCAAGAAAACTCCTGATCTCTGTAGCTGAGGACGGTCTAGGCCAACTCTGCACCGCCTCTATCTTTTTCTGATCAACCTGAATACCATCACGAGACACCACATGTCCCATAAATGCTACGGACTCGAGCCAAAACTCGCACTTGGAGAATTTAGCATATAGCTTCTCCTCTCTCAATCTCTGCAACACAATACTCAAATGCTGAGCATGCTCCTCCTGACTACGGGAGTAGACTAGAATGTCATCAATGAACACAATCACAAATGAATCCAAATAAGGCCTCAACACACTGTTCATCAGATGCATAAATGCTGCTGGGGCGTTGGTCAACCCAAAAGACATCACAAGAAACTCATAATGACCATATCGGGTCCTGAATGCAGTCTTCATAATATCCGAGTCCCTGATCTTCAGCTGATGATAGCCTGAACGAAGATCGATCTTAGAAAACACCCTTGCACCCTGTAACTGATCAAACAAATCATCTATGCGCGGTAGAGGGTACTTGTTCTTCACCGTCACTTTGTTCAATTGCCTATAATCAATACACATCCGCATGGAACCATCTTTCTTTTTAACAAATAATACCGGCGCACCCCACGGAGACACACTAGGGCGGATGAAACCCTTA
Source organism: Nicotiana noctiflora (assembly GCA_032618575.1). Classification (NCBI taxonomy): domain Eukaryota; kingdom Viridiplantae; phylum Streptophyta; class Magnoliopsida; order Solanales; family Solanaceae; genus Nicotiana; species Nicotiana noctiflora. The sequence goes on from JASVEL010003888.1 coordinate 671,543, forward strand.
TCCGGAAGTTCTTGAAGTTGCTCTTTCAGTTCTTTCAACTCGGCTGGTGCCATTCGATAAGGAGGAATGGATATGGGCTGAGTGCCCGGCACCAAGTCAATGCCAAAATCAATATCCCTGTCCGGCGGCATGCCCGGCAGGTCTGAGGGGAATACATCTGGGAAATCCCTCACAATAGGTACAGAATCAATGCTAGGAGACTCGGCTCCCACATCTCTCACAAAAGCTAAGTACGATAAACACCCTTTTTCAACCATCTTCTGAGCCTTTAAGAATGAAATAACACGGCTAGGGACGAAATCGGTCGAACCCCGCCACTCAATCTGAGAAATACCAGGAATGGCCAACGTAACTGTCTTAGCATGACAGTCCAATATAGCATGGTACGGAGACAACCAGTCCATACCCAATATAACATCAAAGTCCACCATGCCCAACAATAACAAATCTGCCTGGGTCTCCAGACCCCCGATAGATATAACACAGGATCTATAGACATGATCCACAACAATCGTATCACCCACGGGGGTGGATACATGAACAGGTAAATCAAGACTACCATGGGTCGCACCCAAATGACGTGCAAAATAAGAGGACACGTATGAATATGTGGACCCTGGATCAAATAGAACAAAGGCATCTCTGTGACAGACAGAAATGATACCTGTAATCACTGCATCGGAGGCAACTGCATCACGCCTGTCAGGAAGTGCATAGAACCGTGCCCGGCCTCCACCAGATCTCTCTTCGCCCCTGGGGCGACCACGAGAAGACTGACCTCCACCTCTACTAGACTGAGATGGTGCTGAAGAGGAGGGCTGATCCCTCTGCTGAGTCCTGCCCCTACGTAGTCGAGGGCAATGTCTCCTCATGTGGCCAAAATCACCACACTCATAACATGCACCTGGTGCTGGAGAAGTAGGTGCTGCACTCTGGGCTGGGAGGGCACCAAGCGATGACTGACCCTGCTGAAACCCCTGTCGACCACGACCATAAGAACCTCCGCTCTGCGCTCTGGGCGGCTTGAATGAGAAGGTCTAGATGAGCGACCTCTGCTCTGCCGGGAATGCCCTCTAGATGGAGCACCACTGAAACTACCAGAACCACGAGGCCTCTTGGCCTCCCGCTCCTCTCTCTCTCGGCGACGATCCGCCTCAATGGAGCGTGCCATATCAGCTACCTGCTCAAACGATGATGACAGAACTCGCTCGCCGGTCATAAGAATACGGATAGAGTAGTTGAGGCCATCAATGAACCTCCTGATCCTCTCCCTATCAGTGGGGATCATCCATGTGGCATGCCTAGCCAACTGAGTGAATCTAAGCTCATACTGGGTCACAGACATGTCGCCCTGAATCAACCACTCGAACTGGCGACGTAGCTCCTCGCGACGAGACTGAGGTACATATTTCTCTAGAAAGAGAGTAGAGAACTGCTGCCATGTGAGAGGTGCTGCTCTTGCGTGCCTACGCCTCTCAAACTCCTCCCACCAATCAAATGCGGGACCAGTGAACTGAAATGTAGTAAATGAAACTCCGCTGGACTCAAGAATACCAGCCGTACGCAACATCTTCTGACATTTATCCAAGAAACCCTGGGCATCCTCGCCCTCAACGCCACTGAAATGGGGTGGCTGAAGTCTACCAAATCTCTCAAGGCGACGCTGCTCGTCCTCGGGCATAACCTGAACCATATGCTCTGGAGCTGGAGCCTGGTGCAGCTGGAGGAATAACCGGTGCAACCACCTGAGCGGGTACCGCCTCTGGTGTCTGAAGTCCTTGAACAACCGGGTCAGGTGTGCGAGCTGCAGGGTCTGCTGACCACCCCCTGACTGAGATGTCGCTACAGTAGCGGTAGCTGAAACTACCTGAGCCAAACCGGAACACACTGATAATATCTGAGCAAGAGTCTCCTGAAGACCATGAATAGCAATAGATATAGTCTGGCCCTGAACTGGGGACCGCTGGAGCATCAACCACTGGGGGCTGCTCCTGAACTGGTACAACGGGCGGGTCAGCTGGCACTGCCTCAGCCGCCCTACCTCTACCTCTAGCACGACCGCGTCCACGGCCTCTAACAGGTGGCATTGGAGGTCGTCCACCTCGTCCTGATGCTCGCGTTCTCGCCATCTGCGAGAGAATAGAATGTAGAAGTTCAGTTCTCAGAACAACAAGATCGCACGACAGAGTTCAAGAAAAGTGAAGTTTTTCCTAAAGGTTCGCAGCCTCCCGAGGATAAGTACAGGCGTCCCCGTACCGATCCACAAGACTCTACTAACCGGCTCAAGACTCACGAGGCCTAGTAAACCTAGGCTCTGATACCAACTTGTCACGACCCCAAATCTGGTCGTGATGGCGCCCAGCACATTGCTAAGCCAGCCCGACCAATCCATATCAACCACGGAGCTAGAAGCTCTCTTTAACCCATTTAAGCAAATTAATTCACGAAATAACAGCAATACATGTAACGAAAACGGGGAACCAAGTCCCATAATACATCAACTCCCATAGACCAAGGGTCAAGAGTCATGAGCCTCTACTGAACATGAGTGTATAAAGGTTTACAAAATACCAAGTGCGGAAATAAATGTCAATACAAAATCAAAAGACAGTAGGAAGGAATATCGGGTCCTGCGGACTCTGCACCTACCTCGAATATCCACAAACGTCGCCTCACACAGCTACTGGATCACTGCTGAGAGGTACCTGGATCTGCACACAAGGTGCAGGGAGTAAAATGAGTACTGCCAGACTCAGTGGTAATAAACAAGGGTAAGACAGCGCAGATAAGAAATCCGCAATAAAGCACTATGTAAAGCTATAATCGGCTACCCTGTCATAGAATCAATCTTCACTGTACCTGTACCAACAAATACCAATAAATAGCATAACAGCTAGCATATGTAGCTAAATGCAATGCAATGCATGATATGACCGCTACGGCGCGTAGCCCGACTCCAATTTTGGGTACCCGTGCTCACCGTGGGGGTTCGGACTCCGGAGGGGCTCCTACAGCCCCAAGCACATCTCATAGAGATATCCCCGCGGCGTGCGTCCGATCCAATATATAACCCGTCGCGGCGCGCGCCCGATCCACTACTAGTCGCCTAATATGCAGATACGACCTCGCAGCTCAAAAGTAGTTTTTGAAAACTCTTTTATCATTTTTCGATTGAAAACAAGTAATATCAAGTTCCAGAGATTGGAATTAGCATAATAACAAAATAGCTGCGGACTAGTAGTAAACTAGCATGTCTATATGATAAGACCATGATAACGATCCTCGCGGGATCCAATAACCGGCTCACGGCCCACAAGTATACTCAACCGCCCAAGAAGGGGGTTCCTCGGCTCAAGAGTGGCCATCATTACAATATATATATATGCAACCATCCGAGAAGGAGGTTCGACGGCTCTAGAATAGCCAATAATACAAGATCAACAGGTTGGACTAATATATAGTCTCCGGTTCATGATCGACCCCGCACTCTCAAGAGTGTGCGTGTCTCGCCGCTATACAGCCGTCACAAAGTGGTATACCGGGGTTTCGAACCCGCCGGTCATCACCCACATCTATTACTCACCTCAATATAGCGCGACGACTATTCCGTAATGCCCTTGCCACGAGAATCAAGCTCCGCACGTGTAGAATCCGATCAAATACAGTAGAAACACAACAAATTAGGCCAATGGGACTACACCCAATCAATACAACTCAATTTACATCAAAATTCCCAAAGTTGTCAAAACCCGACTTTCGGTACGCTTGTTGAAAAATCATGAAAGTCACATATTCGGAACCCTCATCTCAATACGAGTCTAAGCATATCAATTTTACCAAATTCGGACTCCATTTGCCCATTCAAAACCTTGATTTTTCTAAAGTCCAAGCCTAGGGCTAAATCCTCCATAAATTACCCCAAATTCCTCCATTTTCATGATATAATTACATAATATTACCAATACTAATCATAGTTTAAGTCCATAGATGATTACCTGATGATTTCCCTTGAATTTCTCTTCAAAATCGCCCAAATCGCCTCTAAAGCCGAGACCCAAAATGTGTGAAATGTTCTGAAATTTTTCTAACTTCGGATACACTTACTTACAGCGATTTTCGCTTCTGCGGAATATTTTCCGCTCCTATGCACCCGTATCCGCGACCAAAGGGTCGCTTCAGCGGTTCCAGGCCTAGCCGGCCATTTCCGCTTCTGCGAGCGAAGGGCCGCTTAAGCGGGCCCGCTTCTGCGAAGAAGCTTCCGCTTCTGCGGACACATCCGCCTCTGCGCATCATTGACCGCTTCTGCGGTCTCGCCCAAACGGTAAAATGTCCGCTTCTGCGGACCATGCCCATTTCTCCCCGTCCGCTTCTGCGATCACTGGCTCGCACCAGCGACCCCGCTTCAGCGGATTGGCTTCCGCTTCTGCGCAAACAGCCGCTCCTGCGCATCTCGTCCGCTTCTGCGGACACGCTCCTGCGTCCAAAATTCCGCAGGAGCGGAAACAACAGAAGCAGGATCCCAACCTGCAATTTTTCCACAATTTCCTCCCGTTTAACCATCCGAAAACACCCCGAGGCCCCCGGGACCTCATCCAAACATACCAACACATCTTAATACCTCATTCGAACTTGCTCCAATCCTCAAAACACGTCTAATAACACCAAAAACCCATAATTCACATCAAATTCAAGCCTAAATTCCTTAAAACATTCCGAATTACACATTCGATCAAAACCCCGACCAAACGACGTCCGAATGACCTGAAATTTTGCAGGCACATCCAAAATCACCTAACGAAGCTACTTCAACTGTCGAAATTCCATTCCGACTCCCGGATCAAAATCTCACCTACCGTTCGGATTTCGTCAAAATTCAACCTTAGCCAATTCAAGCCTATTTCTACACCGGGCCTCCAAATTCAATTCCGACCGCTCCCCTAAGTCACAAATCACCTTCCGGAACTAACCGAATCATCAGCATCCGATTCTGAGCCCTCTAGCTAAATAGTCAACTCCGGGTTGACTTTCCTTATTCAAGTTTCTTTCCCAAAGGCTATATGCCTCATTTTCAATCCAATTCACTCCTAACTTACCCGATAGACTTTAATATTGATATAAAATCATGAAACATGTATTTACAACATAACGGGGTGGAAATTCTCGTGACGACGGGCCGGGTCGTCACATTCCCTTTGGCACATACATTGATGTTTCCCTCTTTAAGTGGAACTTCTTGGGGGCACCTATTGACAATGGTTTTTCCACTCGACCTCGTGGGAGGTAAAGGACTCCGCTCTTCTGAGACAATGTTTTCAATTCAATCGTCTTTTCAGGTCTAGTCTCAAGAACTTCAACCCTTTTCCCCATTTTCTCTTGTTTCGGGGGAGCCTCAGGCCGCTTCTCTATGTCGGCGATGGCGATTATTGCTTTCAAAGCTGGGTCGAATTCCTTGTCGTCACAAATCATTCCAATCACTGGCCCATTGTTGTGGGCTGGTAATGGGTTGTTTGTCACATTTGGGATGTCTTCATCCGCAAAGACAATCCTCCCTTGATTGATCAATTCTTGCACTGCCTTCTTCAACGTCCAACAATTGTCAGTACTGTGTCCTTCAACACCCGAATGATATGCATAGTATATTCCCCTCTGGTAGGCAGGAGAGTCTGGATTCTGCCTGTTCTGCAGAACGGGCTGTAGTAAGTTTTCTTGCCTGAGTTTTGGGAAAAGAGTGGAATACGGCTCCCCAAACGGTGTAAAGCTCATTTTGGGTTGCTCACGGTGGCGGGTGTTATTTGGCCGTGGATTATACTGGTTTGGGTAAGGAGGTTGGTTTCTCTGGAAACGAGGTGGATTCCTATTGGCTGGTGGCTGTGGCCGTGCCAGAGGTTGAATGTTCATGACTGCATAAGGTGGAGGCGGAGGAGCATAGGCCATGTTGTGGTGTGGATAGTAATGCTGGGGGGCCCTGTCGGAGAATACCTGCCTTGAGGTTCGATATCTTCTATCATCTACTGCCTCCATGGCAGTTTCCTCCTTTTTTTTGCTTCTGGGCATCCCTCCAGACCCACCTCGGATGGCTTGGGAAGTTGCCCGAATGGCCGCTTGACTCAAAATTCGCCCTGTTTTTAAGCCATTTTCTACCATTTCTCCGATCTTGATTGCTTCAGCGAAAGGTTTTCCCATCGCCGACATCATATTTTGAAAGTAGTCTGGCTCTTGAGCTTGGAGAAAAGTCGTGACCATTTCAATTTCGTCCATAGGGGGTTTCACCCTGGATGCTTGCTCTCGCCATTTGATGGCATATTCTCTGAAGCTTTCTGAGGGCTTCTTCTTTAAGTTCGATAGAGAATTCCTGTCTGGCGCAATATCGATGTTGTATTGGAACTGTTTCACAAAATCTCTGGCCAGATCGTCCCAGATGTGCCATCGAGATATGTCTTGATCCATATACCATTCCGATACTATTCCGACCAAACTTTCTCCGAAGTATGCCATCAACAATTCTTCCCTGCCACCGGCACCTCGCAATTGATTGCAGTATTTCTTCAGATGAGCAATGGGGTCGCCATGCCCGTCATACTTTTCGAACTTCGGCGTCTTAAAACCTGATGGCAAGTGGACGTGCGGGAACATGCATAGATCGGCGTAAGATACACTTTTCTATCCACTTAGACCTTGCATGTTCTTCAGGCTTTGTTCCAAACTCCTCATTCTTTTTGCCATCTCATCCTGCTCGGGGGTCTTTGGATTTTGGCTTGGTACAAACTCATATCGAGGTGGCTGAGGATATATATTGGCTGCAATCTGGGTATGGTCCCGTGTAAGCGCTGGTGCTGGGAATGTAAAGGATGCGGAGTCGAAGAAAGGAGCATGTGCGGTGGGATGCGTTGTGACTGGAACTGGCAACTCAACTGACGTTGTTGCGGATGTATCATGTGGTGTCACCCGAGGATGGGAGGTGGAAGGTGATTCAGAGAGGGTTGTAGCATTAGAATACCCGAACAAAGTAGGCGGGTAATTGATGGGGGTATTGGAAATTCCGCTTGATCTGAGAAGAATTTCAGGGAACCCAGGGATCAGACTCGGGGGCTCTTTCCCGTTGTTCCAATCGTCCAACATCTCGAGCATGCGGCAACGCAAAATTCTATTCTCCTCCAAAGCTGCCGACTCATGTCACGACCCCAAATCCGGTCATGATGGTGCCCAGCACATTGCTAAGCTAGCCTGACCAATCAATATCAACAACGGAGCTAGAAGCTCTCTTTAACCCATTTAAGCATATTAATACACGAAATAACAGCGATACATATAACGAAAATGGGAAACCAAGTCTCATAATACATCAACTCCCATAGACCGAAGGGTCAAGAGTCATGAGCCTCTACCGAACATGAGTGTATAAAGGTTTACAAGATACCAAGTGCGGAAAGAAAAGTCAATACAAAATCAAGACAATAAGAAGGAATATCGGGTCCTGCGGACTCTGCAGCTACCTCGATTATCCACAAACGTCGCCTCGCACAGCTACTGGATCACTGCTGAGAGGTACCTGGATCTGCACACAAGGTTCAGGGAGTAAAATGAGTACTGCCAGACTCAGTGGTAATAAACAAGGGTAAGACAGCGCAGATAAAAAATCCGCAATAAAGCACTATGTAAAGCCGTAATCGAATACCCTGTCACAGAATCAATATCAACTGTACCTGTACCAATAAGTACCAGCAAAACAGTATAACAGCTAGCAGATGTAGCTAAATGCAATGCAATGCATAATATGACCGCTACGGCGCGTAGCCCAATCCAATTTGGGTAACCATGCTCACTGTGGGGGTTCAGACTCCGGAGGGGCTCCTACAGCCCAAGCACAATATCACTGCGGCGTGCAGTCCGATCCAACATATATACTGCTGCGGCGCGCAGCCCGATCCACTACCAGTCGGCTAATATGTAAATACAGCCTCGCATGCTCAAAAGTAGTTTTGAAAACCTTTTTATCATTTTTCAGTTGGAAAACAGTAATACCAAGTTCCAGAGATTGGAAATAGCATGATAACAGAAATAGCTACGGACTGGTAGTAACTAGCATGTCAATATGATAAGACAATGATAACGATCCTCGCGGGATCCAATAACTGGCTCACGGCCCACAAGTATACTCAACCACCCAAGAAGGGGGTTCAACGGCTCAAGAGTAGCCAATATCACAATATAATATGCAACCATCCGAGAAGGAGGTTCGACGGCTCATGAATAGCCTAATATCATAACACAGTATCAGCAAGTCGGACTAAACCATAGTCCCCAATCACAATCGACCCCGCACTCACAAGAGAGTACGTGTCTCGCTGCTATACAGCATCACAAAGTGGTATACCGGGGTTTCGAACCCACTGGTCATCACCCACATCTATTACTCACCTCAATACGGCGCGACGACTACTCCGCAATGCCCTTGCCACGAGTATCAAGCTCCGCACGCGTAGAATCTGATAAAATACAGTAGAAACACAACAAATTAGGCCAATGGGACGACACCCAATCAATACAACTCAATTTACATCAAAATTCCCAAAGTTGTCAAAACCCGACTTTCGGTACGCTTCTCGAAAAATCACGAAAGTCACATATTCGGAACCCTCATCTCGATACGAGTCTAAGCATATAAGATTTACCAAATTCGGACTCCATTTGCCCATTCAAAACCTTAATTTTCGAAAGTTCAAGCCTAGGGCTAAATCCTCCATAAATTACCCCAAATTCCTCCATTTTCATGATATAATTGCATAATATTATCAATACTAATCATAGTTTAAGTCCATAGTTGATTACCCGATGATTTCCCTTGAGTTTCTCTTCAAAATCGCCCAAATCGCCTCTAAAGCCGAGACCCAAATGTGTGAAATGTTTCTGAAATTTTCTAACTTCTCATACACTTAACTCACTGCGATTTTCGCTTCTGCGGGCCATTTTCCGCCCCTGCGGCACCGCTTCTGCGACCAATTGGTCGCTTGTGCGAACCCAGGCCTATTTGGCCAATCCCGCCCCTGCGCGTCCGCTTCTGCGGAAATTCTCTTCTGCGGATAACATTCCGCCCCTGCGATCCTTTCCGCCTCTGCGATCAAGAGTCCGCTCCCGCGGACTCGCCTATGCGGTCAATAAATCCGCTTCTGCGGTTTTCCCCCATTTCTCTCCTGACCGCTTCTGCGGTCTCATCTTCGCTCCTGCAACGCCGTTTCAGCGGAGACGATTCCGCTTCTGCGAAGTCACTCGCCCCCGCGCCCTCTTGTCCGCTCCTGCGGACTCGCTCCTGCGCTCCCATTTCCGCAGGAGCGAAAACAACAGAACAGAATCACAAACTTGCAATTTTCCATGTTTTTCTCCCGTTTAGCCATCCGAAAACACCCCGAGGCCCCCGGGACCTCATCTAAACACACCAACACATCCTAATACATTATTCGAACTTGTGCCAATCCTCAAAACACGTCTAATAACATCAAAACCCATGATTCACATCGAATTCAAGCCTTAATTCCTTAAAATATTCCGCATTACACATTCCATCAAAAACCCGACCAAACGACGTCCGAATGACCTGAAATTTGCGGAAATATCCAAAATCACATAACGAAGCTACTGCAACTGTCGAAATTCCATTCCGACTCCCGGATCAAAATCTCACCTGCCGTTCGGATTTCACCAAAATTCAACCTTGGCCAATTCAAGCCTATTTCTACACTGGACCTCCAAATTCAATTCCGATCGCTCCCCTAAGTCACAAATCACCTCCCGGAACTAACCGAATCATCAGAATCCGATTCTAAGCCCTCTAACCAAATAGTCAACTCCGGGTTGACTTTCCTTATTCAAGTTTCCTTCAAAAAGGCTATATGCCTCATTTTCGATCCAAATTCACTCCTAACTCATCCGAAAGACTCTAACACTGATATAGAAGCATAAAACATGAATTTACAACATAACGGGGTGGTAATTCCCGTGACGACGGGCTGGGTCGTCACATTCTCCCCCTCTTAAGCAAACGCTCGTCCTCGAGCGGGTCAAGAAACATACCTGAAGTCTCAAACAAGTGAGGATATCTGCTCCGCATCTCCCGCTCGATCTCCCAAGTGGCCTCCTCCACGGTCGACCTCTACACTGAACCTTAACTGATGCAATCTCCTTAGACCTCAATTTTCTTACTCGACGTCCCAAAATGGCAATAGGCTCCACATCATAGGATAGATCACCATCAAGCTGAATGGTGCTGAAGTCTAATACATGAGACGGATCTCCAATGTACTTCCGGAGCATAGACACATGGAATACTGGATGGACGCTGGATAAGCTGGGCGGCAAGGCTAACTCATATGCCACCTCTCCAACCCTCCCGAGTATCTCAAAAGGACCAATGTACCTAGGACTCAACTTTCCTTTCTTCCCAAACCTCATGACACCCTTCATAGGTGAAACCTTCAACAATACTCTGTCACCAACCATGAAAGACAACTCTCGAACTCTACGGTCCGCATAACTCTTCTGACGAGACTGTGCTGTACGAAGCCTCTCCCGGATCAACTTTGCTCTATCCAGAGCATCCTGGACTAACTCAGTCCCTATCAATCTAACCTCACCAGGCTCAAACCATCCCACGGGGGATCTACACCGCCCGCCATACAATGCCTCATACGGGGCCATCTGAATACTCGACTGATAACTGTTGTTGTAGGCAAACTCAGCAAGTGGTAGGAACTCATCCTACGAACCACCAAAGTCAATCACACAAGCTCGCAACATATCCTCTAGAATCTGAATAGTACGCTCAGACTGCCCGTCTGTCTGGGGGTGAAATGTTGTACTCAACTCAACCCTCGTACCCATCTCTCGCTGAAATGCTCTCCAAAATTGAGAAGTGAACTGAGTACCCCTGTCGGATATGATAGACACTGGGACTCCATGCAACCGAACAATCTCTCGAATAAAGATCCCTGCCAACCACTCCGATGAGTAGGTAGTACTAACTGGAATGAAGTGAGCTGACTTGGTCAGTCTATCCACAATCACCCATACAGAATCAAACTTCCTCACCGTCCGAGTGAGTCTAGTAATAAAGTCCATGGTGACCCTCTCCCATTTCCACTCGGGAATATCAATGCGCTGAAATACGCCACCGGGCCTCTGATGCTCGTACTTAACCTGCTGACAGTTGAGGCACCGTGCTACATGTCCAACAATGTCCATCTTCATCTTTCTCCACCAATAGTGTTGTTTCAAATCTTGATACATCTTCGCGGATCCTGGATGGATAGAATACCACGAGCTATGGGCCTCCTCCAGAATCAACTCACGAAGGCCATCAATATTGGGCACGCATATCCGGTCATGCATCCTCAATACGCCGTCACTATCAATGGTGACATCTCTAGCATCATCATGCTGAACTCTGTCCCTCAGGACAACCAAATGTGGATCATCATACTGGCGCTCACGAATACGATCATATAGAGATGACCGAGATACAACACAAGCCAATACCCTGCCGGGCTCCGAAATATCTAACCTCACTAGCCGATTGGCTAGCACTTGAACATCATAAGCAAATGGCCTCTCCTCAGCTGGAATATATGCCAAGCTCCCCATACTGACCGCCTTCCGGCTCAAACCATCGGCCACCACATTGGCCTTCCCCGGATGATATAATATAGTAATGTCATAATCGTTCAGCAACTCCAGCCATCTCCGCTTATCTCAAATTAAGGTCTTTCTGTTTGAACAAGTGCTGGAGACTACGATGCTCGGTATACACCTCACAAGACACACCGTACAAATAGTGCCTCCAAATCTTCAATGCATGAACAATGGCGGCTAGCTCCAAATCATGAACAGGATAGTTCTTCTCATGTGGCTTCAACTGCCGAGAAGCATAAGCAATCACCTTACCTTCCCGCATCAACACACAACCTATCCCGACTCTCGAGGCATCACAATATATAGTATAAAAACCTGAAGTTGAGGGCAAAATCAATATTGGAGCCGTGGTCAAAGCTGTCTTGAGCTTTCGAAAGCTCTTCTAGCACTCGTCCGACCATACAAATGGGGCACCTGTCTGAGTCAACTTGGTCAAGGGAGATGCAATAGAGGAAAATCCCAAAACAAACCGGCGATAATATCCCGCCAAGCCAAGAAAGCTCCTGATCTCTGTAGCTGAGGACGGTCTAGGCCAACTCTGCACCGCCTCTATCTTCTTCGGATCAACCCGAATACCATCACGAGACACCACATATCCCAGAAATGCTACGGACTCAGGCCAAAACTTGCACTTGGAGAATTTAGCATATAGCTTCTCCTCCCTCAATCTCTGCAACACAATACTCAAATGCTGAGCATGCTCCTCCCGACTACGGGAGTAGACTAGAATGTCATCAATGAACACAATCACAAATGAATCCAAATAGGGCCTGAACACACTGTTCATCAGATGCATAAATGCTGCTGGGGCGTTGGTCAGCCCAAAAGACATCACAAGAAACTCATAATGACCATATCGGGTCCTGAATGCAGTCTTCATAATATCCGAGTCCCTGATCTTCAGCTGATGATAGCCTGAACGAAGATCGATCTTAGAAAACACCCTCGCACCCTGTAACTGATCAAACAAATCATCTATACGCGGTAGAGGGTACTTGTTCTTTACTGTTACCTTGTTCAATTGCCTATAGTCAATACACATCCGCATGGAACCATCTTTCTTTTTAACAAACAACACCGGCGCACCCCACGGGGACACACTAGGACGGATGAAACCCTTATCCAGAAGCTCTTGAAGCTGCTCTTTCAGTTCTTTCAACTCAGCTGGTGCCATCCGATAAGGAGGAACGGATATGGGCCGAGTGCCCGGCACCAAGTCAATGCCAAAATCAATATCCCTGTCCGGCGGCATGCCCGGCAGGTCTGAGGGGAATACATCTGGGAAGTCCCTCACAACAGGTACAGAATCAATGCTAGGAGACTCACCTCCCACATCTCTCACAAAAGCTAAGTACGATAAACACCCTTTTTCAACCATCTTCTGAGCTTTTAAGAATGAAATAACACGGCTAGGGACGAAATCGGTCGAACCCCGCCAATCAATCTGAGAAATACCAGGAATGGCCAATGTAACTGTCTTAGCATGACAGTCTAATATAGCGTGGTACGGAGACAACCGATCCATACCCAATATAACATCAAAGTCCACCATCTCCAACAATAATAAATCTGCCTGGGTCTCCAGACCCCCAATAGATATAACACAGGATCTATAGACATGATCCACAACGATCGTATCACCCACGGGGGTGGATACATGAACAAGTAAATCAAGACTACTACGAGTCGCACCCAAGTGATGTGCAAAGTAAGAGGACACGTAAGAATATGTGGACCCTGGATAAAATAGAACAGAGGCATCTCTGTGACAGACAGAAATGATACCTGTAATCACTGCATCGGAGGCAACTGCATCACGCCTGTCAGGAAGTGCATAGAACCGTGCCTGGCCTCCACCAGATCTCTCCTCGCCCCTGGGGCGACCAGGAGAAGACTGACCTCCACCTCTACTAGACTGAGATGGTGCTGAAGATGAGGGCTGATCCCTCCGTCGAGTCCCGTCCCTACGGAGTCGAGGGCACCGTCTCCTCACGTGGCCAAACTCACCACACTCATAACATGCACCTGGTGCTGGAGAAGGGGACTGAAGGGAACCCCTCGTCGCAGAAGAACCCTGGGCTGAAGAAGTAGGTGCTGCACTCTGAGCTGGAAGGGTACTAAGTGATGACTGACCCTGCTGAAACCCCTGTCGACCACGACCATATGAACCTCCGCTCTGCTCTGGGCGGCCTGAATGAGAAGGTCTAGATAAGCGACCTCTGCTCTACTGGGAATGCCCTCTAGATGGAGCACCACTAAAACTGCCAGAACCACGAGGCCTCTTGGCCTCCCGCTCCTCTCTCTCGGCGACGATCCGCCTCAATGGAGCGTGCCATATCAACAACTTGCTCAAACGATGATGACAAAACTCTCTCTGGTCATAAGAATGAGGATAGAGTAATTGAGGCCATCAATGAACCTCCTGATCCTCTCCCTATCATTAGGGATCATCCATGTGGCATGCCTAGCCAACCGTGTGAATCCGAGCTCATACTGGGTCACAGACATGTCGCCCTGAACCAACCACTCGAACTAGCAACGTAGCTCCTCGCGACGAGACTGTGGTACATATTTCTCTAGAAAGAGAGTAGAGAACTGCTGCCATGTGAGAGGTGCTGCTCCTGCAGGCCTACGCCTCTCAAACTCTTCCCACCAATCAAATGCGTGACCAGTGAACTGAAAGGTAGTAAATGAAACTCCGCCTGGACTCAAGAATACCGGCCGTCCGCAACATCCTCTGACACTTGTCCAAGAAACCTCGGGCATCCTCGCCCTCAACGCCACCGAAATGGGGTGGCCGAAGTCTACCAAATCTCTCGAAGACGACGTTGCTCGTCGTCGGGCATAACCTCGAACCATATGCTCCGGAGCTGGAGCGCTGGTGCAGTCGGAGGAATAACCGGTGCAACCACCGGAGCGAGGACCGCCTCTGGCGTCCGAAGTCCCCGAACAACCGGGTCGGTGTGCGAGCCGCAGGGGTCTACCGACCACCCCCGTCCGAGATGTCGCTACAGTAGCGGTAGCCGAAACTACCCGAGCCAAACCGGAACATACCGATAATATCCGAGCGAGAGTCTCCCGAAGACCAGGAATAGCAATAGATACGGTCTGGCCCCTGAACTGGGGCCGCCGGAGCATCAACCACTGGGGGTCTGCTCTTGAACCGGTACAACGGGCGGGTCGGCTGGCACTGCCTCGCCTACCCCACGCGCCTCTAACAGGTGGCAACGGAGGTCATCCACCTCGTCCCGATGCTCGCGTTCTCGCTATCCGCGAGAGAATAGAATATAGAAGTTCGGTTCTCAGAACAACAAGATCGCACAACAGAGTTCAAGAAAAGTGAAGTGTTTCTTAAAGGTTCGCAGCCTCCCGAGGATAAGTACAGGCGTCCCCGTTCCGATCCACAAGACTCTACTAACCGGCTCAAGACTCATGAGGCCTAGTAAACCTAGGCTCTGATACCAACTTGTCACGACCCCAAATCCGGTCGTGATGGCGCCCAGCACATTTCTAAGCCAGCCTGACCAATCAATATCAACAACGGAGCTAGAAGCTCTCTTTAACCCATTTAAGCATATTAATACGCGAAATAACAACGATACATATAACGAAAATGGGAAACCAAGTCTCATAATACATCAACTCCCATAGACCGAAGGGTCAAGAGTCATGAGCCTCTACTGTACATAAGTGTATAAAGGTTTACAAGATACCAAGTGCGGAAAGAAAAGTCAATACAAAATCAAGACAATAAGAAGGAATATCGGGTCCTGCGGACTCTGCAGCTACCTCGTATATCCCACAGATGTCGCCTCGCACAGCTACTGGATCACTGCTGAGAGGTACCTGGATCTGCACACAAGGTGCAGGGAGTAAAATGAGTACTGCCGGACTCAGTGGTAATAAACAAGGGTAAGACAGCGCAGATAAGAAATCCGCAATAAAGCACTATGTAAAGCTGTAATCAAATACCCTGTCACAGAACCAATGTCAACTGTACCTGTACCAACAAGTACCAGCAAAACAGTAAACAGCTAGCATATGTAGCTAAATACAATGCAATGCATGATATGACCGCTACGGCGCGTAGCCCGATCCAATTTGGGTACCCGTGCTCACTGTGGGGGTTCAGACTCCGGAGGGGCTCCTACAGCCCAAGCACAATATCACTGCGGCGTGCAGTCCAATCCAACATATATACTGCTGCGGCGCGCAGCCCGATCCACCACCAGTCAGCTAATATGCAATTACAGCCTCGCAGGCTCAAAAGTAGTTTTGAAAACCTTTTTATCATTTTTCAGTTGGAAAACAGTAATACCAAGTTCCAGAGATTGGAAATAGCATGATAACAGAAATAGCTACGGACTGGTAGTAACTAGCATGTCAATATGATAAGACAATGATAACGATCCTCGCGGGATCCAATATCTGGCTCACGGCCCACAAGTATACTCAACCACCCAAGAAGGGGGTTCAACGGCTCAAGAGTAGCCAATATCACAGTATAATATGCAACCATTCGAGAAGGAGGTTCGACAACTCATGAATAGCCTAATATCATAACACAGTATCAGCAAGTCGGACTAAGCCATAGTCCCCAATCACAATCGACCCTGCACTCACATGCGAGTACGTGTCTCGCTGCTATACAGCGTCACAAAGTGGTATACCGGGGTTTCGAACCCGCTGGTCATCACCCACATCTATTACTCACCTCAATACGGCGCGAAGACTACTCCGCAATGCCCTTGCCACGAGTATCAAGCTCCGCACGCGTAGAATCTGATAAAATACAGTAGAAACACAACAAATTAGGCCAATGGGACGACACCCAATCAATACAACTCAATTTACATCAAAATTCCCAAAGTTGTCAAAACCCGACTTTCGGTACGCTTCTCGAAAAATCTCGAAAGTCACATATTCGAAACTCTCATCTCGATACGAGTCTAAGCATATAAGATTTACCAAATTCGGACTCCATTTGCCCATTCAAAACCTTAATTTTCGAAAGTTCAAGCCTAGGGCTAAATCCTCCATAAATTACCCCAAATTCCTCCATTTTCATGATATAATTGCATAATATTATCAATACTAATCATAGTTTAAGTCCATAGTTGATTACCTGATGATTTCCCTTGAGTTTCTCTTCAAAATCGCCCAAATCGCCTCTAAAGCCGAGACCCAAATGTGTGAAATGTTTCTGAAATTTTCTAACTTCGGATACACTTAACTCACTGCGATTTTCGCTTCTGCGGACCATTTTCCGCCCCTGCGGAACCGTTTCTGCGACCAATTGGTCGCTTCTGCGCCTTTTTCGCACCTGCGATCCAAGGACCGCTCCTACGAGTCCGCTCCTGCGGATTTTCATCCGCCCCTGCGGTCCTTTCCGCCTCTGCGATCAAGAGTCCGCTCCTGCGGACTCGCCTATGCGATCGACCTTCCGCTTCTGCGGACTTCCCATCTCGCCTCTTGACCGCTTCTGCGGTCTCCTCTTCGCTCTCGCGACGCCGCTTCAGCGGAGAAGATTTCCGCTTCTGCGAAGCCAAGCACCCCTGCGCCCTCTTGTCCGCTCCTGCGGACTCGCTCCTGCGCTCCCATTTCCGCAGGAGCAAAAACAACAGAACAGAATCACAAACCTGCAATTTTCCATGTTTTTCTCCCGTTTAGCCATCCGAAAACACCCCGAGGCCCCCGGGACCTCATCTAAACACACCAACACATCCTAATACATTATTCGAACTTGTGCCAATCCTCAAAACATGTCTAATAACATCAAAACCCATGATTCACATCGAATTCAAGCCTAAATTCCTTAAAATATTCCGCATTACACATTCCATCAAAAACCCGACCAAACGACGTCCGAATGACCTGAAATTTTGCGGACATATCCAAAATCACATAACGAAGCTACTGCAACTGTTGAAATTCCATTCCGACTCCCGGATCAAAATCTCACCTACCATTCGGATTTCGCCAAAATTCAACCTTGGCCAATTCAAGCCTTTTTCTACACCGGGCCTCCAAATTCAATTCCGATCGCTCCCCTAAGTCACAAATCACCTCCCGGAACTAACCGAATCATCAAAATCCGATTCCGAGCCATCTAACCAAATAGTCAACTCCAGGTTGACTTTCCTTATTCAAGTTTCCTTCAAAAAGGCTATATGCCTCATTTTCGATCCAAATTCACTCCTAACTCATCCGATAGACTCTAACACTGATATAGAAGCATAAAACATGAATTACAACATAACGGGGTGGTAATTCCCGTGACAACGGGCTGGGTCGTCACAACTCAGTAGCCGGGATGGTTGTCAATGAGCTTTCCTCTGAAACGGGAATGGTTGCTAAAGGCATTTCTGAAGACATGTCGGCACCCTTTTTTTACCTAATGAAATAGGGATGAGTACTTTTAGGCTGCCGAACTTTTCCTTTAGACCTTGTGAAGTACGAATGTGGTGCCAGATTACCACAAAATCAACCACCTTTTTTACTAAAACCTGGAGTTTGGCAAACAAACGGTTAGTCTGAAACAACATAACAGATAAGTAATCTCACGTTGGGTGTGATGCACTTATACAGGTGATGATGTTGCTACATGTATTCATTTGCGATGCGTCATTCCGATTTGTATTTTCCTTCGCTTTATTCCTTTATCAATCTTCTTTTTCTTTTAACTTCTCCCCCCCCCCCCTTTTTTATTTTTATTTATTTATTTATTTTTTTATTTTTTTAGTGATGGTCGAATCTTATGTGGATTGCCTACGTATCATGTCCCCGCATGAATCAGACCGGGCGTAGTTCGGAAACAATAGACATAAGATATGAATTAAATGTTCATGAATTTTATTTCAACAAACTTCAAACTTGAAACACTTGCAAAAGACAACAATGGAGAAAAACTTTTAAAAGGACAAACAGACTCTAAAATAACAGACTCTTCTAAGCATGTTCCAACGCCTCGAATCTTCGCGCCCGGGGGGCGTTATTTGGCCTTGCTGCAGTTCTTGGTGTAAGATCTTTCTGTATACTCCCCAATTCTGCCATGACTTGGTGGACACATTCCATGATTGAAGAGAAAAGGGCAGGCCGAGGTACTTGTTCACAAGTCAAACACTTCATAGTGATGTAGTGTCCGGTTTCATTGATCCTGGTCCTGATCATGTCTTTTTCTCTGAGCAGCTGCCCTATGTGTCGGTTCTTTGCCCCTAAGACTTGAGCGTTGCCGGAGATATGGTCCAAGAGCCTATCTATTTGTCTTTCCATCCGTGCCATCAAGTCGTGGCAACGGTCTCTATCTGCTTTGGCATCCCGGACTTGCCTGAGAGTTCGCTCTCTAAGAGCGGCATTTGCTTTTCTTAAATCAATGATGATTGCATCATAATCTTTTTCTACTTGTTGTAGACGGAGCGCTTCTTGGTAGGCTGCTCTCTTCCACTTTGTCCGGACTGCAACTAAAGCCGCTTTTGCCTTCTCCAAGTCTTCTTGGTGTTCAAAGGCTTTCCTTTCCAAATCGTTTATCAACATCTCATCACTCCGACTTTTCCTTGACCTTTCTGCGGCCAATTGCATCTCTTGAATCTGAGTTCGGAGTGCTTCTCTTTCCTGCTCCCAATCGGCCCTTTCCCGATCAAAATCAGCCTGTTGTATATCCATAGCAGCTTCCAAAATTCCCTTGTCTTCTTTTAAAGTGTTAATGCAAGATTGGAAATCTTGCGTTGTCTCATGTTTAGCCTCCCTTACTCTGGCTTCTACCTCCTTCTCCCAATCTACGGCATACTTCACTGACCTTTCTGACCTTTGCTCCGGCACTGATTGGTTGTGGAACCATTCAAGATATGCGAGACTCACTTCTCCCCGTTCTCGATCGGCAACCATTTCGTTGATGTCGGAGAGTCGACTACCGAACCATACTTTCTGTGCATAAGTCTCCCTCGGGGTCTCCTCCGTTACAAATTCCCATGTAAACGATCGCATATCCTCAATTGGGGGCCTTTTCTGTTCTCTACCCAACTGCCGCATGACACGTAGCGGGGCGTATGGTTGGAAACCCCTGAAACCCATTAGTATGTAGAATGGGCGATATGTCGACATATGCATGATTTTGGCGGAAGGGAACCAATAATAATTCCAGGTAAGTTGATCTGCCCTTAAAGAGTTGAGAAGTTCTTGCCAAGTCCTCAAATCTTCTGGAAGGTTACAACGGGCGGCTCTGTTTGTATGAGAACGAATATAATTCAGCGAATCCATGTTGAAGTCTATCACAATTGGGTGATGATAGAGATGTTCTACAAACCATATTTGTAATAAGATATTGCAACCTTCAAAATAATCTTGTCCTTCTTGGCACCGAGTTAAGGCCCGGAAGATGTCTCCTAGGATCATCGGAAGAACAGTGTGTTCCTCGTTACTCTGTAGATATGAGACCACCGCAGCCAAACGGATTCTGATGCGTCCGCCACGTTCGGGAAAAACCATGGCTCCCAAAAAGGCGATCATAAAGGCATAAATCCTTAAGTCTCCCCAGGCGTCATAATTCAACTGGTTGACAAATTCAGTGTTTGAGAATTTCGCGAACCCATTCTTATCACCAAATCTGTCGTAGAGATAATCCAGTGGCATCCAACCGTTCTCTAAACAACCCATGGGAACCCGCCGGAGACATAACTTTTTCAAGAAATTATTTACACCCATCTGCCTAGGAGCTGCAGGTCTCATCTTGTGCAAATCTCTTCCGAGCCCTGTGAGTCCGCCCAATTCTTCCAAAGTGGGTGTCATTTCGCAATCCCGGAATCCGAACACATTGCTTGTTGAGTCCCAAAAACTCACTAAAGCTCTGATCACATTTTTGTCCGGTTTTATCATCATGATGTCCGGAAGAAACTTGAGGTGCTTGTGAACTTGATTTCTTTCCCAAGCCGAGAAACTAGTCCACCATTTACAGAGCCGATCTAGGGTTTTGTCTTGGACCATGAACATGGGTGGCATTTCGTCTCTTGCCCTTTTCTGGCCGATTCGTTGCGAGGAAGTCATGCTGATCCTAGAAAAGATAAAAATGAACTTAAGATTTTTTTTTTTTCAAAATTCTTTTTATGTATATATAAAAAAACGAATTTTGTTAATATGGCCTTTCAGCACTTGAAGAAGATTTGAAGGCTGTATAACAGGATACCAGTGTGATGTCTATATTCCGTTTTGCAAAATTAGTCCTCCGGTGCCTCTTTTGAGGCGTGTGGCTATTTTTGCAAAATTTCCTAACTCTCGACTAAAACCAAAAAATCTTAATTCTAATATTTTATTATTATTTTTTTTATTATTTTAAAAATCAGTGTTAGTTGAGCCCGATATGGGTTGCCTACGTATCTCATGTTTGGTGAGAATCAAACTTGCGTAGTTCAAAAATAAAAGAACTAAATCATTTTAAGAAAAGAAAACAAACTATTTTTAGACAACAGCATTTCTAAAACAAATTATTTTCAAAGGAACTAAGAAAATTTATTTGGAATTTTTGCATTTTTTTTTCAAAATTATTTTCAAAGAAACTAAACTATTTTCGTAAAATTAAGAAAATTTATTTGAAATTTGTTTTTTTTTTGCATTCTTTCAAAATTTATTTTCAAAGAACTAACTATTTTCGTAAAATTAAGAAAATTTATTTGGAATTGTTTTTTTTTTTCAAAATTTATTTTCAAAGAACTAACTATTTTGACTCTATACCCTGACGTTTTCCACTTCTTTCCCCTCTTTTTAACAAACCGGTCGGCATGTAAGATCGGAACAAATAAATGCGCACAGAAAGATGCAACAAGTTGGTCCTTTGTTTCAGGTACACCTGTCCTAGACAGGCCCAACCCCTGTGTTGAGCCTCCTAAGTCAAATATGCACATGATGCAAACAAACATTCCTATCGGGGATCCGGCATAAGGCTTTGTTATTCTAAGTCATCGTCCTGTTGGAAAAAGTGTCTAGACTGGCTTTAACTCGAGCGGACAACTCGAGCCGAAGAGGGTCAGTGCACCGGTAGCATGGCTTTCCGGCTTAATTGACAAACTCTCCGCCTAAACATGTGTGACTATAAAATCCTTCACCGGGTGCCAAGCACCACGGCTATCTTGAGAAAAACGGGCTATGTCGAGCAAATGCCCGATATTATATTTCAAAAGACTCAGAAGAGAAAAAAAATGGGTATCGGCATAATTTATATACAATTCAAAAATATCAAAGCGGTAAATCAACATTTAGCATATTAGATATAAACATGTAATAAAATCAGATAATAAATAAGCCAAATACAACAATTATTCAAAGCTCGAATTCTTAAACCCTGAACCAGTGGTTCTGGGTTTGGGAAGCTGTCAAGTGGATGTCACACCTCCTTTTGGCACGCCCCCTACCACGGGGGTAGAAGCGTAAGGGAGTTTTTCCAATTTAAGTGACAATATTCGAAACGGGATTATTCTATTTATTTCAGAGTCGCCACTTGGAATAAATTATGGTGTCCCAAGTCACCGATTTATTTAAATCCCAAATCGAGGAAATTTCGACTTTCCAAATGAAGTCTGCGAACCAGAAATTCTAAGTAAGGAATTCTGTTGACCCGAGGAAGGTGTTAGGCACCCCCGGATCCCGTGGTTCTAGCACGGTCGCTTCAATTATTATAAATGGCTAAAAATTATCTGATTTTAATATGCTCATAAATTATATGCTCTAGTTAAACCTCAAAAAACCACTCTATTAATTTGAAACCATACCAAAAGAAAAACTAATTACAATATAGACTCAGATTTTAACAGATAGGGAAATAATAATAAAGAAAAGTATCCGGATTACTTATTTGAAACCATGCCGGTTTAAAACCGTTATAAGACTAAACCCCAAAAAAAAAGAAAAATCAATTTATTTAAAAGCGTATCTCTTAAAATTATTCCCAATTAAAGAACTGTACTTAATGACGTGTTATTTCTTAACTTTTGACTTATGGCCGGAGATTGAATGATAAGATATAAACTGACGGAAAATTGATCAAAATATGCGAAATAGAAATAATTCACCTTGATCCAATTATTAAAAAGTAAGACTGTTTACTATCCTTAATCCGATGTTAATTAGCCGAAAGTAAAACTAGGCGATTAAAATCGATCTAACATTGGCATCTAAAAACCAGGCTAACTTATCTTGTCTTAAACGCACATGATTCTAATTAGCACATTTACTAGTGAAATATTTAAACTATGAAGATATTAATGATCCTAGTGAATTAGTGTTACTATAGTGACAAAGGCGATTTATTATTGTTATTATCAACCTAGAATCAAATCTGAAGAATTACATAATCTAGTTGTATTCAATTGACTCAATAAAAACAAATTATTAGTTATGCCTAAATAATTATGAATTAATATGGCAATGAACATTTATCTACCAATTTATAAACCAATCATCCGCATTTGAGTTTCTGATTTTTGCATACCTATGCTTGAAATACATCATGAATTCTACACTAAAATGAGTCAACCTTACTGTCACGACCCAAATCCGGTCGTGATGGCGCCCAACAAACAAGCTAGGCCAGCCAACCAACAATAGCACAATACCAGTCCCCAAATGGACAACCCAATAAGAATATATGAGTTTAAGAACTCCAATAATAATAGTAAAGAACAAAACACTGACACTCCCAAAGATCCGGAGTCACAAGTCTAGAGCCTCTAACAAAACCCAACAGAAATAGAGAGTACGATATAGAAGTACTCAAGTCTGAATACAAAATATACAATAACAACTGGAATGAGAGGAGAAGCTAGGCTCTGCGAACGTAGGCAGCTACCTCAGCAACTCGATGTGACTATGTAAACGCTGGAGATGTCCGTCTACTGCTCCTGTGTACCTGAGTCTGCACACAAAAGGTGCAGGAGTAGGGGTGAGTACTAAGTACTCAGTGAGTAACAAATATATATATGTAGCTGACAGTAAGAAATCCACAGATTACCACAATATGAAGCTACACTACAGTCCGAATCTCCTACGAACTAGCAGCAATAATTCAATACAGCTACCACAGAGTAATTCAACAAATACAGATGCAATGCAATGCACATAACTGCTACGGCGTGTAGCCCGATCCCATTTAACGTCGACGGCGCTCACTGGGGGTGTGTACAGACTCCGGAGGGGCTCCTACAGCCCAAGCGCAATACTACTGCGGCGTGCAGCCCGATCCTCACATCAACCACTGCGGCGTGCAGCCCGATCCCATACTCAGTCCACAATAAGCAATTAAGTCACAAAACAATTCATTTTCCTTATTTCCAGTTCTCAATTCATAATTTATGAAAAATACTTTAACTTTATTAAGTTTGTAAAAGCCGGTGACTTAGCATTTCAAAAGTGTGATTTCAATTTCCAGGACTGAGATCAGTGATTTAAGCAATTATAGCTATCACATAAATATTGTCCTCTAAGGACGCTACAGATCGGCACAAGGCCCCAAACAAGGCTTACAACCCACAAATATAGCAAATACAGTGTATTTCCAACACTAACAACATATTATTCATTCCCGGGATGGACCAAGTCTCAATCCCCAATCACAATCAATCCCGCACCTGCCACGGTGTGCGAGCCACGCCCTACTAGCGTCACAATGTGCTAAGCCGGGGTTTCGAACCCTCAGGCTACAATATACACAAACTACTCACCTCTAACCGGTCGTCGAATCGTCCGCGATGCCTTTTCCTTTGAATTTCGATGCCTCGTGTGTAGAATCTAGTCAAATAACAATAATTATATCAATTACGGGTCAAAGAATCATAACCCACTTCAATTCATATGAAATTCTCAACATTATACCAAGTTGGTAAAACCCGACTTTCGGTACGATTCTCGAAAATTTACGAAAGTCACATATTCGGAACCCTCATCTCAATACGAGTCTAAGCATATCAATTTTACCAAAATCGGACTCCATTTGGTCATTCAAAACCTTGATTTTCTAAAGTTCAAGCCTAGGGTTAAATCTTCCATGAATCACCCCAATTCTTCCATTTTCATGATATAATTGCATGATATTATCAATACTAATCATAATATGAGTTCATAGTTGATTACCTGATGATTTCCCTTGATTTCTCCCTCAAAATCGCCCAAAGTCGCCCTTAAGCCGAGACCCCCAAATGTTAAAATGTTTCTGAAATTTTCTAACTTCTGATACACTTAACTTACAGCGATTTCCGCTTCTGCGGAAATATTTCCGCTCCTACGCGTCCGCTTCTGCGGAGATTGGACCGCTTCTGCGGAAAATTCCGCTTCTGCGGCTAGAAGTCCGCTTCTGCGGACTCGCCCAGGCGGTTCCCTTTCCGCTTCTGCGAAGGCCGCCTCTGCGGCTCCCCGCCCGCTTCCGCGCACCCGCTTCAGCGGCTCCCTTTCCGCTTCTGCGGTCGCCGCTTCTGCGGCTCATTTCCGCTTCCGCGCACCCGCTCCTGCGCCCAAAATTCCGCAGGAGCGGAAACAACAGAGGCAGTACCATTTTTCTGCAATTTCCCATATTTTGCTCCCGATTAATCATCCGAAAACACCCCGAGGCCCCCGGGACCTCATTCAAACACACCAACACATCCTAATTCCTTATTCGAACTTGTTCCAATCATAAAAACACCATCCTGAA
Organism: Nicotiana noctiflora; assembly: GCA_032618575.1. NCBI lineage: Eukaryota > Viridiplantae > Streptophyta > Magnoliopsida > Solanales > Solanaceae > Nicotiana > Nicotiana noctiflora. Next base: position 696,894 of record JASVEL010003888.1, read on the forward strand.
CATCAAAATCATCAATTAACCACGGATTCAAGCCTAAATTTCTTAAAAACTTTCAAAACTAACATTCAACCCAAAACCCGATCAAACGATGTCCGAATGACCTGAAAATTTGCAGACATATCCAAAATCACATAACGAAGCTACAGAAATTGTCGAATTCCATTCCGACCCCCGGATCAAAATATCACCTACCATCCGGTTTTCGTCAAAATTCAACATTCGCCAATTCAAGCTTAAAACTACACCGGATCTCCGAATTCAATTCCGATTGTTCTCCTAAGTCATAATTGATCCCCCGGAACTAGTCGAATCATCAGAATCCGGTTCCGAGCACTCTAACTCAATAGTCAACTCTTGGTTGACTTTTCATATTCAAGCTTTTCTTCAAACATGCTATATGTTTCATTTTCAATCCAAATCATTCCTAACTCACCCGATATACTCCAATACTGTTTTAAAAGCATAATATATGAGAATGCACGGTAACGGGGTGGTAATTCCCGTAACGACGGGCCGGGTCGTTACATTCTCCCCAACTTAAACAAACGCTCGTCCGCGAGCCGGTTAAGAAACATACCTGGAGCATCAAACAAGTGTGGATATCTGCTCCGCATCTCCTGCTGGTCTCCCAAGTTGCTTCCTCTACGGGACGACCTCTCCACTGCACTTTCACTGAAGCTATATTCTTGGATCTCAGCTTACGAACCTGTCGACCCAAAATGGCTACTGGTTCCACATCATAAGTCAAATCCTCATCTAGCCGTATCGTGCTGAAGTCTAACACATGAGACGGGTCTCCGACATACTTCCGGAGCATAGATACATGGAACACCGGGTGAACTCCCGACAAACCGGGTGGCAAAGCAAGCATATAAGCCACCTCCCCAACTTTCCTAAGCACCTCAAAAGGTCCAATAAACCTTGGGCTCAACTTCCCTTTCTTTCCAAACCTCATAACGCCTTTCATAGGCGAAACTTTCAGCAACACCTTCTCACCTACTGAATAAGACACATCTCGGACCTTCCGGTCTGCATAACTCTTCTGACGCGACTGAGCTGTGCGAAGTCTCTCCCGAATCACCTTTACCTTGTCTAAGGCATCTTGGACTAACTCTGTCCCCAACAACCTAGCCTCGCCGGGCTCGAACCAACCAACTGGAGACCTACACCGCCTCCCATATAAAGCTTCATACGGTGCCATCTGAATGCTGGACCTGATAGCTATTATTGTAAGCAAACTCCGCCAAAGGCAAATAATCAGCCCATGAACCACCAAAATCAATGACACATGCACGCAACATGTCCTCCAATATCTGAATAGTACGCTCAGACTGCCCATCCGTCTGTGGATGAAATGCTGTGCTCAACTCCACCTGTGAACCCAACTCTCGCTGAAATGTCCTCCAGAACTGAGATGTGAACTGGGTACCTCTGTCTGATATAATGGAAATAGGAACTCCATGCAATCTCACTATCTCACTGATGAATATCTCTTCCAACCGCTCTGAGGTATAGGTAGTACACACTGGGATGAAGTGAGCTGACTTAGTCAACCTATCTACCACCACCCAAACTGAATCAAACTTCCTCGCTGTCCGAGGGAGCCCACTAACAAAGTCCATAGTTATTCTTTCCCACTTCCACTCAGGAATATCAATACGCTGGAATACACCACCAGGTCTCTGATGCTCATACTTGACCTGTTGACAGTTTAGACACCGAGCCACATGGCTCACAATATCTTTCTTCATCTTTCTCCACCAGTAATGCTGCTTCAAATCCTGATACATCTTCGCGGCTCCCGGATGAATAGAATACCGCGAGCTATGGGCCTCTTCCAATATCAACTCACGAAGGCCATCAACCTTGGGCACACATATCCGGCCCTGCATCCGCAATACACCCTCACTATCAATAGTGACATCTCTAGCATCATCATGCCGAACTCTGTCCTTAAGGACAAGTAAGTGTGGATCATCATACTGGCGCTCTCGAATACGATCATATAAAGAAGAACGAGCTACTACATAAGCCATCACCCGACCGGGCTCAGAAATATCCAGCCTTACCATCTGATTAGCTAACGCCTGAACATCAACTGCTAGGGGTCTCTCCCCAACTGGAATATACGCCAAACTGCCCATACTAATAGCCTTCCGGCTCAATGCATCAGCCACTACATTGGCTTTCCCGAGATGATACAAGATAGTAATATCATAGTCTTTAAGCAATTCAAGCCATCTCCTCTGCCTCAAATTTAGATCTTTTTGCTTAAACAAATGCTGAAGGCTGCGGTGGTCCGTATATACATCACAAGATACACCATATAGATAATGCCTCCAAATCTTCAAGGCATGAACAATAGCTGCTAACTCCAAATCATGAACAGGGTAGTTCTTCTCGTGGGGCTTTAGCTGACGAGAAGCATATGCAATAACTCTACCCTCCCGCATCAACACACAACCGAGTCCAACTCTGGAAGCATTACAATACACCGTATATGACCCTGAAGCTGATGGCAACACAAGTACTGGAGCGGTGGTCAAAGCCTCCTTGAGCTTCTGAAAGCTCTCCTTGCACTCGTCCGACCATTCAAATGGAGCACCCTTCTGCATTAACTTGGTCTAGGGAAAAACAATAGATGAAAAATCCTAGACGAACCGGCGATAATAACCCGCCAAACCGAGGAAACTACGAATCTCTATGGCGGAGGAAGGTCTAGGCCAACACTGAATCGCCTCTATGTTCTTCGAATCAACCTGAATACCATCACTGGACACTATATGTCCCAGAAAACCCACAGTATCAAGCCAGAACTCACACTTAGAGAATTTTGCATAGAGCTTCTCTTCTCTCAACCTCTGCAATGCCACTCTCAAATGCTGTGCATGCTCCTCCTGGCCGCGTGAATATACCAGGATATCATCAATAAACACAATCACAAAAGAATCAAGGTACGGCCGAAATACACTATTCATCAAGTGCATGAATGCCGCCGGGGCATTAGTCAACCCGAAAGACATCACCAGGAACTCGTAGTGCCCATATCGCGTCCCGAACGCTGTCTTCATAATATCCGAGTCCCTGATCTTCAATCGATGATAGCCCGATCGAAGATCAATCTTAGAAAATACACTAGCTCCCCGTAGCTTGATCAAATAGGTCCTCAATACGAGGTAACGGGTACTTATTCTTCACTGTTACCTTGTTCAGCTGCCCGTAATCAATGCACATTCTCATCGTGCCATCTTTCTTCTTCACGAACAACACCGTGCACCCCAAGGTGACACACTTGGACGAATGAAACCCTTATCTAAGAGTTCTTGAAGCTGTTCTTTCAATTCTTTTAACTCCGCCGGTGCCATGCGATAAGGAGGAATAGAAATGGGCTGAGTGCCCGGCACCAAGTCAATACCAAAATCAATATCTCTGTCAGGCGGCATGCCCGGCAGGTCTGCTGGAAATACATCCGGAAACTCCCTCACAATGGGACCGAATCAAGACTGGGTGTCTCAGCCTCAACATTTCTAATGAAGGCCAAATAAGACAAACAACCCTTGCCAATCATTCGTTGAGCCTTTATATAAGAAATCACCCTGTCGGACACATAATCAGTCAAGCCACGCCACTCGATCCTCGGATTACCCGGAATAGCTAGTGTGACTGTCTTGGCATGACAGTCCAGAATCGCATGGTAAGGAGATAGCCAATCCATGCCTAGAATTACATCAAAATCTACCATGCCGAGTAGTAATAAATCAATTCGGGTCTCCAGACTCCCAATAGTAAAAATACATGATCGATATACCTGATCAATAACAACAGTATCCCCCACCGGGGTAGACACATGTACGGGCAACGCAAGAATACCACGGGTCATACCCAAGTGATGTGCAACATCTGAGGCACTAGCATCCTTCCTATCCGGAAGAGCATAGAAACGAGCCTGGACTCCACCAGTACGATCCCCGCCCCTAGGGAAACCTCTGGATACCTGGCCACCAGTCCTAGCTGACTGTGCTGGTGCTGAAGAAACGGGAGTAGAAACCTGGCCACCAGTCCTAGCCGACTGTGCTGGCGCTGAAGAAACAGGAGTAGAAGACGAAGGCTGATCCCTCCGCCGTGACCTCTTACGAAGCCACTGAGGACACTCTCTCCCGATATGGCCCAAATCACCGCACTCAAAACAACGGCCCGAAGATGGGAGAAGGGGCCGCCGAGGACCCTCGCCGCCGATGAATCTCGAGCTAAAGAAGCAGGAGCATAGCTCTCAGTTGGAAGGGCACTCAGTGCTGGATGGCTTTGGTGATGACCTTGATAACCACAGCCTGACGAAGACCCACTGGATTCTATACGACCTGACTGAGGAGGTCTGAAGGAACGACCTCTGCTGCGTTGGAACTGGCCCCTAGATGGAGCACCACTAAAACTACCTGAACCTCGAGGCTTCTTAGCCTCCCTTTCATCACACTCCCGACGATGATCTATCTCAATCTAACGGGCCGCATCAACTACCTCCTCAAATGTAACTGTTGTAGCCCTCTCTCTAGTCATCAATATGCAAATCAGATAGTTGAGGACATCCACAACCTTCTGATCCTCTCGCGATCTGTCGGGATCACCCAAGTAGCATGTTGAGCTAACTGTGTAAACCTAAACTCATATTGAGTCACTGTCATATCTCCTTGAGTCAACCACTCGAACTGATGATGCACCTCCTCCCTATGAGACCGAGGTACGTACTTCTCCAAAAATACCATGGAGAACTACTGCCACGCGAGGGGTGCTGCCCCAATAGGCCTACGCTCTCGAACTCCTCCCACCAAGTAAATGCAGGCCCTGTGAACTGGAAGGTAGTAAAAGCCACTCCACTAGACTTCAGAATTCCAGCAGTATGAAGCATATCCTGCCACTTATCCAGAAAACCCTGGGCATCCTCGCCCTCAACACCATTGAATGTCGGAGGTTGGAGCCCAACGAACCTCTCCAACCGACACTGCTCGTCATCCGGCATAGCTGGAACCATATAAGCTGGAGCTAGTACGATTGACGCAACTGGAACAACTGGCTCGGTGTCCGAGCCACGGGGTCCGATTCCCTCCCCTCGCTCGCGAAGATGATACCGCAGCGCAGCAGCAAGCAACTCACCGTGCCAATCTCGTGCACACCGATAATATCCGAGCCAAGGTCTCCCGAAGACCCGTATCACAATAGGCACCGCCGGTGCCTCGAACCTCGAGCTCGCCGAGCGTTCGCCGCCGGAATCCGGTCCCGAGTCCGATCAACCGGCGGGTCGCCAGATGCCGGTGCCGTGCCGCCGCTCTACCTCTACCACGACCACGACCTCCGGGTGCCAACGGTGGTCGTCCGCCACGTCCGTTAGCTCGTGTTCTCGCCATCCGCGAGAGAATAGAATATGGAAAGATTTAATTTCATGATAACACAAATCGCACGATATGAATTCAAGAAAATGAGGTTTTTCCTAAAGTTTCTGTAGCCCTTCGAGGATAGATACGGACGTCTACGTACCGATCCGCGAAAACCTACTAAACCGGCTCATGACTCGCGAGTCCTAATAACCTAGAGCTCTGATACCAACTTGTCACGACCCAAATCCGGTCGTGATGGCGCCCAACAAACAAGCTAGGCCAGCCAACCAACAATAGCACAATACCAGTCCCCAAATGGACAACCCAATAAGAATATATGAGTTTAAGAACTCCAATAATAATAGTAAAGAACAAAACACTGACACTCCCAAAGATCCGGAGTCACAAGTCTAGAGCCTCTATCAAAATCCAACAGGAAATAGAGAGTACGATATAGAAGTACTCAAGTCCGAATACAAAATATACAATAACAACTGGAATGAGAGGAGAAGCTAGGCTCTGCGAACGTAGGCAGCTACCTCAGCAACTCGATGTGACAATGTAAACGCTGGAGATGCCCGTCTACTGCTCCTGAGTACCTGAGTCCGCACACAAAAGGTGCAGGGAGTAGGGGTGAGTACTAAGTACTCAGTGAGTAACAAATATATACATGTAGTTGACAGTAAGAAATCCACAAAATACCACAAAATGAAGCTACACTACAGTCCGAATCTCCTACGAACTAGCAACAATAATTCCATACAGCTACCACAGAGTAATCCAACAAATACAGATGCAATGCAATGCACATAACTGCTACGGCGTGTAGCCCGATCCCATTTAACGTCGACGGCGCTCACCTGGGGGTGTGTACAGACTCCGGAGGGGCTCCTACAGCCCAAGCGCAATACTGCTGCGGCGTGCAGCCCGATCCTCACATCAACTACTGCGGCGTGCAGCCCGATCCCATACTCAGTCCACAATAAGCAATTAAGTCACAAAACAATTCATTTTCCTTATTTCCAGTTCTCAATTCATAATTTATGAAAAAAAATACTTTAACTTTATTAAGTTTGTAAAAGCCGGTGACTTAGCATTTCAAAAGTGTGATTTCAATTTCCAGGACTGAGATCAGTGATTTAAGCAATTACAGCTATCACATAAATATTGTCCTCTAAGGACGCTACAAATCGGCACAAGTCCCCAAACAAGGCTTACAGCCCACAAATATAGCAAATACAGTGTATTCCCAACACTAACATCACATTATTCATTCCCGGGATGGACCAAGTCTCAATCCCCAATCACAATCAATCCCGCACCTGCCACGGTGTGCGAGCCACGCCCTACTAGCGTCACAATGTGCTAAGCCGGGGTTTCGAACCCTCAGGCTACAATATACACAAACTACTCACCTCTAACCGGTCGTCGAATCGTCCGCGATGCCTTTTCCTTTGAATTTCGATGCCTCGTGTGTAGAATCTAGTCAAATAACAATAATTATATCAATTACGGGTCAAAGAATCATAACCCACTTCAATTCATATGAAATTCCCAACATTATACCAAGTTGGTAAAACCCGACTTTCGGTACGATTCTCGAAAATTTACGAAAGTCACATATTCGGAACCCTCATCTCAATACGAGTCTAAGCATATCAATTTTACCAAAATCGGACTCCATTTGGTCATTCAAAACCTTGATTTTCTAAAGTTCAAGCCTAGGGTTAAATCTTCCATGAATCACCCCAATTCTTCCATTTTCATGATATAATTGCATGATATTATCAATACTAATCATAATATGAGTTCATAGTTGATTACCTGATGATTTCCCTTGATTTCTCCCTCAAAATCGCCCAAAGTCGCCCTTAAGCCGAGACCCCCAAATGTTAAAATGTTTCTGAAATTTTCTACTTCTGATACACTTAACTTACAGCGATTTCCGCTTCTGCGGAAATATTTCCGCTCCTACGCGTCCGCTTCTGCGGAGATTGGACCGCTCCTGCGGAAAATTCCGCTTCTGCGGCTAGAAGTCCGCTTCTGCGGACTCGCCCAGGCGGTTCCCTTTCCGCTTCTGCGAAGGCCGCCTCTGCGGCTCCCCGCCCGCTTCCGCGCACCCGCTTCAGCGGCTCCCTTTCCGCTTCTGCGGTCGCCGCTTCTGCGGCTCATTTCCGCTTCCGCGCACCCGCTCCTGCGCCCAAAATTCCGCAGGAGCGGAAACAACAGAGGCAGTACCATTTTTCTGCAATTTCCCATATTTTGCTCCCGATTAATCATCCGAAAACACCCCGAGGCCCCCGGGACCTCATTCAAACACACCAACACATCCTAATTCCTTATTCGAACTTGTTCCAATCATAAAAACACCATCCTGAACATCAAAATCATCAATTAACCACGGATTCAAGCCTAAATTTCTTAAAAACTTTCAAAACTAACATTCAACCCAAAACCCGATCAAACGATGTCCGAATGACCTGAAAATTTGCAAACATATCCAAAATCACATAACGAAGCTACAGAAATTGTCGGAATTCCATTCCGACTCCCGGATCAAAATATCACCTACCATCCGTATTTCGCCAAAATTCAACCTTCGCCAATTCAAGCCTAAAACTACACCGGACCTCCGAATTCAATTCCGATTGTTCTCCTAAGTCATAAATGATCCCCCGGAACTAGTCGAATCATCAGAATCCGGTTCCGAGCACTCTAACTCAATAGTCAACTCTTGGTTGACTTTTCATATTCAAGCTTTTCTTCAAACATGCTATATGTTTCATTTTCAATTCAAATCATTCCTAACTCACCCGATATACTCCAATACTGTTTTAAGAGCATAATATATGAGAATGCACGGTAACGGGGTGGTAATTCCCGTAACGACGGGCCGGGTCGTTACACTTACTAAATAAATGAAGCCTATAAAATCAGAAAGAAAAATCTAATGAATTTAACAATCCAATTTGAATAAACAGTCCAAATTATTAACAACAGTCCTTAATTATACAATCTATATGCTTGTCGTTCATGTAATATCAATAAAGATTAATCAAATAACTAAAAAAACGGAACTAATTCACCACTAGCTATGCTAACAGAATGTATTTCAATATATGGATCCGGTAGAGAACATTTCTATTTCAACTCCAATTCATGATTACATCAAGGTTGAATTCAGAAATGGTACCTGGAAAGGAGATTAGAGGCGAGTAAGGTGCAGTAGTGACAGCAAACAGCAGTATAACAACAGCAATATCAGTGCACCAACAAATGCCCAGATTGAAGACCAACAAACAAAGCACCAGCAGCAATGGAACAAATAATATAGCCGAAAACAAGTTCCAAATTCCAAAGTATGAACTCAACCAATCCAAACTTGATTACCAACAGAAAACCGGAAGAACTAGAAGTTATGAGATAATATCTTCCTGATTCTCAAACACTCGAAGATCTAGAGTTTAAAACAAACAGTGTTTCTGTTTTTCCAGTGTTTTCCAAAAATCCTAAGCTCTCTCTGTATCTATTTTTAAAATTGCCAGAACTCTCTCTTTGTTTTCCTATGTATCTCTCAATGTGTTTCTGTTTTCTTTCTGTTTTCGGTGAGTATATCTGTGAGTGTCTAATGTTCTGCCAATGATCTCAATCTGTATTGCCAGTGATATTTATGTGAGTGTGAGTCTACCTATTCCAGTGAGTTCCCTCTCTGTTTTCTTCTATCTGAAAAATGTCTTTCTGCCAGTGAGTCTCTATCTCCTTTTATAGCCTCCAAATGACCAGAGTAACAACCCCATTTCTCCTTAGTTTCAGATCTGTCCAGCCTGCTTAAACTCCTCCCATGTGCATTACTTTTGACCCTTTTTAGTCACACCCCATGTGTTTTCATTTTCCAGCTCTTAAGAGCATTCAAAAGAATTTAACAAACTAATTTCTGACCAAAATATTCCCTGACAGCTACTTAAAGTGGTGTAAGTGTGGGTTCTACTAATTAAACAATTCTTAAAGGCAAAAAGAATCACTGGAAAATGCTGCTGTTCAGTAGTCTCAACAAAGTCATTCCATGTCATTGCACTCTAAGGCTTAGCTTATGAATACTTAAATGGATTAACAGCTATACCCAATTCACAACCTAATTTAAAATCAACAATCACTCACAACTTTCAGTCCAAACGGTGGCAACAACAGACCTACGAAACTAATCGACAAACATTCAATCAAACGATTACGATATGTATAATCGATAAACAATCAATCTCAAAACAGTGAATCAAAGAATTCTCGGCCAAAATGAAACAATATGAAACCAATCGTCAACATCCGACTAATCGATTGCAACACATAATTGATAACAGTTGATCGACGAATCAATGATTTCGACAAGTCTCGGCCAACCAAACAAAAATGCAGAACACAATTATTCGACGATATTAATCGAAGCGAATATGCATTCTAACATTCAAACAACAATCAATCGATTACGATACGTACAATCGATAAACAATCAACCTCAAAAACAGTGAATCAAGGAATTCTTGGCTAATGCTGGGGAATACAAAATTAATCGTTCGACGACGCTAATCGACGCGAACACGTATTCGACAACATACGTAATCAAACAAACAAGGACAGAAAAGCAATTGACCAAATAAAGGTCTTTGAGTAGAAGAAACCGAAAATTTAAAGAGAAGCAAAAGGATAAAACATTCACACAATTAAAAACAAAAATAAGAAGAAAGAAAAAGGAAAAATACCATGAGAGAAGAAATCAAAGCTCGAATGAACCCGGACCAATCTCGGATTTGGCTCGAATTTTGATTTTGGAGTCTAACGGGCTTTAATCGACATGTCTTCAAAGGGAAACATCTTGACTAAAGTCTATTAGACCCCAAATTCCTTTAATTTGGGCGAAAATCCCTATAGGGTTCTTGAGAGCTCAATTTGGGGTTCGAGTGGTTTGGACTTGATTCGAACTAATTGGTTTGTGGATTCGGATAGAGGGGGAGAAAGGGAGCTTGTGGTGTCGTTTTGGTGGCCGGCGGCGTTGTTGCCGCCGGGTTTCAGGCGATAGAAAAATTGGGCGGTGGCTAGGGTTTTTCGTGGGTCGCTTGGACTCTGAGGGAGACGAGGCCGAGGTGTTTGGGTGAATGGGGAGTTACAGGGGTTTGGGGTGTTTTTGGGTTCAAAAATGAACGAATTAATCTCAACCGTCGGATCAAATGAATCCAACGGTTGAGATCAAATGGACTAAATTAAACGGGGTCGTTTTGGGAAAGGGTAACGGGTAAGGGAGACGGCTAGTGGGCGGAGACCGGGTCGGGGTGCTTTTGGGACTGGGCTTGTGCTGATTTGGGCCTGGACTTTGGTCCAATTTTGATCTCTTTCTTTGATTTTTCTTTTCTTTTGTTTTTTTCCTAAAAATAAAACTAAAATTCTAAAAATTCTAAATTAACTTATAGAACTAAATTAATTTGTCAAAGTACTAGTTAACTTCTAATAGTAATTATCACATATAATTAAATAAACATTAAAATACAATTGGGACATTAAATTCTAAAAACGCAAAAATACATATTTTTGTGATTTTTTTTTATTTTGTAAAATAAACTTAAACTACTCCTAATTGCAAAGTTAGATAAGAATGTAAATATGACCTATTTTTTATTTTTATTAATTTAAACACAATAATCATGCATATACAAATGCAAACAATTACCAAGAATAACACGAAAATTCACAAAAATACACAACGTAAAAATAGACAATTTTTGTTTTGGTTTTGTGGGAGTAATTCATGTTAGACAAAAATCACGTGCTCACAAGTATCATAGGATCTCCGGTAATTGAACCAACAGTCCTTTATATCAGTATCTCAGGATCTCCAGGAATTGAACTCGCAGTCCGTATATCAGTGTCTCAGGATCTCCGTGAATTGAACCCGCAGTCCACAGAACACAAACATAATCAAATAAGAGAAAACACCGAGAAATATGAAGTACACTGCGATAATTAACAACTAAATCCAGTCTCAACAGGTTCCGGGGAGTTCAATTAAGGTAGGCATTTAGGCAGATAATCTTGTCTAATCATGCTTCCCCAGCTAACACATGATAAATCTTACAATTAAACCAAATAAATAACAAAGATAACACGGATTGAGCAGTTCAAGTAAGGTGGTTTTCAACAATTTGTGCAAGTACACGCCTTTCACCTCGCGTACAAGGCATTTAAATCAACACATATATATATCCTAGGGGAGAAAATCCCCCACACAAGGTTAGACAAGTCACTTACCTCAATCTCGGTACAAAACCGCTAAGAAATGACTCATTTGCCATTAGTGTCTGACTCCTAGTGGCCCAATCCTATTCAAACCAATTACACAGTGTAAATAACATCGCAAGTAACTAATTACACTGATAAAATTAAAGCTACAGCGTGAAAATGAGTAAAATGACCAAAATACCCCTCCATCCATTTGCTCGAAATCAAAATATTTTACCTTTTCAGAACCCTCGTACTCTCACGAGTCTAACCATATAAAATTTATCGAAGTCGGAGTTCGTTTGCCCCTCCAAATCATCAAAGTTTCTTCTATGAAACTACCCCAATTTTACATCCCAAATCCGAAATTAAAGGAAGAAATTCAGTTTAGATTAGTGAATAATGATCACAAGGGAGTAAGAAATCGTTACCCAACAACTACCTCTGAAAAGCACGCAAAAAACTACTCAAAACCGAGCTCCCTAGCTTGAGTTTTTGCGAAAATGATGAAACCCTCGCGGATGAAATTTTATATACTGATTATGTCTACCCAGTGAATTACTCTATGCGGTCGCATCACACCTATTACGATCGTATTGAACAATCTTTCCAGCCTTCCAATTTACCTTATGCGATCGCACACATCCCTTTGCGATCGCATTGCTTAGTATAACAACCCTATGCGATCGCACTCCCAGCAACGCGGTCGCATAGAACAAACTAAAGGACCTGGGACCCCTGCCAAAAACTCTATGCGATCGTATAACACTTCTGCGATCGCAGAGAACAAAATTCCTACAACTATGCGATCGCATACCCCTCTCCGCGATCGCATAGAACAAATTTTAGCCTCTTCCCAAACCTCCTATGCGATCACATCATCCCATTGCGTTCGCATAGAGCAACCATCTACAACACTTATGACAACTAAAATTGACATGTTCTTCAACTAAAAATGGTCCGTTTGACCCACGAAAACACCACCGAGGCCCCCGGAACCTCAACCAAAACCACCAACCTACACCAAATCACGATACGAACTTGTTCCAATCATAAAAACCTATCACTAAACATAAAAATCATCAAGTTAAGGCAGATTCAAGCCTAAGTTTCAACAAAAACTTCCGAAACCTACATGCTATCAAAAACGCGACCAAACGACGTCCGAATGACCTAAAATTTTGCTGACATATCCAAAATCACCTAACGAAGCTACTGCAACTATCGGAATTCCATTCTGACTCCCGGATCAAAATCTCAACCATCGACCGGATTTCCAAAAATTCCAAACTTCGGCATTTCAAGCTTAAATGAGCTATGGACCTCCAAAATACATTCCGAACACGCTCCCAACCCCGAAATCACCTAACGGAGCTAATCGAATTCCCGTTCCAAAGTTGTCTTAACACTATTCTGAATACGGGTCATTTTTCAACTATAAAGATCTCATTTAGGGACTAAGTGTCCCAAAACACTCCAAATTCTAGAACCGAAAATCCCGGCAAACCACAATAGCATAAATGAACTTAGGGAAAGTAGTTAATTGGGGATCAGGGCGTAAATTTCAAAAATGACCGGCCGGGTTGTTACATCTTCCCACACTTAAACATTCTTTCGTCCTCGAATGAGCATAGAGAACATACCTGAAGTAATAAAGAGATAAAGGTACTGGCTGCGCATATCCTGCTTGGTCTCTCACGTCGCCTCCTCGGCTGGCTGACCCCGCCATTGGACCTTCACTGAAGCGATGTTCTTTGACCTCAGCTTTCTGATTTACCTGTCCAAAATGGCCTCTAGCTCCTCAACATAATACAGATCCCTGTCTAGCGGAACTGAACTGAAATCCAACACGTGCGATGGCTCACCATGGTATCTCCGGAGCATAGAGACATGAAATACTAGATGGACTCCGACTAGGCTGGGAGGTAAGGCCAGCTTAAGCAACCTCCCCAACACGCCTCAAAACCTCAAAAGGGCCAATGAGCCTCGGACTCAGCTTCCCTTTTTTCCTAAACCTCATGACTCTCTTCATGGGCGAGACTCGAAGTAGAACCCTCTTGCCAGCCATAAATTCCATATCGCGAACCTTCTTGTCCGCATAACTCTTCTGTCTGGACTGGGCTGCACGGAGTCTATCCCGAATCACCTTGACCTTGTCCATTGCATCCAGGACCGTCTCGGTACCTAGCAGCCTGGCCTCGCCCGGCTCGAACCAACCCACTAGGGACCTGCACCTCCTACCATATAGGGCCTCATATGGCACCATCTGAATGTTGAACTGATAGCTGTTGTTATAAGCAAACTCCGCCTGTGGCAAGAAGTGATCCCATGAACCTCCAAACTCAATCACACACGCACGGAGCATATCCTCCAAAATATAAATAGTGCACACTGTCCATCCGTCTTGGGGTGAAATGCTATGCTCAGCTCCACCCGAGTACCTAACTCCTGCTGCACGGCTCTCTAGAACTGTGAAGTAAACTGAGTGCCTCTGTCTGAAATGATGGAAACTGGAATACCATGCAACCGGACTATCTCCCTGATGTAGATCTCCGCCAACCGCTCCGATGAGTAAGTAGTGCACACAGGTATAAAATGGGCGGACTTGGTCAGCCGATCCACAATGACCCAAATAGAATAAAACTTCCTCACAGTTCGTGGAAGTCCCGATACGAAGTCCATGGTGATGCGATCCCACATCCACTCTAGAATCTCAATCTGCTGCAATAACCCACCCGGACACTGATGTTCATACTTCATATGCTGGTAGTTGAGGCACCTAGAAACATAGTCAACTATATCCTTCTTCATCCGCCTCCACCAATAGTGTTGTCTCAAGTCCTGGTACATCTTCGCGGCACCCGGATGGATGGAATATAGTGAGCTATGGGCCTCAGCTAGAATCAACTCTCGAAGATCATCTACATTGGGCACACAAATACGCCTATGCATCCTCATCACTCCATCATCCCCGATAGTAACATCTCAAGCATTACCACGCCGAACTCTATCCTGAAGAAAAAGCAAATAAGGGTCATCAAACTGTCGCTCCCTGATGCGATCAAATAGAGAAGACCGAGAAACCACACAGGTCAGAACCTGACTGGGATCCGAAAGATCCAGTCTAACAAACTGCCTGGCCAAAGCCTGAACATCTATCGCCATAGGCCTCTCCGAAACTGGTAGATATGCCAAACTCCCCAAACTCTCCGCCCGACGACTCAAGGTATCGGCAACTACATTGGCCTTGCCCGGATGATAGATGATAGTAATATCATAGTCCTTTAACATCTCCAACCATCTCCTCTGATGCATGTTTAGGTCCTTCTGCTTAAGCAAGTGCTGCAAGCTCCAATGATCAGTGTAGATCTCACAAGGAACCCCATACAAATAATGACGCCAAATCTTCAAGACGTGAACAATGGCAGCCAGCTCAAGATCATGCCAGGGTAGTTCTTTTCATGTACCTTCAGCTGTCGGGACACGTAGGCAATCACCCTACCATCCGGCATCAATACTGCACTAAGTCCAACTCGTGAGGCTTCACAATATACTGTATAGGACCCCGAACTGGTAGGCAACATCAAGATAGGGGCCGAAGTCAACGCTGTCTTGAGCTTCTGAAAGCTCGCCTCACACTCCTCTATCCACTAAAAAGGGGCACCCTTTTGGGTCAATCTGGTCATAGCTGCTACGATCGAAGAGAACCCCTCTACAAAACGATGGTAATAACTCGCCAGGCCAAGGAAACTGTGAATTTCAGTAGCTGAGGAGGGCCTGGGCCAACTCTGCAGGGCCTCCACCTTCCTCGGATCCACTCGAATACCCTCGCTCGACACCACGTGGCCTAGAAATTCCACTGAACTCAGCCAAAATTCACATTTAGAGAACTTTGCATATAATTGCTTCTCCCTCAAAGTCTGAAGCACTATCCTCAGGTGCTGCTCGTGCTCTTCCCGACACCGGGAATATACCAAAATATCATCAATGAAAACAATCACGAACGAGTCCGGATATGGCCTGAATACACTGTACATCAAATGCATAAAAGCTGCTGGGGCATTAGTCAACCCGAAAGACATAACGAGGAACTCGTAGTGACCGTACCGAGTCCTGAAGGCAGTCTTCGGGATATCTGGCTCCCGAATCTTCAGCTGATGATAACCAGAGCGCAAATCAATCTTGGAGAACACCTGTGCGCCCTGTAGCTGGTCAAATAAGTCATCAATACGTGGCAAAGGATACCGGTTCTTCACTGTAACCTTGTTCAACTGACGATAGTCAATACACATACGCATAGAACCGTCCTTTTTCTTCACAAACAACACAGGAGCACCCCAAGGCGAAACACTAGGTCAAATGAAACCCTTACCCAACAACTCCTGTAACTGATCCTTCAACTCCTTCAACTCAGGAGGAGCCATACGGTACAGTGGAATAGAAATGGGCTGAGTGCCCGGCAACAGATCAATAGCAAAATCAATATCTCTCTCGGGTGGCATGCCCGAAAAATTAGCTGGAAATACATCAGAGAAATCACGTACTACTGGAATGGAATCAATAGAAGCAGTGTCAATACTGACATCCCGCACATAAGCTAGATAAGTAGCACACCCCTTCTCAACCATACGCTGAGCTTTGAGAAAGGAAATAACACGACTGGGGGTATGATCTAGAGTACCACTCCACTCAATACGTGGAATGCCTGGCATAGCCAGCGTCATGGTGTGACAATCAACAATAGCATAATGGGGAGACAACCAGTCCATGCCCAGAATAATATCGAAATCAACCATACCGAGTAACAATAGATCAGCTCTGGTCTCAAAACCACAAATAGTGATCGAACACGACCGATACACAGGGTCCACAACAAAAGAATCTCCCACCAGAGTACAAACATAAATGGGGGCACTCAAGGAATCCCGAGGCACACCCAGATGTGAAGCAAAATAAGAGGACACATATGAAAAGGTAGAACCAGGATCGAATAGATCCAATGCCTCTCTATGACTAACCAAAATAATACCTGTGATAACAGAATCGAAACTAACAGCTGCAGCGCGATCAGGAATAACATAAAATCTGGCCTGACCCATCTCGAGAGAGCACCCTCTGGCACCCTGATCCCCGCCCCTGATTGGCTGGGTAGGTGGGGTGGTAGCTGGGGTTGGAATGATGGCTTGCTAACCCTGTGGACCATGCTGAGGCTGCAAAGTCTGAGGGGCGCTCCTCTCCTACACCTGGGCACTCCCTGGCCACATGGCGGGTATCCTCGCACTCAAAACAAGCTCTGGGAGAATGCGGTCCGTGACTAACCGGCCTCGCACCCGCTGCACTGACACCTGGAGGTACCCCGCGCAGGAGGCGCACTGGAAATGGTGGGAGCATAATAAGGCTTCTAAGGTGCTGGAAGAGCTGGAGAACTACTGGCTGCTGGCAATGCTGAATGAACTAGACGACCAGAATAATCCCTGCCAAAACGGCCGGCTGCTAAAGTGCGGGCACCAGAGAAATGGTCCGACTCACGAGACCTCTTGGCCTCCCTCTCTCCCCGCTCTCTAGGGAGCATACTCTCGATCCTCCTGGCAATGCTCACTGCCTGCTGATAAGGCATATCCGTCTCCAACTCTCTGGCTATGCTGGACTGGATCGGCGGAATAAGGCCCTCAATAAATCTTCGCACTCTCTCCCGGACCGTGGCTACCAAAGCCGGTGCATGCCTGGCTAGACGGGTGAAACTGATAGCATACTCCGATACTGACATGGAGCCCTATCACAACCGCTCGAACTCCGAGCGCCAAGAATCCCTAAGGCTCTGGGGAACAAACTCCCTCAAAAACAAATCTGAAAACTGCGTCCAAGTCAACGAAGCAGACTCCTCCGGACTATCCATCTCATACGTGCGCCACCAATCATAAGTGGCCCCACGAAGCTGAAAAGCAGTGAAGGAAATCCCGCTGGTCTCCACTAACCCCATAGTACGAAGGATACGATGACAC
Source organism: Nicotiana noctiflora (assembly GCA_032618575.1). NCBI lineage: Eukaryota > Viridiplantae > Streptophyta > Magnoliopsida > Solanales > Solanaceae > Nicotiana > Nicotiana noctiflora. The sequence continues at coordinate 714,529 of JASVEL010003888.1, forward strand.
TCCTCCAGAAAGCCCAATGCATCATCTGTAGCCAAACCACTGAACACTGGGGGATCATATTTCTTGAACCTCTCCAACCTACGTTGCTCGTCCTCGGAGGCAGCTGGCCCACCTCCGGGTTGTACCAGTGTGGTAGGCTGTATAGTAATAACCTTTGAAACCTGCTCTGCGGGCTCTCGCTGCTTAAGTGTGTGGGTTGTGGGAGTCTGGGCCCCTCCCCCGGCCTAAGATGTATCTGCAGTAAGAGGAAGCAACCCCGCCTGAGCTAGAGTAGTATACATGCTCATAAATGGGCTGGAGTCTCCTGGAGTGCTGGAGTAGTAGTAGCTGTAGTCGGTGTACCAGGTGCCTGCGCTCCAACCTAATCCACCGGTGGTGCCACAATAGTAGCACGCGCGGGTGTTGTGGCTGCACCTCGGGTGCGTCCTCGACCTCTACCACTGCCCCGGCCTCTGGCGGCGGCAGCAGGGGCGCGTGTGCCTGGTCCTCACGAGTAGCACGTGTGCTCACTGTCACACCTCCCTTTTTTCTACCTTTCTATTTCCTGAAAAGGAGAATAAGGTATACCTAAAGAAATGAAGAATTTCCTAAACAGTTACATAGCCTCTCGTAGATAAATAAAGATGTTTCCGTATTGATCAGCGAGATTCTAAATAACCGGTATGTGTCCCTTGGCGCCTATGAACCTAGGGCTCTGATACCAACTTGTCACGACCCTAGTTCACAAATCATGAACCTGTCATGACGGCACCCAATCTTCGCGACTAGGTAAGGCTAACACAATGCGGAATGTACAACTCTTATAAACAAAAGTTAAGATAACTGTGGAATAATATAAAAGAAATGTAATATGTGCCGCTCGGCACATACACTTCACCAAAATACCAGAAAGAAATACAACCACCAAGACCCGGAAACTCACGGGCAACACAGACTAAGAGAGTACAACTGTGGATCTATACATCAAGAGTGTCTACACAACGAAAATAAAGGAATAACTGACACCACTAAGAAGAATAGAAGAAGACCCACCGGATCTGCGGACGTAGCAGACTAGAGTCTCCTGAAAATGCTCCTAAGTCACCGGTAGTGCGCCTGATCGGATAGACCTGGATCTGCACAACAAAAGTGTGCAGAAGAGTAGCATGAGTACACAACGACGGAACTCAGTAAGTGCCAGGCCTAACCTCGATGGAGTAGTGACGAGAAAGGTCAGGGCCCTATCGAGAAATAATAAAAATAATGATAATAACACCGAACAATACAAAAATAGGAATAAGTCTGAAATAACAGCAAATGAGATAAATACTACAAGCCGTCTACAGATAAGCTAACATAGAGAAATCAACACAACAAGTACAAATCAACAATCCAGGATCTTCGAAAATTGAACCCGCAGTCTTTTTATACTCAACAACTCAGGATCTACGGGAATCGAACCCGCAATTCATATATCAGTATCACAGGACCTCCGGGAATTGAACCAACAATCCTTTATATCAGTATCTCAGGATCTCCGGGAATTGAACTCGCAGTCCGTATATCAGTATCTCAGGATCTCCGGGAATTGAACCCGTAGTCCATATATTAGTATCTCGGGATCTCCGTGAATTGAACCCACAGTCCACAGAACACAAACATAATCAAATAAGAGAAAACACAGAGAAATATGAAGTACACTACGTTAAATAACAACTAAATCCAGTCTCAATAGGTTCCAGGGAGTTCAATTAAGGTAGGCATTTAGGCAGATAATCTTGTCTAATCATGCTTCCCTAGCTAACACAGGATAAATCTTGCAATTAAACCAATTAAATAACAAAGATAACACGGATTGAGCAGTTCAAGTAAGGTGGTTTTCAATAATTTGCAAGTACACGCCCGTCACCTCGCATACAAGGCATTTAAATCAACACATATATATCCTAGGGGAGAAAATCCCCCACACAAGGTTAGACAAGTCACTTACCTCAATCTCGATACAAAACCGCTAAGAAATGACTCCTTTGCCACGAGTAGTCGACACCGAGTGGCCCAAAGCTATTTGAACCAATTACATAGTGTAAATAACATCACAAGTAACTAATTACACTGATAAAATTAAAGCTACGGCACGAAAATGAGTGAAATAACCAAAATACTCCTCCATCCATTAGCTCAAAATCGAAAATTTATCGAAATCGGAGTTCGTTTGCCCCTCCAAATCATCAAAGTTTCTTCTATGAAACTACCCCAATTTTACACCCTAAATCCGAAATTAAAGGAAGAAATTCAGTTTAGATTAGTGAATAATGATCACAAAGTAGTAAGAAATCGTTACCCAACAATTGCCTCTGAAAAGCACACAAAAAATCACTCAAAACCGAGCTCCCTAGCCTGAGTTTTTGCAAAAATGGTGAAACCCTCGTGGATGAAATTTTATATACTGATTCTGTCTACCCAATGAATTACTCTATGCGATCGCATCACACATATTGCGATCGCATAGAACAAACTTTCCAGCCTTCCAATTTACCCTATGCGATCGCACACATCCCTTTGCGATCGCATTGCTTAGCATAACAACCGTATGCGATCGCACTCCCAGCTACGCGATAACATAGAACAAAATAAAGGACCTGGGTCCCCTGCCAAAAACTCTATGCGATCGTATAACACTTCTGCGATCGTAGAGAACTAAACTCCTACAACTATGCGATCGCATACCCCTCTCCGCGATCGCATAGAAAAATTTTTAGCCTCTTCCCAAACCACCTATGCGATTGCATCATCCCATTGCGATCGCATAGAGCAACCTTCTACAACACTTATGACAACCAAAACTGACATGTTCTTCAACTAAAAATGGTCCGTTTGACCCCGGGAAACACCCCCGAGGCCCCCGGGACCTCAACCAAAACCACCAACCTACTCCAAATCATGATACGAACTTGTTCCACTCATAAAAACCTATCATTAAACACAAAAATCATCAAGTTACGGCGGATTCAAGCCTAAGTTTCAACCAAAACTTCCGAAACCTACATGCTATCAAAACCCCGACCAAACGACGTCCGAATGACCTGAACATTTGCAAACATATCCAAAATCACATAACGAAGCTACTGCAACTGTCGGAATTCCATTCTGACCCCCAGGTCAAAATCTCACCTATCGTTCGGATTTGCCAAAATTTAAAACTTCGGCATTTCAAGCCTAATTGCGCTACGGACCTCCAAAATACATTCCGAACACGCTCCCAACCCCGAAATCACCTAACGGAGCTAACGGATCCATCGAATTCCCATTTCGAGGTCGTCTTAACATTGTTATGAATACAGGCCATTTTTTAACTATAAAGCTCTCATTTAGGGACTAAGTTTCCCAAAACACTCCAAATTCTAGAACCGAAAATCCCGGCAAACCACAATAGCATAAATGAACTTAGGGAAAGTAGTTATTTGGGGATCGGGGCGTAAATTTTAAAAATGACCGACGGGTTGTTACAACCCGGTTGTTACAATACTTAATATATATATATATATATATATATATATATATATATATATATATATATATATATATATATATATATATATATATATATATATATATATATATATATATATATATATATCGAGTGGCCCAAAGCTATTCGAACCAACTACATAGTGTAAATAACATCGCAAGTAACTAACTACACTAATAAAATTAAAGCTATGACACAAAAATGAGTGAAATGACCAAAATACCCCTCCATCCATTGGCTCGAAATCAAAATATTTTACGTTTTCAAAACCCTCGTGCTCTCAAGAGTCTAACCATATAAAATTTATCGAAATCGGAGTTCGTTTGCCCCTCCAAATCATCAAAGTTTCTTCTATGAAACTACCCCAATTTTACACCCTAAATCTGAAATTAAAGGAAGAAATTCAATTTTGATTAGAGAATAATGATCACAAGGGAGTAAGAAATCGTTACCCAACAATTGCCTCTGAAAAGCACGCAAAAATCACTCAAAACCGAGCTCCCTAGCTTGAGTTTTTGCAAAAATGGTGAAACCCTCGCGGATGAAATTTTATATACTGATTCTGTCTACCCAGTGAATTACTCTATGCGATCGCATCACACCTATTGCGATCGCATAGAACAAGCTTTCCAGCCTTCCAATTTACCCTATGCGATCGCACACATCCCTTTGCGATCGCATTGCTTAGTATAACAACCCTATGCGATCGCACTCCCAGCTACGCGATCGCATAGAACAAACTAAAGGACCTGGGTCCCCTGCCAAAAACTCTATGCGATCGTATAGCACTTCTGCGATCATAGAGAACAAAACTCCTACAACTATGCGATCGCATACCCCTCTCCGCGATCGCATATAAAAAATTTTAGCCTCTTCCCAAACCACCTATGCGATCGCATCATCCCATTGCGATCGCATAGAGCAACCTTTTACAACACTTATGACAACCAAAACTGACATGTTCTTCAACTAAAAATGGTCCGTTTGACCCCGGGAAACACCCCTGAGGCCCCCGGGACCTCAACCAAAACCACAAACCTACTCCAAATCATGATACGAACTTGTTCCACTCATAAAAATCTATCATTAAATACAAAAATCATCAAGTTACGGCGGATTCAAGCCTAAGTTTCAACCAAAACTTCCGAAGACTACATGCTATCAAAACCCCGACCAAACGACGTCCGAATGACCTGAACATTTGCATACATATCCAAAATCACCTAACGAAGCTATTGCAACAGTCAAAATTCCATTCCGACTCCTGGATCAAAATCTCTACTATCGACCGGATTTCCAAAAATTCCAAACTTCATCATTTCAAGCCTAAAATAGCTACGGGCCTCCAAAATACATTCTGAATACGCTCCCAACCCCGAAATCACCTAACGGAGCTAACGGAACCATCGAATTCCCATTCCGAGGTTGTCTTAATACTGTTTTGAATACGGGCCATTTTTCAACTATAAAGCTCTCATTTAGGGACTAAGTGTCCCAAAGCACTCCAAATTCTAGAACCGAAATTTCCGGCAAACCACAATAGCATAAATGATCTTAGGGAAAGCAGTTAATTAGGGATCGGGGCGTAAATTTTAAAAATGACCGGCCAGGTTGTTACAACCTAGTTATTACATATATATATATATATATATATATATATATATATATATATATATATATATATATATATATATATATATATATATTAACTTGTAACACAATTAATTTTTACTAACAATTAACCTACATATATATGTTAAGTATATATATTATGTATATATGTTAAGTATATATACATATATACATAATATATATACTTAACATATATACATAATATATATACTTAACATATATACTTAACATATATATACTTAATATATGTTAAGCATATATATTATTTATATATATATATATATATATACATAATATATATACTTAAAATATATACATATATATTAACACATAATATATAGACTTAACATATATATACTTAACATATATATACATAATATATATACTTAAAATATATAGATAATTGTATATTAACACATAATATATAGAATTAACATATTATATACATAATAGTTGTTGTTTGAAATAATAAATATCTCAACACGTTTAAGCCAGCTTCCAATGGAAGAAAAAACTCTCCCAACATCTCCATACCACCCTTCACCTACCATTCCTCCAAAACCTCCTAACAACATTAATTCCCAAACATCTTCAATACAAGAAACACCTACATCTATTCCTATGATATCTGCTATGAATATTGATCAACCACAACAATTGGTTGACTCTCACACTCAACCGAAATCTTACCTCCAAACTTTAAATACTCACAATTCCCAAATATCTCTCAATAATCATGAATTTTCAAACACTGAAAATTCAAAATACACTGATGAGTTACAGGTACCTACTGATTCTTCTAACTTCATTCCTCTGTCTGTGGAGGAAAAACATAGGATTTATAAGCCCTGGGAACATGCTGTAATTATCAAAGTTTTTGGTCGTTAAGTGGAGCATCAACTACTTAGACAAAAGGTGTACGCACTGTGGAAACCTACAGAAAATCTTTCGTTAATAGGCTTAGGGTCTGATTTCTTCCTTCTAAAATTTCAAAAGGAGGAAAATAAAATTCATGCTTTACATGGAGGTCCTTGGTTTGTTCTAAATCATTTCTTATCTGTCCGGCAATGGGACCCAAAATTTAAAGCATCAACAACTCAATTATCTTCTTCAGCCTTATGGTTACGTTTGCCAGAATTACCTATGAAATTCTATAATTATCATATTTTGAAGAAACTGGGACAAAAAGTAGGTAAATTTTTATCTATGGATATTTGCACTTTCAATACTACTCGAGGACAATATGCTAGACTATGTGTTGAGGTATTGCTAAACCAGCCATTAAAAACACATTTATACATTGGTGAACATAAACAAACAATTCTCTATGAGGGGTTGAATTTACTATGTATTACATGTGGTTGTATGGGTCACAATCAAAAAACATGCCCATCCCTTGAAAAGGATACTCCTTCATCTAGTAATGTTTATGTTAATCCAAATATACAAGATTATTCCAAAGTTGATCATGAACCTTGGAAGCTAGTACAATTTCCTAAAAGGCATGCAACTTCAATGCCTTCACGTCCCATGCAAAACAATTCGGATGAGGTAAGGAAAGGTTCTGTTGGTAAGCATGCTTTAATTCATCCTAATAATCTTCCTTTTAATAATTTATCTTTAAAAAATAACGACTCTCCTGCTAATCATATTACTAAGCAAGTGTCTAATACTTTGTTAACTACTAATAAATTTGTGGTATTATCGGATGAGTTACATACTAAAAATGAGGGTTTATCTAATTCTACTTTGGATAATAATTTTGTGGGTCAACATTCAACCTATACTCAAGTACCTCCAAGTGGGGTCCAATAAAATCCTTCTCTTCACACCACCTCTAATACCAATACTACATATGCAAAGAGACACGATGTCACGACCCTAGTTCACCAATTGTGAACATGTCGTGATGGCACCCAGTCCCCAAGACTAGGTAAGCCTAACACGTTGCGGACTATAGAAGTTATAAACACTTAAATAAGAAACAGCGGAAAAATAGCATAAAAGATATGTAATCCGTGCCGCTTAGCACATACATCCGTCACACAATAAATAAAACACTACCAAGATCCGGAACCACCCCACGGTAACACAGACTAAAAGAGAAATACAACTGTGGCTCTATGTGTAAAGAGTATCTAACAACGAAATGAAGAAAAATGTCAACTAGTACTATTAGAATTGAAGGAAAGCCTCCGGATCTGCGGATGTAGCAGATCATACCTCGAGTCTCCAAAAATGCTGCTAGATCACCTAAGATGTGCCTGATCTGATGTACCTAGATCCGCACAACAAAAGTGTGCAGAAAAGTAGCATGAGTACACCACGGCGGTACTCAGTAAGTGCCAAGCCTAACCTTGATGGAGTAGTGACGAGGAAAGTCAGGGCCCTACTGAGAAACAATAATATAATGATGATGACAAAATAACAGTTTAAATGATAATAATTTCCGAAATAACAACAATAAGATGATTTCTGCAACTGTCTACAATTAAGCTAACAACATAACCAACTCAATAAAAACAAATCCAGGACCTGTGGGAATTGAACCCACAGTCCCATTCTCAATACATCTAGGTCTCCGGAAATCGAACCCGCAACCCATGTCTCAATAATATCTCAATAACTCAGGATCTCCGAGAATCGAACCCGCAGTCCACATTTCAATAAACCTCAGGATCTCCGGGAATCAAACCCGCAGTCCATATTTCAATAAATCTCGGGATCTCCGAGAATCGAACCCGCAGTCCACATTTCAATAAATCTCAGGATCTCCGGGAATCGAACCCGCAGTCCACATCTTAATAAATCTCAGGATCTCCGGGAATCGAACCCGCAGTCCATATTTCAATAAATCTCAGGATCTTCGGGAATCGAACCCGCAGTCCACATTTCACGACAAGTAAAGGAGTACACAGAAAGAATTATAATATGCTTAACTATAACTTCGCCGATAAACAGCGCCAGCGATTACCAAGAAAACTCAAGTAAGCCAATTAGGCCACTAGACAGTTAAATACTACATAATCATGCTTTTCTAACTGCTACCGGGTAGAAATATCGAATTTAACAGCTAACAACAGGAATATCACTCATTGAACATTTTAAGTAAAGTACGTGTTCAACAACCAGCGCATGTACACGCCCGTCACCTCGCGTACAAGGAATTTAAAGTATCACATAATATCCTAGGGGTGAAAGTCCCCCACACGAAGTTAGACAAGCCACTTACCTCGACTCCGGCACAAAACCGCTATGAAACAACTCTCTTGCCGCGAATATCGGCCTCCACAAGTGTAGAATCTGATAAAAATCAATAGAATCACATCAAAATAGGCCAATTGGGCATTACCCAATCAAAATAACTCAAAATACACCAAAACCCACAAGTTGCCAAAACCCGACTTTCGGTACGCTTATCGAAAAATCATGAAAATTATATTTTCGGGTTCCTTATCTCAATACGAGTCCGTGCATATAAAATTTATCGAAATCGGACTCCGTTTGCCCATTCAAATCAAAGATTTTCTAACATTTAGGCCTAGGGCTCAAACCCACCTTTAATCTTCCAATTTCAGTGAAATAATCACGGATTTCATGATAAACCAACGAATTAAGGTCAAGAAACTTACCCCCGATGATTTCCCGATGATATCCCAAGCGTTTCCCCTTCAAAATCCTCTCTTGGAGCTCAAAAATGGCGTTTTTATGTATGGGGGTCGCGGGTGTTATGTTCTGAACTTAAGCTCACTGCCAGACCCCATTGCTCATCGCGTTCGCGTTACTGTTCACGCGTTCGCGATGAACAGCCCAACTTCCTCTTTGTGAACGCGACGCCATCCCACGCGTTCGCGATACTCAGCTCCAGTTACCCTTCGCGAACGCGACGCTCCACCACGCGTTCGCGATGAACAATCTCCCAGCCGCCGGGTCCTTCCTCTACGCGAACGCGTACACTCCCCACGCGAACGCGAAGCTCTCCCCTTTTCTTCTACGCGATCGCGACCCCAAGTCACGCGAACGCGAAGCTTCACCTTACCTTGCCTACGCGAACGCGACACACCTTCTCGCGAACGCGATGCTTTACTCTGCCAAGCCTTCGCGAATGCGGCCCATGCCTCGCGAACGCGAAGGCTTAATGCCTGGGCAGAAACCTGAAATTTTACAGCAGGCCTTTTCCAAGTTCAAATGCCAGATCGATGGTCCGAAATCCTCCCGAGGCCCCCGGGACCCCAACGAAAACCACCAACATATTCCAAATCACGATACGAACTTGTTCCAATCATAAAAACACCATCCTAAACATCAAAATCACTAATTACACACGGATTCAAGCCTAAGTTTCTTCAAAACTTTCAAAACTAACATTCGATCCAAAACCCAACCAAACGACGTCCAAATGACCTGAAAATTTGCGGACATATCCAAAATCACATAACAAAGCTACAGAAATTGTCGGAATTCCATTCCGACCCCCGGATCAAAATCTTACCTATTGTTCGGATTCGCCAAAATTTCAACCTTCGGCATTTCAAGCCTAATTGAGCTACGGACCTCCAAAATACATTCCGAACGCGCTCCCAACCCCGAAATCACCTAACGGAGCTAATGGAACCATCGGATTTCCGTTCCGAGATCGTCTTAACACTATTCCGGCTACGGACTATTTTCTAGCTTTAAAGCTCTCATTTAGGGACTAAGTGTCCCAAAATGCTCAAATTTTCAGAACCGACTCTCCCAGCAAACCACAATAGTAGAAATGAACTTAGGGGAACAGTTAAATTAGGGATTGGGGCGTAATTTTCTAAAACGACCGGTCGGGTCGTTACATCTTCCCACACTTAAAGATTCGTTCGTCCTCGAACGAGCATAGAAAACATACCCGGAGTAGTGAAAAGATGAGGGTACTGGCTGCGCATATCCTGCTCGGTCTCCCAAGTCGCCTCCTCGACCGGTTGGCCCCGCCAATGAACCTTTACCGAAGCGATGTTCTTTGACCTTAGCTTTCTGACCTGCCTGTCTAGAATGGCTACTGGTTCCTCAACATAAGATAGATCCTTGTCTAGCTGAACCAGAAGTGAAATCCAACACATGCGACGGGTCACCATGGTACCTCCGGAGCATAGAGACATGAAATACGGGGTGAACTCCAACTAGACTAAGAGGTAAGTCTAACTCATAGGCAACCTCCCCAATGGGCGAGACTCGAAGTAGAACCCGCTCACCAACCATAAAAGCCACATCGCGAACCTTCTTGTCCGCATAACTCTTCTGTCTAGACTGGGCTACACGAAGTCTGTCCTGAATCACCTTGACCTTGTCCATAGCCTCCTGAACCATATCAGTACCTAGCAACCCTGGCCTCGCCCGGCTCAAACCAACCCACGGGAGACCTGCACCTCCTACCATATAGGGCCTCGTACGGTTCCATCTGAATACTAGACTGGTAGCTGTTGTTATAAGCAAACTCCGCCAGTGGCAAGAAGTGATCCCATGAACCTCCAAACTCAATCACGCACGTACGGAGCATATCCTCCAAAATATGAATAGTGCGCTCGGACTGCCCATCAGTCTGGGGTGAAATGCTGTGCTCAGCTCCACCCGAGTACCTAACTCCTGCTGTACGGCTCTCCAGAACCGTGAAGTGAACTGGGTGCCTCTATCCGAAATGATGGAAACTGGAATACCATGCAGTCGAACTATCTCCCTGATATAGATCTCCGCCAGTCGCTCCGATGAATATGTAGTGCTCACCGGTATAAAATGGGCGGACTTGGTCAGCCGATCCACAATGACCCAAATGGAATCAAACTTCCTAACCGTCCGTGGAAGTCCGGATACAAAGTCCATGGTAATGCGCTCCCATTTCCACTCGGGAATCTCAATCTGCTGCATCAATCCACCCGGACGCTGATGCTCACACTTCACCTGCTGGCAGTTGGGGCATCTAGAAACATAATCAACTATATCCCTCTTCATCCGCCTCCACCAGTAATGCTGTTTCAAGTCCTGATACATCTTCGCGGCTCTCGGATGGATGGAATACCGCGAGCTATGGGCCTCTGCTAGAATCAACTCTCGAAGATCATCTACATTGGGCACATAGATGCGCCCCTGCATCCTCATAACTCCATAATCTCCGATGGTAACATCTCGAGCATCACCACGCCGAACTCTATCCTGGAGGACAAGCAAATGAGGGTCGTTGAACTGATGCTCCCTGATGCGGTCAAATAGAGAAGACCGAGAAATCACACAAGCCGGAACCCGACTGGGCTCTGAAAGATCCAGTCTAACAAACTGTCTGGCTAAAGCCTGAACATCCATCGCCATAGGCCTCTCCGAAGCCTGGTAGATACGCCAAACTCCCCAAACTCTCTGCCCGACGACTCAAGGCATCGGCAACCATATTAGCCTTGCCCGGATGATAGAGAATAGTAATATCATAGTCCTTTAGTAGCTCCAACCATCTTCTCCGTCGCATATTCAGGTCCTTCAGCTTAAGCAAGTGCTGCAAGCTCCGGTGATCGGTGTAGATCTCACAAGGAACCCCATATAAATAATGACGCCAAATTTTCAAGGCGTGAACAATGGCAGCTAGCTCCAAATCATGAACAGGGTAATTCTTCTCATGCACCTTCAGCTGTCTCGACGCGTAGGCAATCACCCTACCGTCCCGCATCAATACCGCACCGAGTCCAACTCGTGAGGCATCACAATATATAGTATAGGACCCCGAACATGTAGGCAACATCAATATAGGGGCCGAAGTCAAAGATGTCTTGAGCTTCTGAAAGCTCGCCTCACACTCGTCTGTCCACCGAAAAGGGGCACCCTTTTGGGTCAATCTAGTCATAGGTGCTGCAATCGAAGAGAACCCCTCTACAAAACGACGGTAATAGCTTGCCAAACCAAGGAAACTGCGAATCTCAGTAGTGGAGGAGGGTCTGGGCCAACTCCTGCACGGCCTCCACCTTCCTCGGATCTACTCGAATACCATCACTCGACATCACGTGGCCTAAAGATGCCACTGAACTCTACCAGAATTCACATTTAGAGAACTTGGCATAAAGCTGTTTCTCCCTCAGAATCTGAAGCACTATCCTCAAATGCTGCTCGTGCTCTTCCCGGCTCCGAGAATATACTAGAATATCATCAATGAAGACAATCACGAACGAGTCCAGATAAGGCCTGAACACACTATGCATCAAATGCATAAAGGCTGCTGGGGCATTAGTCAGCCCAAAAGACATCACGAGGAACTCATAGTGACCATACCAGGTCCTGAAGGCAGTCTTCAGGATATCTGGCTCCCGAATCTTCAGCTGGTGATACCCAGAGCGCAAATCAATCTTAGAAAACACCTGTGCGCCCTGTAGCTGGTCAAATAAATCATCAATATGGGGCAAATGATACCGGTTCTTCACTGTAACCTTGTTCAGCTGACGATAGTCAATACACATACGCATAGAACCGTCCTTTTTCTTCACAAACAATACAGGAGCACCCCAAGGCGAAACACCTGGGTCGAATAAAACCCTTGCCCAATAACTCCTGTAACTGATCCTTCAACTCCTTTAATTCAGGAGGAGCCATACGGTACGGTGGAATAGAAATGGGCTGAGTGCCCGGCAACAAGTCAATAGCAAAATCAATATCTCTGTCGGGCGGCATGCCCGGAAGATCAGCTGGAAATACATCAGCAAAGTCACGTACCACATGAACAAAATTAGTAGAGGGAGTGTCAATACTGACGTCCCGCACATAGGCTAGATAAGCAGCACACCCCTTCTCAACCATACGCTGAGCTCTGAGAAAAATAATAACACGGCTAGGGGTGTGATCTAGAGTACCACTCCACTCAATACGTGGAATGCCTGGCATAGCCAGCGTCACGGTCTTGGCGTGACAATCAAGAATAGAATAATGGGGCGACAACCAGTCCATGCCCAGAATAATATCAAAATCGACCATCCCGAGCAACAATAGATCCGCTCTGGTCTCGAAATCACAAATGGTAACCAAACACGACCGATATACGCGGTCCACTACCAAAGAATCACCCACCGGAGTGGAAACATAAATGGGGGCACTCAAAGAATCCCGAGGCACACCCGGATGAGAAGCAAAGTAAGAAGACACATATGAAAAAGTGGAACCAGGGTCGAATAGAACCGATGCCTCCCTGTGACTAACCAGAATAATACATGTGATAACAGAGTCAGATGCAACAGCCGCGGCGCGATCAGGAATAGCATAGAATCCGGCCTGTCCCCCTCTCGAGGGCGGCCTCCGGAACCCCGACCCCCGCCCCGGCCGGGCCGGGCAGGTGGAGTGGCAGCTGGGGCTGGAATGATAGCCTGCTGGCCCTGAGAACCACGCGGATGCTGTGATGACTGATGAGGGGCTCCTCTCCTGCGCCTGGGGCACTCCCTAACCAGGTGGCGAGTATCCCCGCACTCAAAACAAGCTCTGGGAGGACGCGGTGGCTGTGACTGACCGGCCTCACCCCCACTAGTCTGACCCCTGGAAGGACCCCGCGTAGGAGGTGCACTGGAAACTGGGGGAGCATAATAAGGCTCCTGAGGTGCTGGAAGACCTGGAGTACTACCGGCTGCGGGCAATGCCGAGTGAACTGGTCGACCGGAATAACCCCTGCCAAAACGACCGGCTGATGAAGTGCGGGCACTAGAGAAATGGCCCGACTCACGAGACCTCTTGGCCTCTCTCTCTCTCCGCTCTCTAGGGAGCATACTCTCGATCCTCTTGGCAATGCTAACCGCTTGCTGATAAGATATATCTGTCTCAAGCTCTCTGGCCATACTGGATCGGATAGGCGGAACAAGGCCCTCAATAAATCTCCGCACTCTCTCCCGAACCGTGGCTACCAAAGCCGGTGCATGCCTGGCTAGGCGGGTGAAACTGATAGCATACCCCGATACTAACTTGGAGCCCTGTCGCAACCACTTAAACTCCGAGCGCCAAGAATCCCTAAGGCTCTGTGGAACAAACTCCGTCAAAAACAGATTTGAAAACTGCGTCCAGGTCAACGAAGCGGACTCCTCCGGACTATCCAACTCATACGTGCGCCACCAATCATAAGCGGTCCCACGAAACTGAAACGTAGTGAAGGAAACCCCGCTGGTCTCCACAATCCCCATAGTACGAAGAATACGATGACACTCCTCTAGAAAACCCAATGCATCATCTAAAGCCAAACCACTAAACACCGGAGGGTCATATTTCTTGAACCTCTCCAATCTACGCTGCTCGTCCTCAGAGGCAACTGGCCCACCACCGGGCTGTGCTGGGGCGGCAGGAGGCATAACCAAAACATCTGGAACCTGTCCCACTGGCACACGCTGCTCCGGTGTAACGGCTGCGGGAGTCTGGACCCCTCCCCGGCCTGAGATGTAGCTGCAACGAGAGGAAGCAGTCCTGCCTGAGCTAAAGTGGTATACATACTCATGAACTGGGCCAGGGTCTCCTGTAGTGCTGGAGTAGTAGCAGTTGTAGTCGGTGTACCAGGTGCCTGCGCTCCAACCTGGTCTACCTGTGGCACCTCAGCGGCAGCGCGCGCGGGTGCTGTGGCTGCACCTCGGGCGCGTCCTCGTCCTCTACCTCGGCCCCGGCCTCTGACGGCAGCAATAGGGGGTGCGGGTACCTGATCATCGTGAGTAGCTCGTGTCCTCACCATCTGTGAGAGAATAGAAAGCAGTAGTTTAGATTTTTGATGCCAAGATTGTCGCACGACAAGGAATCCAAAAGAAATGAAGAGTTTCCTAAACAGTTACATAGCCCCTCGTAGATAAATACAGACGTCTCCGTATCGATCAGCGAGACTCTAAGTAACTGGTATGTGTTCCGTGACTCCTATGAACCTAGAGCTTTGATACCAACTTGTCACGACCCTAGTTCACCAATTGTGAACATGTCGTGATGGCACCCAGTCCCCAAGACTAGGTAAGCCTAACACATTGCAGACTATACAAGTTATAAACACTTAAATAAGAAACAGCGGAAAAATAGCATAAGAGATATGTAATCCGTGCCGCTTGGCACATACATCCATCACACAATGAATAAAACACTACCAAGATCCGGAACCCCACGGTAACACAGACTAAAAGAGAAATACAACCGTGGCTCTATGTGTAAAGAGTATCTAACAACGAAATGAAGAAAAATGTCAACTAGTACTATTAGAATAGAAGGAAAGCCTCCGGATCTGCGGACGTAGCAGATCATACCTCGAAGTCTCCCAGAAAGCTGCAGAATCACCTAGTACGAGCCTGCTCTGATGTACCTGGATCTGCACAACAAAAGTGTGCAGAAGAGTAGCATGAGTACACCACGGCGATACTCAGTAAGTGCCAAGCCTAACCTCGATGGAGTAGTGACGAGGAAAGTCAGGGCCCTACTGAGAAAACAATAATATGATGATGATAACAAAAATAACAGCTTAAATGATAATAATTTCCGAAATAACAACAATAAGATGATTACTGCAACTGTCTACAATTAAGCTAACAACAAATAACCAACTCAATAAAACAAATCCAGGACCTGTGGGAATTGAACCCACAGTCCCATTCTCAGTACCTCTGGGTCTCCGGGAATCGAACCCGCAGCCCATGTCTCAATAATATCTCAATAACTCGGGATCTCCGGAAATCGAACCCGCAGTCCTTACCAGTAATTCAGCATCTTGGGAATCGAACCCGTAGTCCACATTTCAATAATCTCAGGATCTCGGGAATCGAACCCGTAGTCCACATTTCAATAATCTCAGGATCTCCGGAATCGAACCCGCAGTCCACATTTCAATAAATCTCAAGATCTCTGGAATCGAACTCGCAGTCCACATTTCAATAAATCTCAGGATCTCCGGGAATCGAACCCGCAGTCCACATTTCACAACAAGTAAAGGAGTACACAGAAAGAATTATAATATGCTTAACTATAACTTCGCCGATAAACAGCGCCAACGATTACCAAGAAAACTCAAGTAAGACAATTAGGCAACTAGACAGTTAAATACTACCTAATCATGCTTTTCTAACTGCTACCGGGTAGAAATATCGAATTTAACAGCTAACAACCGGAATATCACTCATTGAACATTTTAAGTAAAGTACGTGTTCAACAACCAGCGCATGTACACGCCCGTCACCTCGCGTACAAGGCATTTAAAGTATCACATAATATCCTAGGGACGAAAGTCCCCCACACGAAGTTAGACAAGCCACTTACCTCGACTCTGGTACAAAACCGCTATGAAACAACTCTCTTGCCGCGAATGTCGGCCTCCACAAGTGTAGAATCCGATAAAAATCAATAGAATCACATCAAAATAGGCCAATTGGGCATTACCCAATCAAAATAACTCAAAATACACCAAAACCCACAAGTTGCCAAAACCCGACTTTCGGTACGCTTATCGAAAAATCACGAAAATTATATTTTCGGGTTCCTTATCTCAATACGAGTCCGTGTATATAAAATTTATCGAAATCGGACTCCGTTTGCCCATTCAAATCAAAGATTTTCTAACATTTAGGCCTAGGGCTCAAACCCACCTTTAATCTTCCAATTTCGGTGAAATAATCACGGATTTCATGATAAACCAACGAATTAAGGTCAAGAAACTTACCCCCGATGATTTCCCGATGATATCCCAGAGCGTTTCCCCTTCAAAATCCTTTCTTAGAGCTCAAAAATGGCGTTTTTGTGTATGGGGGTCGCGGGTGTTATGTTCTGAACTTAAGCTCACTGCCAGACCCCATTGCTCATCGCGTTCGCATTACTATTCACGCGTTCGCGATGAACAGCCCAACTTCCTCTTCGCGAACGCGACGCCATCCCACGCGTTCGCGATACTCAGCTCCAGTTACCCTTCGCAAACGCGACGCTCCACCACGCGTTCGCGATGAACAATCTCCCAGCCGCCGGGTCCTTCCTCTACGCGAACGCGTACACTCCCCACGCGAACGCGAAGCTCTCCCCTTTTCTTCTACGCGATCGCGACCCCAAGTCACGCGAACGCGAAGCTTCACCTTACCTTGCCTACGCAAACGCGACACACCTTCTCGCGAACGCGATGCTTTACTCTGCCAAGCCTTCGCGAACGCGGCCCATGCCTCGCGAACGCGAAGGCTTAATGCCTGGGCAGAAACCTGAAATTTTACAGCAGGCCTTTTCCAAGTTCAAATGCCCGATCGATGGTCCGAAATCCTCCCGAGGCCCCCGGGACCCCAACGAAAACCACTAACATATTCCAAATCACGATACGAACTTGTTCCAATCATAAAAACACCATCCTAAACATCAAAATCACCAATTACACACGGATTCAAGCCTAAGTTTCTTCAAAACTTTCAAAACTAACATTCGATCCAAAACCCAACCAAACGACGTCCAAATGACCTGAAAATTTGCGGACACATCCAAAATCACATAACGAAGCTACAGAAATTGTCGGAATTCCATTCCGACCCCCGGATCAAAATCTCACCTATCGTTCGGATTCGCCAAAATTTCAACCTTCGGCATTTCAAGCAAAATTGAGCTACGGACCTCCAAAATACATTCCGAATGCGCTCCCAACCCCGAAATCACCTAACGGAGCTAATGGAACCATCGGATTTCCGTTCCGAGATCGTCTTAACACTGTTCCGGCTACGGACCATTTTCTAGCTTTAAAGCTCTCATTTAGGGACTAAGTGTCCCAAAATGCTCAAATTTTCAGAACCGACTCTCCCGGCAAACCACAATAGCAGAAATGAACTTAGGGGAACAGTTAAATTAGGGATTGGGGCGTAATTTTCTAAAACGACCGGTCGGGTCGTTACACACGACATTTACTCCCACATGCAAACCAATTCCCAAACAATATCTACCCTACAAGACCTACACGGCCAAACCATTCCCACTTTCACTACACCTCCTACTCCCCTTATTAATTCCATATCCATCTCTTCAAATATAGATACTCATGACATGCAACTAGGTCTTAATAATGACTACACCCCAAATACAAGTATTAACCATACAACAAGCCACGACATTAACTCACACATTCAAACAAATTCTCAAACACACTCTGCAAAACCAGATATACACGACCAACATACTCCACTTCTCATTACACCTCCTACTCCTCCCAT
Source organism: Nicotiana noctiflora (assembly GCA_032618575.1). Classification (NCBI taxonomy): domain Eukaryota; kingdom Viridiplantae; phylum Streptophyta; class Magnoliopsida; order Solanales; family Solanaceae; genus Nicotiana; species Nicotiana noctiflora. The sequence goes on from JASVEL010003888.1 coordinate 732,835, forward strand.
TAATTCCATATCCACCTCCTCCAATATAGCAAATGATGACATGCAACTAGGGACTAATAAAGCCTCCACTACTTGTTACAATTCCAATAAATCACTTTCATATCAATCTTGTCCACCGGCCACTATACCATTTCCAACACTACCAAATTCCACTAATACAACTCTTATAAACACTCATATTTTGTCCACTACCCACACATCTACTACTTCAAGCAATATTTCCCTTCAATTTTGTAAGTCATCTAAGGAGCCATCACACTATACCACGCCAAACCTCTCATCAACTTCACAACAATCCCATTCCTTACTCTCAACCACCCCCTCATCTCTCGATGGATCAAAAATTAATAGTATACACAGCCCACACTCCCCATTCACCGATGTATCTAGAATCATGGTTGGAGGCGGGATTACACAATCATACCCTAACTTTTACCATGCAAGTGAACCAACAGGATGTCACCATTCTTATAAATCACCCGAGAGATTTGGCACAAATAGTAGTAGAGGGAATGAGGTTGGGAACGGAGATATTTGCTCGTTATCACTGGGCAATGACACAAGCCTCAAGCATAGCACCATTCCAGGAAATGACACCACCTTCTCCAGTATGGGAACAACAAGCAACTCTTCACCCAAACATAATACGAATGTCTTTTATCCTCCTCCGACACCCAATGTTCCATGGATTCAACCATATTAAGAGACTCAACTCTTTACTCCACTGATGAGGACAGGGACACCTCGTGTACCAACACCATCACCACCTCCTCCTTCACCAACCCCTCACAATCCACCAGAACAAGAAGAACAAGAGCGGAATTTACAGGTAGAATTAGATGCAACAATCGCATACAACAGAGAGACCAGGCCTCTTTATGCATGCATGAATGGAATCAAGGTCTTTGTGCAGAAGGAAGAATTCGAAATAAAAATTTTCATAAGGTGTCCCCAAAATCTCATATCAACCTCATTCCGTCTAAAACCAACACCAAATCCAACAGTGGGCAAATATGCCATGTTATTTCTTCCAACTCTGTCACTACGTCCAGGACAGTCTAGTACTGAATTGTTTGCTTCAAATGATAATCACATGAATTTCATTATATGGAACTGTAGGGGTAGTCAATCAGTGGAGTTTAGAAGAAATTTTAGGTCTTTGTTGGATTATAACCGACCAGCCCTAGTTGTTTTGTTAGAAACCCATTCCCAGTCTCACCAAGTGATTAAGGATGATTTTGATTTTTCTGGTATGATCGAAGTCCCAACTATAGGTCATATAGGGGGGAATAGTTATATTGTGGAATTCTTCATTGTTAAATGTTACACAGGTTGCTACAAACACTCAGGAAGTTCATTGCCATATCCAGGTTAGTCCACTACCTTTTACTTTTCTATTTAGTGCAATTTATGCTAGTAATGATTTAGTTAACAGACTTACACTTTGGAATAATCTTAAATGTATTTTTGATCACTATAAAGGACCTTGGTTGATAGGGGGTGATTTTAATAAATTGTTCATGCCTTTGATACATTTGGAGGACTACCTATCAATAATAAGCGAGCCAATACATTATTAGAATGTTTTAATTATTGCATGCTTAATGATTTAGGGTACAAGGGAAGTCTTTATACATGGACTAATAGTCGACATAATACTGCTAATATATTAGAAAGAATTGATTGTGTGTTATCAAACTATGCATGGCTCTCAAATTATTGTGATGCTCTTGTAACTCATCTCCCTCGAATACATTCAGATCATTGCCCTATCAAAATAGACCTTCAACATAGTGTACTGTCTAGGACAAAGATTTTTAGGTTTGAGTCCATTTGGACTACTCACCCTTCTTTAGAAGCCGTGACAAAAAAAGCTTGGACAGAAAATAATCTTCTAATCCCTGCCATAAATTATTTTAGAGAATCTGTCCAAATTTGGAACAAAAATATTTTTGGAAATATTTTTAAGCGTAAAAGGAAGATATTAGTGTCACACCTCCTTTTGGCGCGCTTACCCCGAGGGATAAATGTACAAGGGAGTTTTTCCAATTTAAGTGACAATATTCGAAATGGGATTATTTATTTATTTCAAAGTCGCCACTTGGAATAAATTATGGTGTCCCAAGTCACCAATTTATTTAAATCCCAAATCGAGGAAATTTTCGACTTTCCAAATGAAGTCTGCGAACCAGAAATTCTAAGTAAGGAATTCTGTTTACCCGAGGGAAGGTGTTAGGCACCCCCGGATCCCGTGGTTCTAGCACGGTCGCTTAAATTATTGTAATGGCTAAATATCTGATTTTTAAAAAATGTTCAATACTATAATGCAATTTTAAATCATTTACCGCGTTTGGTTATTTTTAAGAAAGAAAAAAAAATGAACATTGTTATTGAGGGGCCCCGCAATTTTATTTCTTCTATTTAGCTAGGCTCGTAACATTTTTTATTTAAAAAAAAAGATAATCCTAAAGTGACTACATTTTTTCTATTTAGTTTGTCTCTAAAAGAAAAGAAAAGTCCTAAACAATTACATGCTTAAAAGGATACTCTATATTAATACAAAAGGTGTTCCCTTGAATGACAAATTTATTCTTCAAATTATAAAGCTAACTACAATTTGACAAAAACTAATAAAATAGAAAATAACAACAAATATTGATCAACAACTTGCTTTTCTATTTCATTTCAAAACTTCAACTTCCAATTCGAGCTTACATCAATACATGGTTTTTAGAATGTGTACCTGGTTTTGAAAGGAATGGGAAAATGGCAAATCAACAGGGCGGTGAAAATACAGCAACAACAACAGTAACAACCAGCAGTAGCTTCAACACCTCAATCCCGAAAATCCCAGCAATACGGAGAAAAACAAAAAAAAAAGTAAAAAATAGAAAAGAAAAATATATTCCAGATTTTCTCTTTGTTTTGGCTTTCTTGCTTTGAACTCTTTTCACTTCTCAAAAGAAACTCTCAAAGATTGCATTTTTTCCGTGTATACTTCTGTATCCAGAGTGTATATCGAGTGTATACTACAGCAGGGAATTTTTTTATTTTTTCTTCTCTTCCGATTTTTCCTCTCTTTTTTCCCATCTCTTTTTCATAAATCTTCTCTTCTATTTATAGGCAAGAATTTCGAAAATTTTCAGATCTTTTTATTAAAAAGAATATATTTTTTAATTTAAAGAATACCCACTAATCCATGTTTTCCTCTCCATGTTTTCCTCTCCATGTTTTCTTCCTTGATTTCCTTGCCCCCACTACTTTATGTTATGTGATTATGATTATTTTTGGCTAAAAATCTGAAATTTTCTTTTTGGGCCAAGGGGTTTTGGGTTGGGTAAGGGTGCTTAGGATTGGGCTTGTAACTTAATTTGCAAGATGGCCCAATCCAAATTTTTTTCTATTTTGTTCTTCTCCATTATTCAACATCCTAATTAATAAAGCCCAAAAATACTAAGATTAATTTATAAAAACTAAAAATTATCTTGAAATACTAATTAACTCATAATAATAATTATCACACAAAATTAAACATTAATAAAAATAAAATTGCACGATTTGGACATTAAATGCTTAAAAAATGCAAAATACATATTTTTTATGACTTTTCATTTTTGTAAAATAAACTTAATTGTAAACTTGAATTTTATATACATATGCAACATATTTTTTGTATATTTTATTTATTTAAACAAGCAAATATGCACGGATAAAAATGCAAATAATACAAGAAAAATAACACAAAATTCACAACAATTGCAAGAAAACTAAAATTATTTTATTTTAAATCTTTGGGAGTATTTCCCTTATAGGGCAAAAATCACGTGCTCACAATTAGCTAGACTTTCTGGTATACAAGCTTCTATTCATTATCCTACTAGTTCATTTCTCCATAGTTTAGAAATTGATCTTATTCAAGATTTTAATCATATTCTTAAGTTAGAAGAAGATTTCTAAAAATTAAAATCACGCATAAATTGGCTGAATGATGGTGACGCAAACACCAAGTTTTTTCATTTAACTACTTCAAATAGACGACGAAATAATCGTGTAATTGCTATTCAAGACTTGGCAGGGAATTGGATTACAAATCCTCTTCAAATACAAAATGATATTACCTCCTATTATACTAACCTTTTTACTATGCAGCAGTCTTTTTCCAAAATTAGTTCGACCATTTTTCCTTCCAGTATAGTTACACCACTTGAGCAATCTATGTTAGATAGGCCTCTTCATGATGTTGAAATTACTAATGCCTTACATTCGTTCCAACCTTTTAAGGCACCGGGCCCTGATGGCCTGCATCTAGTTTTTTACCAAAAATATTAGCATATTGTAGGAAATTTTTTAAAAGATCTTTGTCATAAGGCTTTTAGGGAATCCAAAATAGATCCTTCTATTAATACTACGTATATTTGTCTAATTCCTAAAAAAGAACATGCTGCTACTATAACTCAATATCGTCCAATTAGTCTTTGTAATACTATTTACAAAATTATTACAAAGATAATTGTCAATAGACTTAAGCCTATTCTTGATCATCTTATTGATCAAACCCAATCTAGTTTTCGAAAGAATAGATAAGCTTCTGATAATGCTATTATTGTTCAAGAGCTGTTAAATCGTTTTGCTAAAATGAAGGGTAAGAATTTTAATATGCTTCTTAAATTAGACCTTGAAAAAGCTTTTGATAAACTAGAATGGTCTTTTATTTACAGTACTTTACATAATCTTAATTTCCCTATTAATATTAGCAATTTAATAATGTCTTGTATTATAACCACTTCTACTGCAATACTTATTAATGGTAAGTCAACTGAATTTTTTTATCCTACAAGAGGAATACGATAAGGTGACCCTCTTTCACCTTATATATTTATTCTTTGTCTTGAAATGTTCTCTAGGCAAATAAATTTAGAAGTAGACTATAATATTTGGCACCCTATTTCTATTGGAAAACAAGGACCTCAATTATCTCATCTGTTCTTTGCGGACGATATAATTTTATTTTGTAAAATTACACCCAAATCTTGTCATTCTATTATTAATACTATTACTTATTTTAGTACTTATTCGGGACAAACTATTAATTTAGACAAGTCACAAAAATTTTTCTCAAAAAAACTGTCCTAATTACCTAAAGCTAGATTTACAGCATTTGTTTAACATAAAAGACTGTACTAAGTTTGGCCAATACTTGAGTTTTCCCATTTTTACTTCTAAACCATTAAAAAGAGATTTTCAATTCTTATTAGACAAGTTCAAATCGAAATTAGCAGGATGGAAAACTCATTTTTTAACAAAAGCGGGAAGACAAACCCTTATTCGTTCAACTTTGAATAGCATTCCTAATCATGTAATGCAATTTGTTACCATTCCTAGTTCTATTATTAGCTTACTAAATACATACCAAAGGAATTTCCTGTGGGGTACTACTCCACATAAGAAAAAACTTCATCTTTTAAAATGGTCCACTGTAACCCAGCCTTTGGCTCTTGGGGGTTTAGGTATTCAAAATCTTCGTACTAAAAACAATGCTTTACATGCTAGTTTGGCATGGAGACTTTTTCAAAATCCTACTCAACTTTGGGCTAATGTACTAATTCATAGTCATTTACGAAATTATAAGACTATCATTTCTTCTCAATCTAGAATTTGGCAAATCATTATCAAAGGTTGGTCCTATTGCCAACTTGGATTCCGATGGATTTTAACAAATGGTAATCATGTTCATTTTTGGACTGAACCTTGGATAAATCATCGTACTATTTTGCGTAATTTCATTCATGGCCCTTTTACAGAAGGAGAAATAAATAAATATGTATCTTACTATTTTTACAATCATAAATGGCATTTACAGGATTTACCGTTTGTACTTCCTCCGCTTTTGGAAGCACATATTACTAGTATTTACTGTGATGACCCGGCCCGTCGTCACGGGAATTACCACCCCGTTATATTGTAATTACATGTTTTATTCTTTTATATCAGTGTTAGAGTCTATCGGGTGAGTTAGGAGTGAATTGGATTGAAAATTAGGCACATAGCCTTTTTGAAAGAAACTTGAATATGAAAAGTCAACATGGAGTTGACTATTTAGTTAGAGGGTTCGGAATCGGATTCTAATGATTCGTTTAGTTCCGGGAGGTGATTTGTGACTTAAGGGAGCGTTCAGAATTGAATTTGGAGGTCCGGTGTAGAAATAGGCTTGAATTGGCTAAGGTTGAATTTTGGCGAAATCCGGATGGTAGGTGAGATTTTGATCCGGGGGTCGGAATGGAATTCTGATAATTCCTGTAGCTTCGTTATGTGATTTTGGATATGTCTGCAAAATTTCAGGTCATTCGGACATCGTTTAGTCGGGTTTTTGATTGATTGTGTAATTTAGAATGTTTTAAGGAATTTAGGCTTGAATTCGATGGGAATTATGGGTTTTGATGTTGTTAGACGTGTTTTGCGGATTGGAACAAGTTCGAATAAGGTATTAGGATGTGTTGGTGTGTTTGGATGAGGTCCCGGGGGCCTCGGGGTGTTTTCGGATGGCTAAACGGGAGAAAACATGGAAAAATTGCAGGTTTGTGATTCTGTTATGTTGTTTTCGCTCCGGCGGAAATGGGAGCGTAGGAGCGAGTCCGCAGGAGAGGAAAAGAAGGCGTAGAAGCGGAGGCGACCGCTGAAGCGGAGCCTAGCCCGCAGGGGCGGCTTCGCTGGTGCGAGAGGGCGATCGCAGAAGCGGTCTGGAGGCGTGATGAAGAAGTCCACAGAAGCGGATTTGTGATCGCATAGGCGAGTCCGCAGGAGCGGACCCTTGATCGCAGGAGCGGAAGAATTCCCGCAAAAGCGGATGCGCAGGAGCGGTTCGTGGATCGCAGGAGCGGAATTGGCCAAATAGGCCTGGGTTCGCAGAAGCGACCCATCTGGTCGCGGATACGGACTCGCAGGAGCGGAATTCTATCCGCAGAAGCGAAAATCGCAGTGAGTTAATTGTATCGAAGTTAGAAAATTTCAGAAACATTTCACACATTTGGGTCTCGGCTTAAGGAGGCGATTTGGGCGATTTTGAAGAGAAACTCAAGGGAAATCATCAGGTAATCAACTATGGACTTATACTATGATTAGTATTGATAATATTATGCAATTATATCATGAAAATGGAGGAATTTGGGGTGATTCATGGAAGATTTAGCCCTAGGCTTGAACTTTAGAAAATTAAGGTTTTGAACGGGCAAATGGAGTCCGAATTTTGTAAATCTTATATGCTTAGACTCGTATCGAGGTGAGGGTTCCGAATATGTGACTTTCGTGATTTTTCGAGAAGCGTACCGAAAATCGGGTTTTGGCAACTTTGGGAATTTTGATGTAAATTGAGTTGTATTGATTGGGTGTCGTCCCATTGGCCTAATTTGTTGTGTTTCTACTATGTTTGATCAGATTCTATGCGTGCGGAGCTTGATTCTCATGGCAAGGGCATTGCGGAGTAGTCGTCGCGCTGTATTGAGGTGAGTAATAGATGTGGGTGATGACCAGCGGGTTCGAAACCCCGGTATACCACTTTATGATGTTGTATAGTAGCGAGACACGTACTCTCTTGTGAGTGCGAGTTCGGTTGTGATTGGGGACTATGGCTTAGTCCGACCTGTTGATACTGTGTTATAATATTGGCTATTCTTGAGCCGTCGAACCTCCTTCTCGGATGGTTGCATACTATATATTGTGATATTGGCCACTCTTGAGCCGTGAAACCCCCTTCTTGGACGGTTGAGTGGACTGGAGGTGGCCGGAGACTGCCATGGGAGACGGGCAGTCTCCATAGCTAGCGAACTTGGAGAAGAAGAAGAGAGGGAGAAGAAGAAGAGAAAGGGGCGGCTAGGGTTTGATGAATTGAGAAATTGGCCGGCCGTCTATAGAGATGTGGTTTAAATACCCGTTACATTGAGTTCGTCCTTGGCCGTTGGATCAATCAAGATCAACGGTCAAGATTATTTTGCCCCAAACGATGCCATTCAAAGTTAAATGACAGATGTACTTTTGTCCATTGGATTTTAAGACACGGACGGCTCAGATTAACTCCAAAATCTTTATTAATAGATTAATTTCGGATAAATCCTCAGCCGTTGGATCCAGTATTATGAACGGCTGAGATTATTTTGATTTAAATGATTTGGACCGGGTCTCTGAGAATGCTTTGGGCCAGTGCATTTGAACTAGCATTTGGCCCAATTTTCTTTTCTTTGTATTTTTCCTTGTATTTTCTTCGTATTTAATTATTTTTGTGGTATTCTCTTTTTGTATTTTAATTTTTATTTTTATATTATTTTCAATTATTCAATTTTCTACTTCCTCTAATTTTCTGATATTTTTTGACATTTTCTACTATTTTCCCTTAATTTTCGTTATTAATGCCCTTTTTTTTGTTAATTTTCTTTTAACTACTTAAATAAAAATACATGTATTTAACCTTTTTTATTTTCTCATTTTAATCCTTAATTGTTCGATCACACAAATGCATCTTATTTCAATCAAAATATGTAATTGCACCCCAAAAATATTATTTATTTTAATTTTGGAATTTATTGCTTAAGGCAAAAATCACATGCTCACACTCTCCATTCAATAACTGGCTCGTTAGGGAACTTGAGTCTCATGACTCTCGTTCGACAGTCGAGCTTGGCAAAGCACGAATAAAGCCAATCCATCCCCATAAATACATCAAAATCTACCATCCCAAGCTCAATAAGATCGGCTGTGGTATCACGACCACCCACCGTAACAACAAAATTCCTATAGACTCGTGAGGCTGTAATTGAATTACAAACCGAAGTCGACACAAAGAACGGCTCATGTAGTTGTTCGGGTTCTATCCCAAAACTTGAAGCAATGAATGGGGTAACATAAGACAAGAGAGACCCTGGATCAATTAGGGCATAACAATCAATATTCTGAACATAGAAGATAACTGTGGTCACATCAGGAGAAGCCTCAGCACTCCGGCGGCCACTCAACGCATAGAATCGGCTAGGTCCACCCCTACCATGAGCTCCACCCCTAGCTGCACCATGCCATGCTGAGGCTGGAGGATGTGCTGATGATGTAGCAGCCGAAGAACCAGACGACTGAGCAGATCCCCTACACATACCATGAGGCAGTCCCGCTGAATGTGACCTCTCACCCCGCACCTGAAGCATATCGGCATGTCAAGGTAGCAGGTCTCTGTATGAAACCTACCATAATTGGGGCATGTAGGTCTCCCCTGCTGCTGGGACCTCACCCCAGGACGACCAGACTGACGAGACCTCCTGCTATCTGAACCGGGTCTCGAATGACTACCCTGCTGATGACTGTGCACATATGGCGCTGCACTCGCGAAGGACTGAGCGTATGACTGGGATGGCCCTGATGACCCTCTCCCTGGAAGTGATTTCCCTAAACGACCCATTGACCGGGCCCTGCTGCTACTCTCTCTCTCTCTCCGCATGAATCTTCAGCTTTCTAGCCTTTGTGCCCTGAGCAAATCCCACAATCCTCCCATAGTTCATATCTGAGTGCAAAGCTGCTGTGGCGGCCTCATTCACCACCAAAGGGCTAAGGCCCTGAACAAACCGTCGAACCCGGGCATCCATGGTCGACACTAAATGAGGAGCATACTTGGACAACCTTACGAACTCCGTGTGATACTCCCAAACACTCATACTGCCCTGCTTGAGGACCTCGAATTCAGTGGCACGGGCTGCCATCGTCTCGGCAGGCAAGAAGTGGTCCATGAATGCATCTACGAACTCCTCCCATCTAGCCGGAGGGCTCCCCTTCTCACGGGAATCCTCCCACTTCTCGAACCATGAACGTGCCGCTCCCTTCAGCCTGTACGAGGCCAACTCTACCCCTTCTATATTTGTTGCCTTCATCGCTCTAAGGGTCTTGTATATCTCATCAAGGAATTCCTGTGGATCAGCCTCTGGATCGGTGCCTCAGAATTCTAGAGGGGCCAACCGTAAGATTTGATGGACTCTAGAGCCGGAGGAATCTCCCTGTCCGCTGGAGGATGCAAGGGCATCATGGGATCTCTGGGCCTGGGCGGCCACTAACTGTGTTAACATATGAATGGCTCCCCTAAGATCCTCATTAGAAATACCAGAACTACAAGCTGGAACTGTATCAGAGTCAGGAACACTGGGAGGAGGGATGGTGGCATCCTCTGCCGTAACTGGAATAGGGACACTTGGGTTTTGAACAGATGGTCCAGGCAAGTTCAGGACTGGTGGGTCATTCTCGCCCACAGCATCGGGTATATGATTTGCAGCCGTAGTTGGGCCGGCATTGGCCCCAAGGCCGAGTCTAGCCTTCTTCTTAGGCGTCATATTCGAAAAATTTTGGAACAAGGAGCGAATTAGACATAAATACTTCCACTATACACTTTACCGCACGATATAGAATAATAAGAAAATGGGTGAATTCCTAAATGTCCGTGCATCCCCCAACTTATATGATGTGGTCGACAACACACCGATAAAAAGGGCACTACTAGACACGGCTCCGAGACATCCTAGGACACTTTAAAACCATAGGCTCTCATACCAAGTTTGTCACGCCCCAAATCGAGGGACATGACCGGCGCCTGACCGGGTAGCCCCAGTCAAGCGGACCTGGGTGCCTTTCTATCCCACGCGATACCCCCGTGTTGTTTATTACTCATAAGCCAAAGATCTTACCAATTATAACTGAATTCACATTGTACAAACATAACCACATGATTAATTCATTAACAAGTTTGCAATTTTTACAACGCCCGACATAATATATGCATATGTCACGACCCAAATCCGGTCGTGATGGCGCCCAACAATCAAGCTAGGCCAGCCAGACCAACTATTTAATTATCACAAATACCAGTCCCAAATGGACAACCCAAGAAGAATATATGAGTTTAAGAACTCCAATAATAATAATAATGAACAAAAGTACTGACACTCCCAAAGATCTGGAATCACAAGTCTAGAGCCTCTAACAAAACCCAACAGGAATAGAGAGTACTATATAGAAGTACTCAAGTCTGAATACAAAATACAAAATAACAACCGGAAATGAGAGGAGAAGCTAGGTTCTGCGAACGTAGGCAGCTACCTCAGCAACCCGATATGACACTGCAACCGCTGGAATTGCCTGTCTAACTGCTCCTGAGTACTTGAGTCTGCACACAAAAGGTGCAGGGAGTAGGGGTGAGTACTAAGTACTCAGTAAGTAATAAATATATAACAGCAGCTGAAAATAAGAAATCCACATATTACCACATAATGAAGCTAAACTACAGTTCGAATCTCCTACGAACTAGCATCAACAATACAACACAGCTACCACAGAGTAATTCAACAAATAAAGATGCAATGCAATGCACATAACCGCTACGGCGTGTAGCCCGATCCAATTTAACGTCGACGGCGCTCACCGGGGGTGTGTACAGACTCCGGAGGGGCTCCTACAGCCCAAGCGCAATATTGCTGCAGCGTGCAGCCCGATCCACATATCAACCACTGCGGCGTGCAGCCCGATCCCATGCTCAGTCCACAATAAGCAATTAAGCCACAAAACAATTCATCTTCCTTAATTCCAGTTCTCAATTCATAATTTATGAAAAATACTTTAACTTTATTAAATTTGTGAAAGCCGGTGACTTAGCATTTCAAAAGTGTGATTTCAATTTCTAGGACTGAGATCAGTGATTTAAGCAATTATAGCTATCACATAAATATTGTCCTCTAAGGACGCTACAGATCGGCACAAGGCCCCAAACAAGGCTTATCACCCACAAATATATCAAATACAGTGTATTTCCAACACTAATAACATATTATTCATTTCCGGGATGGACCAAGTCTCAATCCCCGGTCACAATCAATCCCGCACCTGCCACGGTGTGCGAGCCACGCCCTACTAGCGTCACAATGTGCTAAGCCGGGGTTTCGAACCCTCAGGCGACCATATACACAAACTACTCACCTCTAGCCGGTGAGTAGTTGCCTTTTCCTTTGAATATAGCTCCCTCGTGCGTAGAATCTAGTCAAACCACAATAATTATATCAAATACGGGTCAAAGAATCATAACCCATTATAATTTACATGAAATTCGCATAAATACACCAAGTTGGTAAAACCCGACCCCGGGCCCACTGCTCGGAAAATTCCGAAATTAGTACCAACGCGACCCTCATCTCGCCATGAGTCCGTGCATATAAAATTTATCGAAATCGGAGTTCAAATGGCCTTCCAAATCCAAAAATCCCGTTTTCAATACTTAGGCCACATTTCTTCAAGATTTCTACCCAATTTCATGAAGATTGATGTTAATACTACCATAAAATGATGTTTTTGAGTCAAGAATCTTACCTCCAACGAATACCCGATGATTCCTCAGTGATTTCCTCGAGTTTTCTTCTCTCTAGGGCTCAAAATTGAGTTTTGGGTTAATGAACCCGTAACCCCTCCGTTCTGTGATTTAATTCTCTGCCAGACCCATTTACCTTACGCGATCGCGACTCGCCTCACGCGATCGCGGTGTTCAAAAATCTAGACTCACACGATCGCGACTCTCCTCACGCGATCGCGATGTTCAAACATCCGGCTTCACGCGATCGCGTCTCTCTTCCTGCGATCGCGTAGCACAAATTTCCCTGGACCACATTTCTCTTCTACGCGATCGCGTAGATGCTCATGTGATCGCTATGGCCACCCGGTTAACTCTACGCAATCGCGACAGGTGCTCCTGCGATCACGATGGCCTAGCCCCCAACCCTACGCGATCGCGTCCCCCTCCCCGCGATCGCGGAGAGCAAAACCCTGCTGCATTTATGACAGCAACCAGCCTTCTCATTTTTTCCAAAAATTGTCCGTTTGGACCCCCGAATTCATCCCGAGACCCCCGGGACCCCAATGAAAACCACCAACATACTCCAAAACACGATACGAACTTGTTCCAATCATAAAAACACCATACTAAACATCAAAATCACCATTTACACACGAATTCAAGCCTAAGTTTATTCAAAACTTTCAAAACTAACATTCAATCCAAAACCCGATCAAACGATGTCCGAATGACCTGAAAATTTGCGGACATATCCAAAATCACATAACGAAGCTACAGAAATTGTCGGAATTCCATTCCGACCCTCGGATCAAAATATCACCTACCATCCGGTTTTCGCCAAAAATCAACCTTCGCCAATTCAAGCCTAAAACTACACCGGACCTCCGAATTCAATTCCGATTGCTCTCCTAAGTCATAATTGATCCCCCGGAACTAGTCGAATCATCAGAATCCGGTTCCGAGCACTCTAACTCAATAGTCAACTCTTGGTTGACTTATCATATTCAAGCTTTCTTCAAACATGCTATTTGTTTCATTTTCAATCCAAATCACTCCTAACTCACCCGATATATTCTAATACTGATTTAAAAGCATAATATATGTAAATGCAAGGTAACGGGGTGGTAAATTCCCGTAACGACGGGTCGGGTCGTTACATTCTCCCCAACTTAAACAAACGCTCGTCCGCGAGCGGGTTAAGAAACATACCTGGAGTATCAAACAAGTGTGGATATCTACTTCGCATCTCCTGCTCTGTCTCCCAAGTTGCTTCCTCCACGGGACAACCTCTCCACTGCACTTTTACTGAAGCTATGTCCTTAGATCTCGGCTTACGAACCTGTCGACCCAAAATGGCTACTGGTTCCACATCATAAGTCAAATCCTCATCTAGCTGTATCGTGCTGAAGTCCAACACATGAGACGGGTCTCCGACATACTTCCGGAGCATAGATACATGGAACACTGGGTGAACTCCCGACAAACTGGGTGGCAAAGCAAGCATATAAGCCACCTCCCCAACTTTCCTAAGCACCTCAAAAGGTCTAATAAACCTTGGGCTCAACTTCCCTTTATTTCCAAACCTCATAACACCCCTCATAGGCGAAACCTTCAGCAACACCTTCTCACCTACTGAATAAGACACATCTCGAACCTTTCGGTCTGCATAACTCTTCTGACGCGACTGAGCTGTGCGAAGTCTCTCCCGAATCACCTTCACCTTGTCTAAGGCATCTTGGACTAACTCTGTCCCCAACAACCTAGCCTCGCCGGGCTCGAACCAACCAACCGGAGACCTACACCGCCTCCCATATAAAGCTTCATACGGTGCCATCTGAATGCTGGACTAATAGCTATTATTATAAGAAAACTCTGCATGAGGCAAGTAATCAGCCCATGAACCACCAAAATCAATTACACAAGCACACAACATGTCCTCCAGTATCTGAATAGTATGCTCGGACTACCCATCCGTCCGTGGATAAAATGTTGTGCTCAGCTCTACCTCTGAACCCAACTCTCGCTGAAATGTCCTCCAGAACTGAGAAGTGAACTGGGTACCTCTGTCTGATATAATAGAAATGGGAACTCCATACAGTCTCACAATCTCGCGGATGAATATCTCTTTCAACCGCTCCGAGGAGTATGTAGTACACACTGGAATGAAGTGAGCTGACTTGGTCAGCCTATCTACAACCACCCAAACTGAATCAAACTTTCTCGCTGTCCGAGGGAGTCCACTAACAAAGTCTATAATGATCCTTTCCCACTTCCACTCGGGAATATCAATACGTTGGAATACACCACCAGGCCTCTGATGCTCATACTTGACCTGCTGACAGTTTAGGCACTGTGCCACATGACTCACAATATCTTTCTTCATCTTTCTCCACCAGTAATGCTGCTTCAAATCCTGATGCATCTTCGCGGCTCCTGGATGAATAGAATACCGCGAGCTGTGGGCTTCCTCCAATATCAATTCACGAAGGCCGTCAACATTGGGCACGCATATCCGGCCCTGCATCCGCAATACACCATCACTATCAATAGTGACATCTCTGGCATCATCATGCTGAACTCCTGTCCTTAAGGACAAGTAAGTGTGGATCATCATACTGGCGCTCTCGAATACGATCATATAAAGAAGAACGAGCTACTACACAAGCTATCACTCGACTGGGCTCAGAAATATCCAGCCTCACCATCTGATTGGCTAACGCCTGAACATCAACGGCTAGGGGTCTCTCCCCAACTGCAATATACGCCAAACTGCCCATACTAATAGCCTTCCGGCTCAATGCATTAGCCACTACATTGGCTTTCCCGGGATGGTAAGATAGTAATATCATAGTCTTTAAGCAATTCAAGCCATCTCCGCTGCCTCAAATTTAGATGCTTAAACAAATGCTGAAGGCTGCGGTGGTCTGTATATACATCACAAGATACACCATATAGGTAATTCCTCCAAATCTTCAAGGCATGAACAATAGCAACTAACTCCAAATCATGAACAGGGTAGTTCTTCTCGTGGGGCTTTAGCTGACGAGAAGCATATGCAATAACTCTACCCTCCTGCATCAACACACAACCGAGTCCAACTCTGGAAGCATCACAATACACCGTATATGACCCTGAGGCTGATGGTAACACAAGTACTGGAGCGGTGGTCAAAGCCTCCTTGAGCTTCTGGAAGCTCTCCTCACATTCATTAGACCACACAAATGGAGCATTCTTCTGTGTCAACTTAGTCAACGGTGAAGTAATAGATGAGAAACCCTGAACAAACCGACGATAATAGCCTGCTAAGCCGAGAAAACTCCGAATCTCTGTAGCTGAAGAAGGTCTGGGCCAATTCTGCACTGCCTCGACATTCTGTGGATCAACCCGAATACCATCACTGGACACTATATGTCCCAGAAAACCCACAGTATCAAGCCAGAATTCACACTTAGTGAATTTCGCATAGAGCTTCTCTTCTCTCAACCTCTGCAATACCACCCTCAAATGCTGTGCATGCTCCTCCTGGCTGCGTGAATATACCAGAATGTCATCAATAAACACAATCACAAAAGAATCAAGGTACGGCCGAAATACACTATTCATCAAGTGCATGAATGCTGCTGGGGCATTAGTCAACCCGAAAGACATCACCAGGAACTCGTAGTGCCCATATCGCGTCCTGAACGCTGTCTTCATAATATCTGAGTCCCTGATCTTCAACTGATGATAGCCCGATCGAAGATCAATCTTAGAAAATACACTAGCTCCCCGGAGCTGATCAAATAGGTCCTCAATACGAGGCAATGGGTACTTATTCTTCACTGTTACCTTGTTCAGCTGTCTGTAATCAATGCACATTCTCATTGTGCCATCTTTCTTCTTCACGAACAACACCGGTGCACCCCAAGGTGACACACTCGGACGAATGAAACCCTTATCTAAGAGTTCATGAAGCCGTTCTTTCAATTCTTTTAACTCTGCGGTGCCATGCGATAGGGAGGAATAGAAATGGGCTGAGTGCCCGGCACCAAGTCAATACCAAAGTCAATATCTCTATCAGGCGGCATGCCTGGTAGGTCTGCTGGAAATACATCCGGAAACTCCCTCACAATGGGGACCGAATCAAGACTGGGTGTCTCGGCCTCAACATTTCTAATGAAGGCTAAATAAGATAAACAACCCTTGCCAATCATTCGTTGGGCCTTTATATAAGAAATCACCCTGTCGGATACATAATCAGTCAAGCCACGCCACTCGATCCTCGGATTACCTGGAATAGCTAGTGTGACTGTCTTGGCATGATAGTCCATAATCGCATGGTAAGGAGATAGCCAATCCATGCCTAGAATTACATCAAAATCTACCATGCCCAGTAGTAATAGATCAACTCGGGTCTCCAGACCCCCAATAGTAATAATACAGGATCGATATACCTGATCCACAACAACAGTATCCCCCACCGGGGTAGACACATGTACGGGCAAAGCAAGAATACCACGGGTCATACCCAAATGATGTGCAAAATAAGTAGAGACATAAGAATAGGTGGATCCGGGATCAAATAAGACAGAAGCATCCCTGTGGCAGACTGAGATAATACCTGAAATGACCGCATCTAAAGCACTAGCATCCTTCCTATCCGGAAGAGCATAGAAACAAGCCTAGCCTCCACCAGTACGATCCTCACCCCTAGGGCGACCTCTGGATACCTGGCCACCAGTCCTAGCCGACTGTGCTGGCGCCGAAGAAACAGGAGTAGAAGACGAGGGCTGATCCCTCTACTGAGACCGCTTACGAAGCCACTGAGGACACTCTCTCCTGATATGGCCCAAATCACCGCACTCAAAACAACGGCCTGAAGATGGAAGAAGGGGCTGCTGAGGACCCCTCGCTACGGATGAACCCTGTGCTGAGGAAAGCAGGAGCAGAGCTCTGAGCTAGAAGAGCACTCAGTGCAGGCTGACTCTCCTGACGGCCCTGCTGACCCTGATAACCCTGATGGCCCTGACGACCACGATCTGATGAAACCCCACTGGACTCTGCACGTCCAGACTGATGAGACCTGAAAGAACGACATCTGCTATGCTAAGATTGGCCCCTAGACGGAGCACCACCGTAGCTGCCAGTACCACGAGGCCTCTTAGCCTCTCTCTCCTCCCGCTCTCTACGGCGATCTGTCTCAATGTGACGGGAAGCATCAACCACCTCCTCGAAGGTAACTGCCGAAGATCTCTCCCTGGTCATCAATATGCGGATGGGATAAATAAGGCCATCGATAAATCTTCGAATCCTCTCTCTGTCTGTAGGAACCATCCACATGGCATGACAGGCCAACTGTGTGAATCTCATCTCGTACTGATTAACTGTCATCTCTCCTTGCTTCAACCACTCGAATTGACGTCGCAGCTGCTCTCTCTGAGACTGAGGCATGTACTTCTCCAAAAATACCATGGAGAACTGCTGCCAAGTGAGGGGCACTGCCCCGGCGGGCCTACGCCTCTCGAAATCCTCCCACCACTGAAATGCTGCACCTGTGAACTGAAAAGTGGTGAATGAAACACCGCCGGACTCTAGAATACCCGCGGTGCGAAGCATGCGCCGACATCCGTCAAGAAAACCCCGGGCGTCCTCGCCCTCAGCACAACCGAATGTCGGAGGCCGTAGCCTATCAAATCTCTCCAAATGACGCCGCTCATCATCGGGCATAGCCGGAACCATATAAGCCAGGAGCCGGTGCAACGGGCGCAACCGGGCCTGAATTGGCTCGGGTGTGCGAGCCACGGGGGTCCGATTCCCTCCCCCTGCCCGTGAAGAAGATACTGCAGCAGTAGCCGTAACTACCTGTGCCAAGCTCGTGCACACCGATAAGATCTGAGCCAAGGTCTCCCGAAGACCCGGTATCACAATGGGCACCGCCGGTGCCCGAACCTGAGTTGCCGTAGCGTTTGCCGGCCGGAATGCGGTCCCGAGTCCGGGCCACCGGTGCAGGAATCGACCCCGAGTCCGGTCGCTGGTGGGTCGGCGAGGCCGGTGCTCGCCGCCTCTACCTCTACCATGACCATGGCCTCTGGGTGCCAATGGTGGTCGTCCGCCACGTCCGTTAGCTCGTGTTCTTGCCATCTGCGAGAGAATAGAATATGGAAAATTTTAGTTTCATAATAACACAGATCGCACGATATGAATCCAAGAAAATGAGGTTTTTCCTAAAGTTTCTGTAGCCCTTCGAGGATAGATACGGACGTCTACGTACCGATCCGCAAAAGCCTACTAAACCGGCTCATGACTCGCGAGTCCTAATAACCTAGGCTCTGATACCAACTTGTCACGACCCAAATCCGGTCGTGATGGCGCACAAAAATCAAGCTAGGCCAGCCAGACCAACAATTTCTGATTTCATCTAATACGAGTCCCAAATGGACAACCCAAGAAGAATATATGAGTTTAAGAACTCCAATAATAATAATAATGAACAAAAATATTGACACTCCCAAAGATCCGGAGTCACAAGTCTAGAGCCTCTAACAAAACCCAACAGGAATAGAGAGTACTGTATAGAAATACTCAAGTCTGAATACAAAATACAAATAACAACTGGAAAGGAGAGGAGAAGCTAGGTTCTGCGAACGTAGGCGGCTACCTCAACAACTCGATATGACACTTCAAACGCTGGAAATGCCTGACTACTGCTCCTAAGTACCTGAGTCTGCACACAAAAGGTGTAGGGAGTAGGGGTGAGTACTAAGTACTCAAGTAAGTAATAAATATATAACAGCAGCTGAAAATAAGAAATCCACATATTACCACATAATGAAGCTAAACTACAGTTCGAATCTCCTACGAACTAGCATCAACAATACAACACAGCTACCACGGAGTAATTCAACAATTAAAGATGCAATGCAATGCACATAACCGCTACGGCGTGTAGCCCGATCCAATTTAACGTCGACGGCGCTCATTAGGGGTGTGTACAGACTCCGGAGGGGCTCCAACAGCCCAAGCGCAATATTGCTGCGGCGTGCAGCCCGATCCACATATCAACCACTGCGGCGTGCAGCCCGATCCCATGCTCAGTCCACAATAAGCAATTAAGTCACAAAACAATTCATTTTCCTTAATTCCAGTTCTCAATTCTTAATTTATGAAAAATACTTTAACTTTATTAAATTTGTAAAAGCCGGTGACTTAGCATTTCAAAAGTGTGATTTCAATTTCCAGGACTGAGATCAGTGATTTAAGCAATTATATCTATCACATAAATATTATCCTCTAAGGACGCTACAGATCGGCACAAGGCCCCAAACAAGGCTTATCACCCACAAATATATCAAATACAGTGTATTTCCAACACTAATAACATATTATTCATTTCCGGGATGGACCAAGTCTCAATCCCCGGTCACAATCAATCCCGCACCTGCCACGGTGTGCGAGCCACGCCCTACTAGCGTCACAATGTGCTAAGCCGGGGTTTCGAACCCTCAAGCTACCATATACACAAACTACTCACCTCTAGCCGGTCGTAGACTCGTCCGCGATGCCTTTTCCTTTGAATTTAGCTCCCTCGTGCGTAGAATCTAGTCAAACCACAATAATTATATCAAATACGGGTCAACGAATCATAACCCATTACAATTTACATGAAATTCGCATAAATACACCAAGTTGGTAAAACCCGACCCCGGGCCCACTGCTCGGAAAATTCCGAAATTAGTACCAACGCGACCCTCATTTCGCCACGAGTCCGTGCATATAAAATTTATCGAAATCAGAGTTCAAATGGCCTTCCAAATCCAAAAATCCCGTTTTCAATACTTAGGCCACATTTCTTCAAGATTTCTACACAATTTCATGAAGATTGATGTTAATACTACCATAAAATGATGTTTTTGAGTCAAGAATCTTACCTCCGACGAATACCCGATGATTCCTCGGTGATTTCCTCAAGTTTTCTTCTCTCTAGGGCTCAAAATTGAGTTTTGGGTTAATGAACCCGTAACCCCTCTGTTCTGTGATTTAATTCTCTGCCAGACCCATTTACCTTACGCGATCGCGACTCGCCTCACGCGATCACGGTTTTCAAAAATCCAGACTCACGCGATCGCGATGTTCAAACATCCGGCTTCACGCGATCGCGTCTCTCTTCCTGCGATCGCGTAGCACAAATTTCTCTGGACCCCATTTCTCTTCTACGCGATCGCGTAGATGCTCATGCGATCGCGATGGCCACCCGGCTAACTCTACGCGATCGCGACTGGTGATCTTGCGATCGCGATGGCCTAGCCCCCAACCCTACGCGATCGCGTCCCCCTCCCCGCGATCGCGGAGAGCAAAAACCTGCTGCATTTATGACAACAACCAGCCTTCTCATTTGTTTCCAAAAATGGTCCGTTTGGACCCCCGGATTCATCCCGAGACCCCCGGGACCCCAATGAAAACCACCAACATACTCCAAAACATGATACGAACTTGTTCCAATCATAAAAACACCATACTAAACATCAAAATCACCATTTACACACGAATTCAAGCCTAAGTTTATTCAAAACTTTCAAAACTAACATTCAATCCAAAACCCGATCAAACGATGTCCGAATGACCTGAAAATTTGCGGACATATCCAAAATCACATAACGAAGCTACAGAAATTGTTGGAATTCCATTCCGACCCCCGGATCAAAATATCACCTACCATCCGGTTTTCGCCAAAAATCAACCTTCGCCAATTCATGCCTAAAACTACACCGGACCTCCGAATTCAATTCCGATTGCTCTCCTAAGTCATAATTGATTCCCCGAAACTATTCGAATCATCAGAATCCGGTTCCGAGCACTCTAACTCAATAGTCAACTCTTGGTTGACTTCTCATATTCAAGCTTTCTTCTAACATGCTATTTGTTTCATTTTCAATCCAAATCACTCCTAACTCACCCAATATATTCTAATACTGATTTAAAAGCATAATATATGTAAATGCAAGGTAACGGGGTGGTAAATTCCCGTAACGACGGGCCGGGTCGTTATAGCATAAGACTGAAATCCCACAGTTTACATGTCTACGGAGCCTCTAGGATACAAAGGACGATACAATACTTGCCGGTAACAAGGCTCCGGCTATACCTTACACAAAATTAAAATAAAGTTTAAAAAAAAGTGGCGTAAACCACAGAGGGCCTCGAGGAAGAACGGGGCTCACCAAAACGGGCAATGGATGGTGAAGGATGCTACTGCCGATGAGCTGAAGTGCCTGCTACTGATCCACCTACAATCATAACACGAATGTAGCGTCCCCGGCAAAAGGGACGTCGGTACACTTGAATTGTACTGGTATGTATGGACAAACTTTGTCCCAAGTAAACTCAAGCCGTTAAACAAGAATCACGATGATAAGGCAGCCAATAAATTACATCCAGAATCAATTAAGCCAGCCAACCATGTTTTCCACATTTTCCTCCTTTTAGATAATTCTCAACACAAAGCACGTTTAGGATCAACAAGTGGAACAACAACCAATCAATCACGTAAAACACAAGTAGTCAAACAAAGGGGCAGTTAGTGCCCCACAGGTTGCAAACTCTCCTGTTGTCTCCTTTCATAATTTCACATCAATGATTTTACATCAATTTTCAATAGCGATTTCGATCGCTTTCCATCCTTATTACCTCGGCCACCGTTATCATCCCAACCCACACCTTATTTCTTCATGTTGCAGCGCGCAACCCGATCCCACCGTACAGTTTCAAACACAACAATCACAAACAGCAGATAAGGTACTACACACAATTACAACAAGTTCAAATAAGCAAGTTACAAATTGGTTCATATTCTCAAGTACTTTTCAAACCAATATCACAACCAAGTTACAATGTTTCCATGATCGAGAGTACCCATACCATTATGTTCAAACACTTATCACAATTCAAGTGTCTCATTTCTTTTCCACAAGGATCCATATATGCCATCTCAACAATTATTCACAATTCTTTATCAACTTTGATTCTCTTTTATCTTTCGGTTCATATTCCATACTACATCACTCATAGTTCAACAGCAAATTCGAATGCCCAACAACAACATCAAGGAATTTCACACAATTTTCCAAATTAACACATATCAAGCAAACTTCACACATATGGGCGATTTTACAAGAATCAAAATTAGCCATACATACCTGGTGTCGAGTTTCTTCCTTTAACTTCCTACTTTATGCTTATCCAAGCTATCCTATCTTTGCCGACCTTATTTTGTAGACTCTTACACCTATTCACTTCCTTTTTACTAAAAATCAAGTTCAATAATCATGCATGAGTGTAAAATTCCATTTTCAAAAGCTATTATATGCAAACCTCTCTTTACCCATTTTAAAACTGAAAATTAGAGAAAATAGTTAGGGTTTTTACCTTGAAATGATTGAGGAAGTTGAATCTTGGCCCTAGGATCCTTTGGACTAAATGTTTGAAACAATTCTTGAAGATGATGGACTTCTCTCTCTAAAACCTCTCTCTTCTCTGTCTAATTTTGGTAAGAAAATATGATAAAGTGAAGGAGAAGGGCATTTTATTAAAGAAGGGGTCGGGTCTAATTATATAAAAATTCTGGGTCGGGTCAATTCTGCGGTCGCATCTGCGATCGCAGAATCAACATGCGGTCCGCATAATGACCGCAGAATTGCCTCAAAATTTTCACAGGTTCTGTTACGGAATGCGACCAAAATGCGATCCGCATTCTTGATTTGCGGCCGCAGAATGCACCGAAGATTTGATACTCAAAAACCTTCGAGATTTTATGCAGTAGATCTGCGATCCGCAGATCCATTCTGCGATCGCATATCGACCACATTTTTAACACCAATTTTTGTAAACATTCTATTAAGCTCTGCGGTAGGAATGCGGTTCGCATAGCAGATCTGCGGCCACATTCCTGATCGCAGAATCGACACTTTTCTGGAAAAATTAATTCTTTACATTTTTGAAACTTAAATCACTACCAAGGGTCCGAACCGCGGCGAGCAAGCTCGCCACGAAGAATTCTGCGCATTCATAACATATTATTCGGACCATGACACCACAGCTACTAGGTTTTATGCACAAAAATTTTATGGGGCCTTACAATGGCACACTCGGAAGCTTTGACACTAACTCCTTAATTGTTTGAAGCTCGGAGTTAAGAATCATGAATGGCCCCTGAGCAGCTGCCTGCGAAGAAGACTCTGAACCGGTGGCTGTGATGATCATTTTCCTCTTCTTGCTTTTAACCACACTTCCCTCTACTGTCACTCTCAACGGATGAAAAGGTTTGTCCGCTGGTAGCCATCGATCGGTGCTACGAACATCAACCTCTGACCTGGTGCACAGCTGTGTAATTAGGGAGGGGAATAGTAGGCCTGCATCCTTGTTGCTCGAGTACTCTCTCAAGTACTGCCTCATCTCCTGCAGAATGTAGTATCCTACATTCACCGGTGTGCCATCCAGAATGCATGCTATGATTAGTGCCCGGGTGTAGGAGACATCAGTCATATTTCTGCAAGGAGAGATTCTATTGTTCAGGATGTAGAGCCACATTTTGGCCTTTGCAGTTAAGTCGGTAGATTTGAACCCTTTTCTTCTGGTTCCCCATTTTTCTCTCAACTGCGGTGGGAAGAGCTTGGAGACAAGCCATGCTCCATTATCACAATTGTCCTTTGCTTGTACCCGGTCCACCGGAAAGTTGGGAATACTCAGAGTGTCATTGATTTGTTCAATTCCAAACCTTACTAACCTCCCTCTGATGACTACTTGTGGACTATCAAAATTTGCATGCCTTAGGTTAGCATAAAATTCACGCACCCACTCCTCATTGGCTTTGCAAGGGGTGGTGATGAAGCAGGACCATCCTGATGAGTTGAGTTGAGCATAGAATTTTGGACGCTTTTCTGCCAATTTATCTTCATGTATTCCTTTTCCAAGGATAATCTTCTTATGGACGAGGTCGTCCAAATATCGCCGCTCACATTCAGCGGACATGAAGCATGTTTCATCATATGGCTCATCAATCTCTTCTTCGATTTCTCTTTGTTGTCCGCTTGTGCTTGGGTCCATTTTCAAGTAAATCACCTACAAAAATTTAATACAATATCAATCGGGCAACAGAACCATGTTAAGCAATTCAAAACACTGCAATTTAGCCAAAAATTTAGATTGAACGAGCCCGGGAAGCTACTGTTGCAAAGCTACTGGAATTACAAAATTTTCCCAGTTTTCACTTCTGCGAAACAAGACCGCAGAGGCGAAGCCGCTTCTGCAAAAATTTCTACGCTTCTGCGATGTTTGCCATTTTGTTTGGACTTGCTTCTGCGTAAATGCATCGTAAAAGCGCAATCACTTTTGCGAACAAAAGAGCGCTTTTGCGGTTTTCTCCCACTGTTTCATTTTCGCTTCTGCGTGTGTTCAATTGTAGAAGCGATTACGCTCATGCGAAAAAACGTTCGCTTCTGCGACTTACGTCTCCTTCTTCACTG
This sequence comes from Nicotiana noctiflora, assembly GCA_032618575.1. Classification (NCBI taxonomy): domain Eukaryota; kingdom Viridiplantae; phylum Streptophyta; class Magnoliopsida; order Solanales; family Solanaceae; genus Nicotiana; species Nicotiana noctiflora. Next base: position 757,690 of record JASVEL010003888.1, read on the forward strand.
CCCAGAAATGTTTTGCAAAATTTTGTGTTCTTTTCATTCTAAAAACTAATTTTTGGCTTACAATTTTATACTCCAGACCTTTAATTAGTGCAGTAAATTATTCATGATTCAATTAAGGCCCATTTTGTGATGCAAAGCAACAAGATTTCTTCTAAATATTATGTCAAACATCTTGCGGGAAATTTAAACTTGACCTCTCTTTGAACAAATTTTGGTACTGAGACTTTCCAAAATTTATTGTACACTAACAGCACACACAAGCCTACACTCAACCAATCCCTCACTTCCTAAAGCTAGCAACAAGAATTCAAAACAATAAGAAAGAAAAAGAAAAATCAAACAAAATTAAGTAAAAAAAAACTGTTTATCACAATTGTCCTTTGCTTGTACCTGGTCCACCGGAAAGTTGGGAATACCCAGAGTGTCATTGATTTGTTCAATTCCAAACCTTACTAACCTCCCTCTGATGAGTACTTGTGGGCTATCAAAATTTGCCTGCCTGAGGTTAGCATAACATTCACGCACCCACTCCTCATTGGCTTTGCAAGGGGTGGTGATGAAGCAGGACCATCCTGATGAGTTGAGTCGAGCATAGAATTCTGGAAGCTTTTCTGCCAATTTATCTTCATGTATTCCTTTTTCAAGGATAATCTTCTTATGGACGAGGTCGTCCAAATATCGCCGCTCACATTCAGCGGACATGAAGCGTGTTTCATCATATGGATCATCAATCTCTTCTTCGATTTCTCTTTGTTGTCCGCTTGTGCTTGGGTCCATTTTCAAGTAAATCACCTACAAATATTTAACATAATATCAATCGGGCAACAGAACCATGTTAAGCAATTCAAAACACTGCAATTTAGCCAAAAGTTTAGATTGAACGAGCTCGGGAAGCTACTGTTGCAAAGCTACTGGAATTACAAAATTTTCCCAGTTTCCGCTTCTGCGAAACAAGACCGCAGAGGCGAAGCTGCTTCTGCAAAAATTTCTACGCTTCTGCGAAGTTTGCCATTTTGTTCGGACTTGCTTCTACGTAAATGCATCGCAGAAGCACAATCACTTTTGCGAACAAAAGAGCGCTTTTGCGGTTTTGTCCCACTGTTTCATTTTCATTTCTGCGTGTGTTCAATCGCAGAAGCAATTACGCTCATGCGAAGAAACGTTCGCTTCTGCGACTTACATCTCCTTCTTCACTGCCCAGAAAATTTTTGCAAAATTTTGTGTTCTTTTCATTCTCAAAACTAATTTTTGGCTTACAATTTTATACTCCAGGCCTTTAATTAGTGCAGTAAATTATTCATGATTCAATTAAGGCCCATTTTGTGATGCAAAGCAACAAGATTTCTTCTAAACATTATGTCAAACATCTTGCGGGCAATTTAAACTTGACCTCTCTTTGAACAAATTTTGGTACTCAGACTTCCCAAAATTTGTTGTACACTAGTAGCACACACAAGCCTACACTCAACCAATCCCTCACTTCCTAAAGCTAGCAACAAGAATTCAAAACAAAAAGAAAGAAAAAGAAAAATCAAACAAAATTAACTAAAAAAAACTGTTGGCTAAGGAAATAATATGAAGGACATGAAGAATGAGATAAAAATGTAGAAGATGTTACCTCAATTTGCAGAAGAATAAGGAATTACAAGAGATTTTCTTTAACCTTTGCAAAAGAATTTCAGTATTTGGGGAGTTAGGGCAGGGGAAAATAGTGTGAGGGGAATGTTTTTGACAAAAGAACCGTTTCACTCTATTTTAACAATTAAAACCTGTACAGTTTCCGCTTCTGCGAAAAGTTAACGCTTCTGCGTGACCGCTTAGGCATTATTTGGGCCGTTTTTGCGCTTTGGACCGCTTATGCGGTTTGGTAGACCGCTTCTGCATTGTCGCGGATGCGTATAAATGGACGTTTTTGCAGTTTGGCCGCTTGTGCGATACAAAAGGCGCTTCTGCGGGACCGCAGATGCGTTCATTTTCCCTTAGAAGCGGTTTTAGAAGGAATTTGTTACCAGTTTTCTGCAGCTACTGGTTTGTGTCTGCCCGGCTACCCCGACCTGCTCAAATCAACTCCAAAAATTATCAAACCTGGCAGATTAGTCAAAAATAATATTCTTAGCTATTACCAAAAAAGAAAATTTGAAAAACGATGAAATGTTTTGAAAAACGATGGGTTGCCTCCCACCAAGCGCCGCATTTAATGTCGTGGCACGACGCAAACAACATTACCACTTTTCTCGCCACTTGGATGATATGAACTGGGCGCCTAGCTTGGAATCAAGCTTATGACCACAAGCGATGGGGGGTGGTAATTTAATGTTCGAGCCAATGCTTAAAATTTTCATTTTGCACTTCTTGGCTTTCAAGTGAGGAATATCGTTTTGATTTCTTGTCTCCTCAAACTGTAAAATGTAGGGCCAGAGTTTTTCTTCCTCGCTCCTTCATTGATTCATGTGGTTCAACTTCCGTGTCGCCACACAATTCCAACGTTGAGAAATTCTTGGAATGTGACTTTAAGCCTTCACTTTGCAATTCTTCTATGTTAACATCCTCTTTTTCCCCCGGATTAGAGTCAACATCAACCACATTTGCATTTACACCGGTTGACTCCAATTCCATATTTTTGCCGGTATCAACAACACTCATTGAGATGGTTGGCGGTTGTTCAATTCTTGACTCCTTAAGGTAAATCTCACTTTCTTCCTTGGAGTTGGACTCTTCTTGGCTTTTATTCGCACACGAAATTTGTTGGGCATAGTGAGCCTCAACCAAAATTTGCATTTGATCTTCCAAAGTACGGATGTGCTCATCATTGTGATTCATGCCTTGTTTCAAGTCCTCGTGTGCAAAGTTGTGCTTCTCCTCATTTTCAATAATGGTCTCCAACATGAGCATTATTCTCTCATTTTGAGCATTTGAGAGTTCTTCTTGGTTGTGATCAAATGCCAAGGAAGGATTTTCATTTTCAATATCCAAGGAGAATTCTTGGTTTTCATTCTCTTCCGAGGCTTTTTGAGCCCTTGAGGCTTCGATCATTTCATCCATTTGTGAGTGCAACCTTTCAAGTGCTAAATCATTTTGGAGACTAGTCTCCAAAAGATGTTCCAAGGCATTTTCTTCCTTGTTTCCTTCGTCAAGTAAACACTCCAACATGAGCTTGAACTCTCCATTTTGGCCATGCTCAAATTCTTCCATCTCCATAGCCCTATAATTCTCATCAAAACAAGTAGAACCATCATAGTAGGGGCTTGGGGAAGGGAAGGACAAATATGCACAATAATCTCAATGACCATTTTGACCACCACACTTATCACAAATACTCCACTCATGGGTTTGGAATTATGCGCACAATCCACCCCCGGGAGAATTTAAACAATTTTGCCACGAGTGTGGTCCTCCACAATAAGGACAAGGATCATCAAAATATGAACAACTACCATCTGACCAATTTTCATTGTATGATGCCATTTTTTAAAATTAAGAAAATAAACAAAAAATAAACAAGAAAAATAGAACCAAGGTAAAAAAATAATTACACAAATATTCACAAGTTTGGATCAAAGCACTTTCGCTTATTTCTCAAACAACCTAAATTACGCCAAATTGTTCCCCAGCAACGGTGCCATTATTGGTGACGTCCAAATCCACCGCTAAAAAGCAATAGATACGGTCGCAGCAATATAATTTATCCAACTATGAATCGGGGTCGAATCCCACAAAGAACAATGTGTAGGCGATTAGGAATGTAAGAAAATTATCGCTAGTTGCGCAGTGCCAAACACTAAGAATGTTGGTTGAAAATATTTTTATATCTAGATGAGGAAATGTAAACTAACCTAGAAAGCAAGTAAAATGATCAATGGCTACAAATATGGTTGCATCGGGAATTGCATTCAAGTAACGATCCAATGTATTTCATGATTTCACAAATATGAGCGAGTTTATGTTAATTAGCCACGGATAATAATTCTTAATTAGCTTGTTCTGAAGGCTAACAAGACTTTCTAATTGAATTATCCCTAATCACAATTAGAAGATTACGCACACCCGATAACCTACAAGTAGTTCAATCCTATCCCTAGGTCGAATCTATAAAATGCGGGTTAACGCCTCAAGTTCTTGTTAATTAATCTTTCCCAACTCCGAATTATCTTTTCCAAAATTAATTCAAAGTAAATGGGTGAGTCCTAGAGTTAGCTATTCTCTTTGGAAACATTAAAGAACAAGAATAATTAAAGTAACAATAAGTCAATTCATAAATATAGAAAATCATTCAATACATAAGCACAACAAGGTATTTAATCCACACTTTAAATATGAATATTCCCATAAACAAGATTCAAGTGTTGGAAATAAATACTACACACTCAAATATTCAATACAAAGCAAGGAAATGAAGAAATAAACATAAATGAAAAAGAAAACATTAACCACAAGCTTCAATTCTTCAAGACCAAAGTGTGTGTGCAAGAACCCTAGCCTCCAAAAATGTTATCTCTAGTTCTAAGAACTGAAAATAAGCCAAAGATATTTTACAATATCTGTTTGGACGAGTATATAATTGATTTGGGGTAAAAACTTGTGAAATGCCAGTTCTGTCCAGGTTTGATGCACTATTCTCGCACCTGCGGAAAACACCTCGCAGGTGCGGCTCCGCTTAAGCAAAATATAACCGCAGAAGCGACCAAAAAGAATCTTTTAAATCTTCGCACAAGCGAAAACATAATCGTAGATGCGATCACGCTGAAGCGCCAAACGAACCGCAGAAGCGTGACCGCTTTTGCGCCTTGTCCTCCGCAAAAGCGGATTGTCTCCAACCTTGCCTGAAACGCAGAAGCGGATTTCCTTACGCAGAGGCGACATCGCTTCTACGGCTTAGACTGCGCAGAAGCGGTATTCACTGGAATATTTTTGCAATGTTTCATCTCTTTTTAGCTCAATTCCTTATCACTTCAACCCAAATCACCTAATAGCATCATTTACCTGAAAATCTAACAATAACCACCATAAACAACCTCATTTCATAATTAAAAGGCATAAAAGCTAAGCAAAAAGGCTAGAATGAGTGGTAAAATCACCACTCATCAGTGTGTACACTATTTCTAAAAGAGAGACACAAAAATTATGTGATGATAGCAAAGGGAGCGTACCTCTTTCGCTTCTGAGTGAGGCGATGTATCGCTATAATGCATTTGCGTGTCGATGATGCGGATGGGGAGATATCATATATGGCTGATGTCGCTCCTTATTGGGACGAGGGGGATGTTCCCGGCGTCCTTTATGGCATTGATCTTTCCTTATTTCTGATTGTATGGTTGTTAATCATTCGGTCGGCCTGTTGAGATCGTCTTCTTTCGCTCGTACTTTGGGTAGTAGGCGTTGTGGATCTCATCCCATGTTGTGGGGGGATACTTCATGATGCGGTTTAGCAGCTTCTTGGTCGCTCTGGAACCGTCCCTGCTGAGTCTGTTCCGGAAGGCAGCGACCGCAATTCCTTCCGACACGTTTGGTAGGATCATTGTCACCCTATTGAATCTGGCGAGAAAGTCCCTAAGGCCTTCGCCTGTGGCTTGTCTGACGGCGAAGATGTCGTTCACCCTTGCCTCTGCCTTCTTCTCACCAACATGCGCGGTGATGAATTTGTCTGCCATTTCTTCGAAGGTTGATATTACTTTGGCAAATAGTTGGGAGTACCATGTTAGGGCCCCTCCGAACAGCGTCTCGCCGAACTTCTTTAGTAGCACAGATGGTACCTGCACTTTTGATATGTTGTTACCTTTTACAGCGGTAACGTAATGGATGAGATGGTCCTCGAGATCAGTGGTTCCATCGTACACCCTTAAGTAAGGGGGCATTTTGAAAATTTTTAGGATGGAGTAGTGGGCAGCTTCCTCGGAGTATGGTTGCTTCACGAACCTTCCCACGTCGCGTTTCGGTAGTAATTTAGGGGCTTCGAGAATTTTGTCGACCCTTTCCTGGTGCTCCTTCATTTGGTCGCGGAGAGTCTTGTTTTCGCTCTCCATTTCTTCCATCTTTCTCAGGATGGATGTCAGCGTGTCATCATGGGTTTGTGTTTCGACGAATTGGTTGTTTGTTCATGCCTCTTCTTGTTCATCCATGGTAGTAACAATACTCATTGTTGGTATCATTTTGATGTGGCCTTGTGGTGATTTTTTGACCAAACCGCTCAGGGTACTTGTTAACCATTCTTCCAGCAATTTCCTGACTGTCGAGGGTGCTTCTTTTCCAGCGGATGTGGAAGCTTCCTTGTCATGTAAGGTCGCTAGATTCTTGGAGGGAGAAGGCGAGTTTCTATTTCTGGTGCAGCATCGGGGTGGTGTTGGTGATAGCGTCGGCATTGACCTCATTAAGAGAACTCAGGAGATTGGCTGTGACTCCCATTATAGCTTTGGATCTGGTGTTGTTTTCGGCCATTTCTGGGTTTTTGTGTGATATAGATGAGATGGTTGGCTGATCTTTGGGTGTATACTATAGGTTTGATTCTCGAAATCCCCACAAACGGCATCAAATTGTATGACTTAAAAGTTATCGGTTACTTTATGAACTATGGACAATCGAAAATATAGAAAAAGGGTAAATCATAATCAAATATAATAATCCCCAAAGTAGGATCAATGTCGTTATAATGTTTTGGATATTAGCAAAAATGAAGAAGCTATGAATATAATCGTTGATCACAGTTGAGAGGATAATAGAGAGAGAATTATAGAGAGAGAATGATAGAAGTTGTATTATTAGAGAAAAACGCATGATGCTATACAACAAAGAAAACCCCCCTTTATATAGAGGTGAGGTTTTCTCACTAAAATTACAATCCGTCGAGGGGTCGTTGACGCCCCTAAAAGAGGGGACGTCTACATATACACGTCGACGCCTCGCCCTTGATGTGAAAAACATAAGGGAGTGACGTACCCTCAATGTTACATGGGTGTGGGGAGAAGTGCACTCGACCCCTAACAATTAGAATCCTATTTGGCCCATACAGAGGGCATATCTTTGATGAAGTAAAATAAAAAGTTTGGTCAATCATGATTCATGACAAATAAATATATCTTATTTCTAAAGCTTTGTTTCTGGTGTATTTCTAGAAGTTTTGACAAACTTATAAATAGAAGTAGTTAGGACTCTATTTTCAAATTCCTTCATATCTGGACAATAAGTTGTTGGACTTTTATGCTATGGGAATTGGACATGAAGGGAAATAAAATGGAGAAAAAATAAAAATTTAAAGAAGTGAACTTTTCTCGTGCACTTTGTCCTACATTTGTGTGTTTATATACAGAATCACTTCTTAAAGCTCTTAAAAAGAGTTGAAGAGAATGAACCCTCGCACCATCATCGTCGCTCACGCGGCTCGGCTTCCAGATCACTGCTAAAGGTTCAGAGAGCCTTTTTGGTCGTGGCCCTAACGTGACCACGGTGGGCGGCAAAATTTCTGAATAGGCATGTGACGACTCGGACCGTCGTCACGGAAATTACCACCCCGTTACCCTTAATTTATATGTTTCATGTTTCTATATCGATGTTTGAGTCTATCGGGTGAGTTAGGAGTGATTCTGCTTGAAAATGAGGCAAATAGCCTTTTGAAAGGAAGCTTGGTTAGGAAACGTCAACCTGGAGTTGACTATGTGGTTAGAGGGCTCGAAATCAAATTCTGATGGTTTGGTTAGTTCCGGGAGGTGATTTTCGACTTAGGGGAGCGATCATAATTGAATTTGGAGGTCCGGTGTAGAAATAGGCTTGAATTGACTAAGGTTGAATTTTGGTGAAATCCGAACGGTAGGTGAGATTTTGATCCGGGAGTTGGAATGGAATTCCGACAATTTTTATAGCTTTGTTATGTGATTTTGGATATGTTTGCAAATTTTCAGGTCATTCCCTTCAATGTCCGCTATAATTCAATGATTTTTGCGTTTAAGGGCGTGTTTTATGATTGGAACAAGTTTTTATCATGTTTTGGAGTAGGTTGGTGGTTTTCGTTGGAGTCCCGGGGGCCTCGGGATGAATTCGGGGGTCCAAACGGACCATTTTGTACCAAATGCACTGTTGTTTCTGCTGCAATTAATGCAGAGAATTTTTGTGCTTCGTGATCGCGAAGCTGTGTATGCGATCACGTAAGAGGAGGATGTTGAGCTCTACGATCGCGAGGTGGAGTCTGCAATCGCGTAGGGTAAAGTTGGTAAGCTCTGCGATCACGAGGTTAAGTCTGCGATCGCGTAGGGTCGAGGTCGGAAGCTGTGCGATCGCGTAGGGTGTGTCGCGATCGCATAGAGCATTTTTGGAGCCTGGAAAGTTTGTTCATCGCGATCGCGAGCCAGTGGATCGCATAGAGATAACTGGCAGTCAGTATATTAAAATATCAGAACAGTCTATTCGCGAACCTCATACCCATAACATCCATTTTCGAGTTCTAAGAGAGCATATTGACAGGAATTGAAGGGAATTTCACTGGGTAATCATCGAATGTAAGTTTTATGGCCTAATTATGTTATTTTATCCTGGAATCTTCGAGTATTTCACTGTTAATGGGAGATTAATGGGGGATTTTAGCCCTAAGCCTTGGTTATGGAAAATCATTGATTTGAATGGGCAAACGGAGTCCGATTTTGATAAATTTTATATGCATGGACTCGTGTTAAGACGAGGATTGCGAATATGCAACTTTCGTAATTTTTTGAGAAGCGTACCGAAAGTCGGGTTTTGGCAACTTTGTAGTTTTTGGTGTAATTTGAATTTCTTTGACTGGGTAACGTTCCATTGGCCCATTTTGATGTATTTCTATTGAATTTGATCAGATTCTACACCTGTGGAGGCCGATTCTCGTGGTAAGGGCATCGCGGACTAGTCATCGAGCCGAGTCGAGGTGAGTAATGAGTGTGGGTGATGACCAGCGGGTTCGAAACCCTGGTATACCACTTTGTGACGCTGTATTCAGGCGAGACACGCACTCTCCTGTGAGTGAGGGGTCGAATATGATTGGGGACTATGGCTTAGTCCGACCTGTTGATACTATACTGTGTTTTTGGCTACTATTGAGCCGGTGAACCTCCTACTTGGATGGTTGTGTACATTGTTGGGCTGTGAGCCAGTTATTAGGATCCTGCGAGGATTGTTATCATTATTTCTGTGATATTATTTTACTACCAGTCCTGAGCTATTACTGTCATAATGGTTTTTCCAAACTCTGGAACTTCTGGTATACTGTTTTTACTGAAAAATAATAAAAAGAGTTTTCAAATACTACTTTTGAGCCTGTGAGGCTGGATTGCATATTAGCTGACTGGTAGTGGATCGGGCTGCGCGCCGCAGCGTATTATGATATTGTGCTTGGGCTGTAGGAGCCCCTCTGGAGTCTAAACCCCCACAGTGAGCACGGGTACCCGAATGGATCGGGCTACGCGCCGTAGCGGTCATATTCATGCATTGCATTGCATTTAGCTACACCTGTTAGCTATTATTTTGCATAGCTGTTATGCTGTTAGCTGGTATTGCAAGTACAGATACTATTTATGTTGATACTGTTTCATGGTATTTGTTTATAGCTTTACTTAGTGTTATAGTGGGTATTATTACCTTCGCTGTCTTACCCCTGCTTATTACCACTGAGTCTGGAAGTACTCACTTTACTCCCTGCACCTTGTGTGCAGATCCAGGTACGTCACAGCAAACCTGACCCTATAGCTGCTTGGGAGTTGCTTTTGGACAGTCAAGGTAGCTGCCGCGTCCGCAGGACCTGACTCTCTTTCCAGCTTATTTATATTCCAATTTTTATTCTATTTCCGCACTTGAGCTCAATTGTAGACATTATTACACTTTATATACTCTGTAGAGGCTCATGACTCGTGACTCATGGTCTTTAGGAGGTTTTGTTGGTATGGGACGTGATTCCTGTATTTAGATATTTTCTTTATGATTATTCTATCTTGATTATGCCTAAAAGTGGTTAAATGTGAGCTGCTAGCTCCATGATTTTGTTGATTGGTCATGCTGGCCTAATAGTGTGCTGGGCGCCATCATGACCGGGTTTGGGGCCGTGACAAGTTGGTATCAGAGCCTAGGTTACTCGGCCTTATGAGTCATGAGCCGGTTGGTAGAGTCTTGTGGATCGGTACGGGGACGCCTGTACTTATCCTCGGGAGGTTGCGAACCTTTAGGAAACACTTCACATTTCTTGAACTCTATCGCGAGATCTTATTGTTCTGAGAACTGAACTTCTGTATTCTATTCTCTCACAGATGGCGAGAACTCGAGCTTCAGGACGAGGTGGACGACCACCATTGCCACCTGCTAGAGGCCGTGGGCGCGGCCGTGGTAGAGGTAGAGGTAGGGCTGCTGAGGCAGTGCCAACTGACCTGCCCGTTGCACCTATTCAGGGGCAGCCCCCAGTGGTTGATGCTCCAGCAGCCCCAGCTCAGGCCCAGGCGGTGTCTATTTCTATTCCTGGTCATTAGGAGACTCTGGCCCAGATATTATCAGTGTGTTCCGGATTGGCGCAGGTAGTATCAGCTACCGCTACTGTAGCGACATCCCAGACAGGGGGTGGTCAGCAGACCCCTATAGCTCGCACACCCGAGCAGGTTGTTCGGGGACTTCAGATGCCAGAGGCGGTCCCCTCTCAGGTGGTTGCACCAGTTATTCCTCCAGCTGCACCAGCTCCAGAGTATGTGGTTCAGGTTATGCCCGATGACGAGCAGCGTCATCTAGAGAGATTTGGTAGACTCTAGCCACCCCATTTCAGTGGTACTAAGGGCGAGGACGCCCATGGTTTCTTAGATAAGTGCTAGAGGATGCTACGTACAGCTAGTATTCTTGAGTCCAACGGGGTTTCATTCACTACTTTTCAGTTTACTGGTCCAGCGTTTGATTGGTGGGAGGAGTTTGAGAGGCGTAGGCCTGTGGGAGCAGCACCTCTTACCTGGCAGCAGTTTTCTACTCTCTTCTTGGAGAAGTATGTACCCCAGTCCCGTCGTGAGGAGCTTCATCGCCATTTTGAGTGGTTGGTGCATGGCGACATGTTAGTGACCTAGTATGAGCTGAGATATACATAGTGGCTAGGCATGCCACATGGATGATCCCGACTGATCGAGAGAGGATTATGAGGTTCATTGATGGCCTCAACTATTCCATTCGCATTCTGATGACCAGAGAGAGTCCTATCATCATCTTTTGAGAAGGTTGTGGATATGGCACGCTCCATTGAGGCGGATCGTCGCCTGGAGCGGGAGGAGAGGGAGGCCAAGAGGCCTCGTGGTTCTGGTAGCTTCAGCGGTGCTCCATCTGGAGGGCATTTTCAGTAGGGCAGAGGTTGCTAAACTAGACCTTCTTATTTAGGCCGCCCTGAGCAGAGCGGAGCTTCTTCTGGTCGTGGTCGCTAGGGATTCCAGCAGGGCCAGTCTTCACTTAGTGCCCTCCCAGCCCAGAGTGCAGCACCTACTACTTCTTCAACCCAGGGTTCATCTGCGGCGAGGGGTTCACTTCAGTCCCCTTCTTCAGCACCAGGTAGCTGTTTCGAGTGTGGCGAGTTTGGCCACATGAGGAGGCAGTGCCCTCGACTTTGTAGGGACAGGAGTTAGCAGAGGGATCATCCCTCCTCTTCAGCACCATCTCAGAGCTAGTAGAGGTGGAGGTCAGTCTTCTCGTGGTCGCCCCAGAGGCGAGGAGAGATCTAGTGGAGGCCAGGCACGATTCTATGCACTTCCCGACAGACGTGATGCAGTTGCCTCCGATGCAGTGATCATAGGTATCATTTCTGTCTGTCACAGAGATGCCTCTATTCTATTTGATCCCGGGTCCACATATTCATACGTGTCTTCTTATTTTGCACATCACTTGGGTGCGACCCGTGGTAGTCTTGATTTGCATGTTCATGTATCCACCCCCGTGGGTAATACGATTGTTGTGGATCATGTCTATAGATCCTGTGTTATTTCTATTGGGGGTCTGAAGACCCAGGTGGATCTGTTATTGTTAGGGATGGTGGACTTCGATGTGATATTGGGTATGGACTGGTTGTCTCCGTGCCATGCTATATTGGACTGTCATGCTAAGACAGTTACGTTGGCCATTCCTGGTATTCCTCAGATTGAGTGGCGGGGTTCGACTGATTTCGTCCCTAGCCGTGTTATTTTGTTCTTAAAGGCTCAGAGAATGGTTGAAAAGGGGTGTTTGTCGAATTTAGCATTTGTGAGGGATGTGGGAGCTGAGTCTCCTAGCATTGATTCTGTACCTGTTGTGAGGGACTTTCCAGATGTATTCCCCTCAGACCTGCCGGGTATGCCTCCGGACAAGGACATTGATTTTGGCATTGACTTGGTGCCGGGCACTTAGCCCATTTCTATTCCTCCTTATTGGATGGCACCGGCTGAGCTGAAAGAATTGAAAGAACAACTTCAGGAGCTATTGGATAAGGGATTCATTCGCCCTAGTGTGTCCCCGTGGGGTGCACCGGTGTTATTTGTTAAGAAGAAAGATGGTTCCAAGTGGATGTATATTGATTATAGACAATTGAACAAGGTAACAGTGAAGAACAAGTACCCTCTACCACGCATAGATGATTATTTGATCAGTTACAGGGTGCGAGAGTGTTTTCTAAGATTGATCTTCATTTAGGCTATCATCAACTAAAGATTAGGGACTCTGATATTATGTAGACTGCATTCAGGACTAGATATGGCCACTATGAGTTCCTTGTGATGTCTTTTGGGCTGACCAACGCCCCAGCAACATTCATGCATCTGATGAACAGCGTGTTCAGGCCGTACTTGGATTCATTCGTGATCGTGTTCATTGATGACATTCTAGTCTACTCCCGTAGTCAGGAGGAGCATGCTTAGCATTTGAGCATTGTGTTGGAGAGATTGAGGGAGAGAAGCTGTATTCTAAATTCTCCAAGTGTGAGTTTTGGCTCGAGTCAGTAGCATTTCTGGATCATGTGGTGTCTCGTGATGGTATTCAAGTTGATCCGAAGAAGATAGAGGCGGTGCAGAGTTGGCCTAGATCGTCCTCAGCTACAAAGATCAGGAGTTTTCTTGGCTTGGCGGGATATTATCGCCGGTTTTTTCGGGGATTTTCATCCAATGCTTCTTCTTTGACTAAGTTGACCTAGAAGGGTGCACCATTCGTATGGTCGGATGAGTGCGAGGAGAGCTTTCAGAAGCTCAAGACAGCTTTGACCACAACTCCAATGTTAGTGTTGCCATCAGCTTTAGGTTCATATACTATATATTGTGATGCCTCGAGAGTGGGGATAGGTTGTGTATTGATGCAGGATGGTAGAGTAATTGCTTATGCTTCTCGGTAGTTGAAGCCACATGAGAAGAACTACCCTGTTCATGATTTGGAGCTAGCTGCCATAGTTCATGCCTTGAAGATTTGGAAGCACTATTTGTACGGCGTGTCCTGTGACGTGTATACCGATCATCGTAGTCTCCAGCATTTGTTCAAACAGAAGGATCTTAATTTGAGACAGCGGAGATGGCTTGAGTTGCTCAAGGATTATGACATTACTATTCTATATCATCCGGGGAAGGCCAATGTGGTGGCCGATGGTTTGAGCCGGAAGGCGGTCAGTATGGGCAGCTTGGCATATATTCCAACCGAGGAGAGATCATTTGCTTATGATGTTCAGGCGCTAGCCAATCGGCTAGTGAGGTTAGACATTTCAGAGCCCAGCAAGGTGTTGGCTTGTGTTGTATCTCGGTCTTCTCTATATGATCGTATTCGTGAGCGCCAGTATGATGATCCACACTTGCTTTTCCTTAAGGACAGAGTTCAGCATGATGATTCTAGAGATGTCACTATTGATAGTGACGGTGTATTGAGGATGTAGGGCCGGATATGCGTGCCCAATGTAGATGGCCTTCGTGAGTTGATATTGGAGGAGGCCCATAGCTCGTGGTATTCTATTCATCCAGGAGCCGCGAAGATGTACCAAGACTTGAAACAACATTATTGGTGGAGAAAAATGAAGATGGATATTGTTAGACATGTAGCACGGTGCCTCAACTGTCAGCAGGTTAAGTACGAGCATGAGAGGCCCGGTAGCGTATTTCAACGCATTGATATTCCCGAGTGGAAGTGGGAAAGGATCACTATGGACTTTGTTACTGGACTCCCTCAGACAGCGAGGAAGTTTGACTCTGTTTGGGTGATTGTAGACAGGCTGACCAAGTCAGCTCACTTCATTCCTGTGTGCACTACGTACTCCTCGGAGCGGTTAACGGAGATATTCATTCGGGAGATCATTAGATTGCATGGAGTTCCAGTTTCTATCATATCGGATAGAGGTACTCAATTTACCTCACAGTTCTGGAGGACATTTCTGCGTGAGTTGGGCTCCCAGGTTGAGTTGAGTACTGCCTTCCATCCTCAGACGGACGGGCAGTCTGAGCGTACTATTCACATCTTAGAGGATATATTGCGAGCTTGTGTTATTAATTTCAGTGGTTTATGGGCTGATTACTTGCCTCTCGCAGAGTTTGCTGATAACCACAGCTACCAATCCAGTATTCAGATGGCGCTGTAAGAGGCTTTATATGGGAGACGGTGTAGATCTCCAGTTGGTTGGTTTGAGCCCGGTGAGGCGAGGTTATTGGGGACAGAGTTAGTCCAGGATGCTTTGGATAGGGTGAAGGTTATTCAGGAGAGACTTCGCATAGCTCAGTCGCGCCAGAAGAGTTATGCGGACCGGAAGGTTCGGGATGTGTCTTATTCTGTCGGTGAGAAAGTCTTGCTGAAGGTTTCGCCTATGAAAGGCATCATGAGATTCGGGAAGAAAGGAAAGCTTAGTCCGAGATTCATTGGCCCTTTTGAGATCCTCAGGAGGATTAGAAATGTGGTGTATATGCTTGCTTTGCCACCCAGTCTATCGGGAGTTCATCCAGTATTACACGTATCTATGCTCCGAAGTATGTTGGCGACCCATCGCATGTGTTGAATTTCAGTATAGTCCACCTTGATGATGACTTGACCTATGATGTGGAGCCTATAGCTATATTGGGTCGCCAGGTGAAGAGATTGTGGTCCAAGGATATTGCATCAGTGAAGGTTAGCTATTATTTTGTTAGTTGTTATGCTGTTGACTGGTATTTCTGGTACAGATACTGTTCATGTTGATACTGTTGCAGGTATTTGTTTATAGCTTTACTTAGTGCTATATTGGGTATTCTTACCTTCGCTATCTTACCCCTGCTTATTACCACTGAGTCTGGAAGTACTCACTTTACTCCCTGCACCTTGTGTGCAGATCCGGTACGTCGCAGCAGACCTGACCCCGTAGTTGCTCGGAGTTATTTTCTGGGCAGTCAAGGTAGCTGCCGCGTCCGCAGGACGTGACTCTCTTTCCAGCTTATTTGTATTCCTGTTTTTTTATTCTATTTTCGCACTTGAGCTCAGTTGTAGACATTATTACACTTTATATACTCTGTAGAGGCTCATGACTCGCGACTTCTGTTCTTTGGGAGGTTTTGTTGGTTTGGGACGTGATTCCCGTATTTGTATATTTTCTTTATGATTATTCTATATTGATTATGCCTAAAAGTGGTTAAATGTGAGCTGCTAGCTCCGTGATTTTGTTGATTGGTCGGGCTGGCCTAGCAGTGTGCTGGGCGCCATCACGACCGGGTTTGGGGCCGTGACAAGGCACATTTTCCAGAACAGACATCACACCTCTTCCAATAATTGCCTATATATTCTAAGGCATGGCTTCGTTTTTAACACACCAAAAACACTACAAAATTCCTTCTTTCTGAATATATTGCATTCTAATTTGCAGTCTATCTCTCTCGAATTCGTAAGTGTGATTTTGCTCCGTTCTTTAAGTTCGTTGGTTTCCTGCAGTTTGTATTAGCACTGTTGCAGGAAGGTTTCTGTTTTATCCTGAGAGGATTTAATCTATTACCTTAACAACGTGTGAGGGAGTTAAAATTACTTAAGGACGCACAAGCAAATTGTGGACGCGGAATATTTTTTAAACGCTACTGTTTTCCAGTTTCTTTTATTTTTCTAATAGTTTTCTGATTTTGTGTTTTAACACAGTAACGTTCACATAAGTTATTATTTCTTATTTTTAAAAAAAATGAATTTGTTGCCAATCTTTTAAACGATTATAATATTTGTTGACTATCTTTCCAAACTTGGTTGTCTACCCTCTTAATTTAGAACAAAGTCGTCTGCCCTAATTCTAGAGCAATTAAGTCTAGCGGCTCATTTAGTTATTTACATAAAATTTTGGATATGTTTTTTTTTTGTTCCACTTAGTGTTGTAAATAAAAGTAGTAGTATAGCCTTTTTCATGTGGGGTTATTTAATTGGAACAAAAATAAAGATAAAATATTATCCGCGCTCCATATTTACACTCCAATCCAATGAATACATGACATGTGTTTTCAGATATATTTTTACTAGTAAGTCATACTAATATACACCTCCTTATTTTATGATCCAATCATAATAAATTAATACTTCATTTGTTTCACTTTACGTGAACCTAGTTAAAAAAAATCACTTTTTAAATCTGATAACAATTTAAATTAAACTTAAAATTTTACACTTAATGAAAATGAGTGGATACGCGATTCAAATTAAATAACACATGTGTTCTCGTAAATTATCTAAATGAGTTTAATTGCTTATATCATCATATAAAGATGACCAATAACTATCTATATATAACAACAATTTAGTAATTAGCACCTTTAAAGATGCAGTAAATAACTTACTTTATGTTATTTATAGTAATTTAAATAAAAAAGCAACTCTCATTATTGAAACTTTGAAATCAAAAGCATCCCACGACAATTTTCCAGTGATTCACCCTGAACATTTTTTCTGTATAGCAGACATTGTTCTGGCTATAAATAAAAAATAAGGAAGAAAAAGTGAAAAAGACAAGAAGTATTTATGGTTAAAAATTTGTTTACCAAAAAGTTAAAGAAAAAATACATAAAATAAACATTATCTAGAAATAATTGATTTTATTTAAATACTGAATATTCTCTTGAACGTTAAGGTTTTGTCGCATTCTTTGGGAGGTACAAAAGCAGAAAGGGTTGAAAAATCAGAAAAAAGTACAAAAGTGAAAGAGTTGTTCTGTCTCATTATTCTGTTTGATAAATTGATAGATCTAAATATTCAAATAAACACTACAAATAAAGGAATATATTACTCCCTTTTCAAATTAATAGCTTTATTATCTTTTTCTCTTCTTTGCATAAATTAATCTAAATTGGAGTAGAATTAAACACAAAATAAATATTTATCTAAAAATATTTTTAATCCAGACATACGCGTTTGCTAGTGATCATCACATTTATCATGTTAAGATGGACTTTCGGTTAAAAAAAATATTTTCTAGCAAACGACTAAAGTTTTACACAGTAAATTATTAATTTAGTTTATCTAATTACGCCCAAATACAATTACAAGGTCATTTTTCACACTCTCAATTTTGTCTTTTATAACAATTTAAGATTCAATTCTTAAATATGAAAAAAGAAATTCTAGCAAACGATTAAAATATTATACAGTAACTTGTTAACTAATTACATTCAATTACGCTCAAATTCAATTATAATGTATTTTTTAAAACAGGTTAATGTGTTCCAATTCTCAGTGTCTTTTATAACAATTTATGTTTCAAATTCTCAAAAAAAAAAAGGTTTTCAAATTATTAATATGAAAAAAATGGCTCATTCAAATAATTAGAAGAAAAAAAATAGAGAAAATATTCTAAAAATATAGAGAAATGGGCAAGAGAGAGGAGACGGGGGTTCCAAGAGAGAAAAGTCTCGGTAAAAAAGAGCTTTGACTCTCTCTTCTCCAATGGAGGATTTAGTTTTCACACCTTCTTGAATTAATACATTTTACCCCATTTTCACATTCATATTCTCATATCACAACTACCCCTTTTTTCTCATTTTCTATTTTACCCCTTTTATCTATTACAAACCCAAATCCAGATAGAACTAACCAAAAAAAAAAAAAAAAAACTTTTTTTCTGCAGGTTGGTTTTTATTTTTTAATGTGCTACATTTTATTGTTATTTCATATTTTGTCATTTCTGAGGTTTTCCTGTATATGGATATCTTTTTCTCTTCTTGTTTCTAAATTTGAAAAGTAATTGGATTTATCAGTATCTTGAACAATATGTCCAAATTCTAAAAGATCTCTTAAAAATCCAATCTTTTTATCTGTTATTTTCAAGTGTTGTTTATATAAAAGTTAGAATCTGCATGAATCTTTGAATAACTTGATCTTTAAAGTTTAGATTATAATGTTTAAATTTTTTTATAGGCAAAGAAGTAAGAATATAATATTTTCATATTTAGCTCAAAGATTGAATCTTTTGGGTTTTAAGAAAATAACATTTGGTTCATTTAGCTCAAGATCAAATCTTTTGGGGTTTTAGGTTATGACATTTGGTTCATATTTAGCTCAAGTTTGAGCCTTTTTGGGTTTTAAGATTCATATTTAGCTCAAGGTTGAAAGCTTTTGGGTTTTAAGAATATAATATTTGGTCCATATTTAGCTCAAGGTTGAATTTTTTTGGGCTTTAACAATATAACATTTGCTTCATATTTAGCTCAAGGTTGAATTTTTTGGGGATTTTAAGGATATAACATTTGGTTATATAGCTCAAGATTGATTTTTTTAATTTTTTTGGTTTTCTTTATTTCTTTTAGGATTTGATATTTGGAAATTGTCATGGGAAATTGCTGTGTGACACCTGGTAAATCTTCTGAGAAAAAGAAGAACAAGAAGAAGTACAAACCAAACCCTTTTGCTATTGATTATGGGGCAACTCAATCATCAGCTGAAGGTGATGGAAACAAGCTTGTTGTGTTAAAAGATCCAACAGGGCACAATATTAATGAAAAATATGATCTTGGTCGTGAGCTCGGAAGAGGAGAATTTGGGGTCACATACTTATGTACTGATATTGATACAGGGGAGAAATATGCTTGTAAATCGATATCGAAGAAGAAACTTAGGACAGCTGTAGATATTGATGATGTTAGGAGAGAGGTTGAGATCATGAAGCATTTGCCTAAGCATCCTAATATTGTTACCTTAAGGGATACTTATGAGGATGATAGTGCAGTGCACATTGTGATGGAACTTTGTGAGGGTGGTGAGTTGTTCGATCGGATTGTTGCTAGAGGACACTATACAGAGAGAGCAGCAGCTGGTATTATGAGGACTATAGTCGAAGTTGTCCAGGTATAGTTTTACCAATTGTTGCAATCTTGTTCATATATTTCATGTACTGAGTGGTGTTAACTCAGGATTATTTTAGTGAAGTCAGAGTTCGATAATTTCAACTGAAAGTATCAAACTAGACAAGAAAGGAATGTTGTGATTAAAGTTTCTCGTTTGTGAGCAGATTGAAATTTCTTGCTGAATATTATATTTGAAGCTTAGATTTATGACTTTGTTGTGAATTAGCACTTCCATTTAATTGGATTCATTTCACATGTTGACCATATAGCAGTTATTTTACTACATTCTATATTTAAAGTGGAGATCTTTTGTTATGAAATTGTTGCTAACAGAGTTCAATTAAAACTGTAACATATACTGAAGCAATTTTGGTCTAATACATAATAATGTGAGAGCTCAACTTACATAATGACAGAACAGAACGAACTACTTAATTTCTTGATAAGGATTCCAAATGTGACACTTTTCAATAGAGAAAAGACTCATTATATGGAATGTGTTTAAAAAGTTAATGTTTCTACATTACTTGTTTGAACTGTTATCATAAAGGGATGGTAACCGAAGCTAACATGAATGCTGATTATCCCAACTTTATACAGTTTAAACTATGTGGCGCACATAGATCTATTGTCAAGTTTTACTCTCGTTGCGTTATGTTTCCTCAAGCAATGTCTGGTCCTCCATCATGTTCTACTTATGGAAAGTTTCAATGGCATTGCAGATGTGTCACAGACATGGAGTAATGCATCGCGATCTCAAACCTGAGAACTTTCTCTTTGGTAACAAAAAAGAAACAGCTCCACTGAAGGCTATTGACTTTGGGTTGTCGGTGTTTTTTAAACCTGGTAATGCACTCAGTAATGTTACAGTGTGTTTGAACCTTTTTCATGCAAAAAAGGTTAATATTTGGAATAATCTTTATTTCTTTAACAGGGGAACACTTTAATGAGATAGTGGGAAGTCCTTATTACATGGCTCCAGAGGTCCTAAAACGCAATTATGGCCCGGAGGTTGATGTATGGAGTGCTGGAGTTATTCTTTATATACTTCTTTGTGGTGTTCCACCTTTCTGGGCAGGTCAGTTTCTTTTATTGGCCTTTTTTTCGTAACATGTAACAAACCTTGGTGCATATGTTTTGGGGTAGGCAACTTCTTAGAAGTTGGCGACTATTTAATTAGAGAGTGTCGAAAAGGAAGAGACTGCAAGAGCAAATCCCACCTCTACCTGAACCAGTGAAATCAAATTTCTTCTTGCCTATGATAGTCAGTACTTTGTGCTTCTAGCTATGAATTTGGTTATCATTTTCTCAAAAATTGCCTAAATTCTTCCAAAATATGTGTAGAGACTGAACAAGGAGTTGCCCAGGCAATTATTCGCTCTGTAGTTGATTTCAAGAGAGATCCATGGCCTAAGGTTTCTGATAATGCAAAGGATCTTGTAAAGAAGATGCTTGATCCGGATCCAACTCGACGGCTCACAGCTCAGCAAGTTCTTGGTAATTTTTGTTAGTCATTGAGATGCTATACTTTCATTTGCTTGTTGTCTATTCTCTCTATTTCATAGTTTAATTTACTGACTTTTTCTTTGGGCTTTGGCTCATATACTTGAATGCAGAGCATACTTGGTTACAAAATATAAAGAAAGCACCAAACGTCTCACTGGGTGAGACTGTCAAAGCAAGGCTCAAACAATTTTCAGTTATGAACAAGCTCAAGAAAAGAGCTTTAACGGTAAATTTACACTTTTCCCTGCAGTTATATATATATTCTTAGCATTCTGCATTATCTCATAAGGATATCTTCATATATGCTTAATGTTTGAAGCCCAAAATGTTCGAAGATTCTCTGCTTTCTCAGAAAAGTTTCTCAATCTTATGCTTTCTTTCATTGCATGCATAGGTTATCGCAGAGTTTTTGTCAGCAGAGGAAGTGGCTGGAATGAAGGAAGCATTTGACCAGATGGATACAGGAAAGAAAGGCAAGATTAATCTTGGAGAACTTAAAATCGGTCTTCAAAAGCTGGGCCATCAGATTCCTGATGCTGATCTTCAGATTCTCATGGAAGCCGTAAGCATTCTCATGCCTTTCTTTTCGCCTGATTTTATTTTCTCATACAAATCAAGTTACTAATACCACCTAATGCTACAGTCCGCTTTGTCTCTCTTTAAAATATTCAGATTTCAGCTTAGAAGGGAAGGCAGACATTATGGTTAAATATTTAAACTTGCTATATATATAATATCTATAAATGATTGATTCTACATATATTAGATCATCATAAGTTGA
Source organism: Nicotiana noctiflora (assembly GCA_032618575.1). Taxonomy (NCBI): domain Eukaryota; kingdom Viridiplantae; phylum Streptophyta; class Magnoliopsida; order Solanales; family Solanaceae; genus Nicotiana; species Nicotiana noctiflora. Next base: position 779,212 of record JASVEL010003888.1, read on the forward strand.
ACCAACAAAACTTAGTATTTTATTTCTACTGTGATGACTTTCAATGTGAATCTGTCTATAGCCATAAGAGAAGCCTCGCAGTTTTCCTTGTGTACCTAATTGGGTTTTTATTGTTTCTCAGAAATTCCTTACTCTTGGATTCTTTTACTCTTTGATAGAATGATTATTATGATTGTTCCCTCTTTTATCTTCTCTCGCTTTTACAGGCTGATGTTGATAGAGATGGATATTTAAATTACGCGGAGTTTGTTGCTGTATCGGTTCATCTAAGAAAAATGGCAAATGATGAGCACCTGCACAAAGCGTTTTCATTTTTTGACAGAAATCAAAGTGGCTACATAGAAATCGAGGAGCTGCGCAGTGCCTTGAGTGATGAGGATGATGGCAACAGTGAGGAAGTCATCAATGCCATTATGCATGATGTTGACACTGACAAGGTAAGTATTTGTGTCGATTCATATGCATCTACCGGATTTGGTACTTAGTTCATATATTTGTCATACAAATATGTATCTTTCATTGCATGTGGATCTATAAATTTAAGTTTTAACTAATGTAGTTTAAGCTGATGTTACATCTTAGTGAAGCCTGATCTTGAAGATCCCTCTTGACCCCGAGTTCTTATTCAGAGTTCGTGCTTCTTTGCTTTTATCAGTCATAAAACCCACAGTATTCTATCTTGCATTTTTATAGCAGTAAAGAGTAAGGAGTACCACATATGCTCTTACTTTGACTTTATAACTGCTTTCTCTACTACATATGTATTGACCATGACCAGATTTATCGAAAGAAGACGATAAGAATTGACCATGACCCTTTAAGAGCTGTGATATTTTGCATTCCCTGATGCTCAATCAGGGTCTTATATGCCTTGCGATTGCACAGATCCCTAGAACTCTAGCCATGTGAATTGGGTGATGTTTGCGATTTTCTTTATTTTTTATGAGTTATTCATAAATAACTGCCTCGACTTGTCCTAAGTTCCAAGTAACCTATTACCCAACGTACTATCAAAATTGTATCTTCCATCACCCTGAGAGGTATATAACCAAATGAAAACATGTGGGAGTGTAGCATACGCTGCCACGTGTTAAAAGATCACTTGATTTTACATATTTAAGGTTGTCCAGCCACTGAAAATGAAGAGAGCTTCTTATTGGAAAGAATGGTGTTTACCTTTTTTTTAGTTTTCTGACAACTCTAACAACTCTAGTGAGCACAAAAAATCATCTATTCCTATCAAACAACTCAAATAAGTAGAAACTACTATACTTACACCAAACAAAAACGAAGACAAAATCAAACTCATTCTCTTTAAGATTCCGTCTTCCTTTTCTTTGAGAAGAGTGATAGCTAAGAAGAGAAGAAACAGAAGAGAAACAAAAAGAGTTAATTTTAGTATTTTTGATCACATGGGAAGAAGAAAAGGAAGGAAGAGAAAGACAAAGAAAAGAAAAAAGTAAAATAAAAAAAGGAAAAGATACTTGATAAAAGAAATGCTACAACACTTTAATTTGACCTTTTTTTTCCGTTCACGCGCATTATGAGGGTAATACACTCTCTATGTGACGTGGCGTCTTAGGGTTGTGGTAGATACATTTTGGACAGGAACCAAAGAGGTAATTGGTATCCCACAAAGTTTAAGTGTGTTGTTGGAACGTCAGAACAAGTTGAGGTTTTTAATTTTTTACCCTTTTTGAAATTGTAGCCTCTGTTCCTTCATTTCTACTAAATGGCATTGAAGTATGTGGCAAATACCAGATTTTCAGCTTTTAACTTGGTTACCAGTTTGAAAGTTCATCAGTTTCATTTTGTCACCTTACAGGATGGTCGCATTAGTTACGAAGAATTTGCTGCAATGATGAAGGCTGGAACGGATTGGAGAAAAGCATCGAGACAATATTCTCGTGAACGTTTCAACAGTCTTAGCTTAAAATTGATGAGAGACGGCTCATTACAACTTGGAAATGAGGCTAAATGAACAAATGCAGAAGAATAGAAATGTTAAAAGAGGAAAAAAAGGAAATCATTTTATGGATATTTCCCTTTTTTCTTTATTGAGTATGAAATTCTTCTTTACCTCTCGCTTGCTTTGTACTCGAAAATTTTGCCCTCCCGTCTGAAGCTCCATCATTGGCATATCGGTATATTGAGGTGAGGTCTGCAACTTGTTACCCCTTAGGCAAACTTGAATTTTCTTATTCTGCAACTTGTTACCCCCTAGTAAAGCAGAAAGCATTTAACAAAGAATCTTTGAGTTTTTTTTATACATTGTGTAAATACATGGATTTGTTAAAACCTCATTGTCATATTATCACAACCAAAATTGACAAAAGGAAGGCTCATTGTTATTGAATATATCATTGCAACTCTCCTAATGTTGAAAAACTAAATGTTAGCACTGCAGCATTCAATTTGCCTTTAGTTCTTTCTTTTATTCTTACTGGATATTGTGGTTAAATATTGCCTTTATGTTAGCACTCATTTCTTTTCCTCTTTTGAGAAATGATAATTTTTGGGCTAGCTTGTCTGCACTTCTGTAACTATTTAATCACATACATGCGATGCGATCTTCTACTTTTTTGGCTGCTGTTACTGCTTCTCTTTCACATGTACCACTACCTTGTGAAGATAGAGAGACTGTTTCCGATAGACCCTCGGCTCAAGGAAGCATAAATTGTAGATACTACCCTCCCTAAATCCACCGAATATGTTGTTTGTACATGTGATCTTCCACCAACACAAGTACTAGATAATCGGGCTAACCACAACTTAGATTAAAAAGAGCAGCCCAGTGCACTAAGCTCTCGCTATGCGCGGGGTCCGAGGAAGGACCGAATCACAAGGGTCTATTGTATGCAGCCTTATCCTGCATTTCTGCAAGTGGTTGTTCCACAATTTGAACCCGCGACCTCTTGGTCCTATGGCAACAACTTTACCAGTTACACGAAGACTCCACTTCATTTCACCATAACATAGATTGATTGTGATAAATCATCTAACATTTTGTCTCTATGTATTTTGATTTGAAACCTGCCTAAAAGCTGGTTTATTCCACTGGAGTAGTGATTGATATACATTTAAGTGGTTATATGTAGGTGTTAATTATTCTCATTGTCTAAGTTTCTGAATTAGTTGGATTCGTGTGACGACCCGGTACGTCGTCACGTGAGTTACCGCCCAGATTTTCCCGTTATATGCTTGTTCATGTTTCAATATATGTGTTTGGTGAATTTGAGTCAATTCGGATCGAGTTTGGTAGGAAATGAGACAAATAGTCTCTGATGAAGGAATAGTTGGAAAAGTCAACTGGATGTTGGCTTGTGAGTTAGGGGGCTCAGAATTGAATTCTAATGGTTCGGTTAGCTTCGGGAGATCATTTTTGGCTTAGAAGAGTGATCAGAATTAAATTTGGAGGTCCAGTATAAAAATAAGGTTGAATTGGCTAAGTTGGAATTTTGGCGAAATCTGGTCGATAGGTGAGATTTTGATCCGGGAGTCGGAATGGAATTCTGACAGTTGCAGTAGCTTCGTTGGGTGATTTTGGATGTGTCTGCAAATTTTCAGGTCATTCGGACATCGTTTGGTCTGGTTTTTGAATGAATGTTGATTTCAGAAGTTATAGTTGAAACTTAGGCTTGAATCCGCTTTAATTTGATGATTCGTGTGTTTGAGGGTGTGTTTTTATCGTTGGAACAAGTTCGTGTGATGATTTAGAGTGGATTTTGTATTTTTGGTTGAGGTCCCGGGGGCCTCGGGATGTTTTCGGAGGGTTTACGGAAGAAAATTTTGAGTTTTTGGACTGTTGTTGTATTGCAGCAGGGATTTTCGCTTCTACGGATGGGGAACCGCAGAAGCGGCCCCGTAGAAGCGACCAGGAGGTCGCAGGAGCAGACTGGGCTGCCCAGGTAAAACTCCGCAGAAGCGGAAGGTCCATCGCAGGTGCGGGCTCGCAGAAGCGAGCCCAGGTGCGCAGAAGCGGTCGAGGCCATTTGGGGGAACGTCGCAGAAGCGGGAGAGGTTTCGTAGGTGCGAGAAGTGGACCGCAGAAGCGGTCCTCGCTCTTAAGTGTAATGTTGCAGAAGCGGACTTGACCCGCAGAAGCGAAAAACATGTCAGTGATATAGAAAACAGAAGGGTCGAATTTCAGAAATTATAACACATTTATGGCTTTGTTCTAAGAGACGACTTGGGTGATTTTGAGGAGAAAATCGAGAGGATTCTTCAGGTAAGCAACTATGGACTCGATTTATGATTTTACATTAATATATTATGGAATTAACACTTGAAATTGAGGTATGGAGGTGTATTAATGGAGGTTTTTGCTCTAAGCTTGGGTTATTGAAAATCATCGATTTGAATGGGCAAACGGAGTCCGATTTTGATAAACTTTATATGTATGGACTCGTGTTGAGATAAGAATTCTGAAAATGTAACTTTTGTAATTTTTTTAGAAGCGTACCGAGAGTCAGATTTTGGCAACATCGTGGATTTTGGTGTAATTCGAGTTATTTCGATTGGGTTGTGTTCATTTAGCCTATTTTGATGTATTCTTATTGATTTTGATCAGATTTGGCATCCGAGGAGGTTGATTTGCGAGGCAAACGCAAGGCGAGCTAGGACTTTTGACAATTCGAGGTGAGTGGTGGTAATAAATAATGTACTGAGGGTTTGAAACCCCGTATTTGCACTATACAGTGCTATGGTGAGATGGAACACGCGTCATGTGACGAGCGTGGTGGCATTGTGACTGGGGATTTGGACTTGGTCCTTCCCGATTGATAGTCTTACTGTGTATAATGACTGAGACTAAGCTTATATCTGTGTACTTGGGCTAGTAGCCATGTTTGGGGCCTTGTGCCGATCTGTAGAATATTAGGGAAAGCCTGTAGAGCTAAGTGACCCCTATATCATGTTGAACACATACACTCAGCCATATTCATAGATGTATAGCATGACATGAACACGTACTAGATATGTACTCTAAGTGAAATTGCCTGGGGTTGAATACTCTGTTCTACCTGAGTGGGGCCGAGAGGCCAAGTCTATATTGACTTAGATGGGGTCGAGGACCCATTGCGAGGTATTGATATATATATATATACAGGATCGGGCTGCACGCCGCAGGAGTATATACTTATACATATATTGGATCGGACTGCACGCCGCAGTAATATATATATATGGATCGGACTACACGCCGCAGTAATATATATATGGATCGGACTGCACGTCGTAGTATCATATATATATATATATATATATACATACATAGATCGGATTGCACGTCACAGTGATATATATGTGGATCGAACTGGACGCCGCAGTGTCATAGCGCTTGGGCTGAAGGAGCCCCTCCGGAGTCTGCACACACCCCCAGTGAGCGCACTATATATATTGGATCGGTATGCGCACCGCAACAATATATCTATATATTGGATCGGGCAGCACGCCGCAACATTATATATATTGGATTGGGCTGCACACCGCAGCAGTATGAGTGAGGATCGGGCTGCACGCCGCAGCAGGACTAGATCAGTGTGGGATCAGTGTGAGACAGTTGTGGACTGGAACTGGACTTATCATTGTAGAGATGACTTACCTGCATGGATATTCTTAGAACTGTTTAGTGATAGTACATGTGTTCTTACTTTCAGTTATTATTTATTATTGTTAATCATTGAGTTGAAAGATACTCACCCCACTCCCTGCACTTTATATGCAGATACAGGTGTTCATGAGGGCAGTTGAGCTATCCGCAGCTGCTACTTTTCTGTTATTCAGAGGAGACATCGAGGTAGCTGCCGGCGTCCGCAGGACCCGATCTCTCCCTTCCCTATCATTATGTCTTTTACTATTATGCCTAGACTTGGATTGTATATGATATTTTCCATCTGTTAGAGGCTCAGACTTGTGACACCGAGGTTGATGGGGTGTATTTCATGTATTTCCTTTTCGCACTTGTTGTTTCTTTTATGAATTAAGCTATTAACTTCAATGAATAAATATTAATTAATAAATGGGTTGGTTATTTGAAAATTATGTCGGGCTTACCTAATAATGTGTTGGGTGCCATCACGACCGGAATTTGAATCGTGACAATTAAATACCTAGGTAGCTACTGCATTAACTACTGCATCAAGTAAGATATTCTAATGGATTAGTGGTTGATATTTATTCAAGACTTAAATGAATGTAACACCAAACTGAAGTTTTGTTGGTAAATTTGTATTCCAACGATAAGGACCACTATCTAATTTATTCATTTCATTGGTTTGAGGGTTTAACGAAAACAGTTTCTATAATTTTTTAAGATAGTAGGGTTTGCTTACACACTATATCTTCTCCAGACCCAGAGGCGAACCTAGAATTTTTACGCGATGGGGGCACATTATTCTACTCAATCAGTGCCCCCTAAAGGTTTTTGTGTTCAGAGTGTCAGCTGCTTTAAATGAACCATTTTCAAGGTATATAAGTATATATATATATAAGATTTCATTCGAAGTTTACAGGGTTCGTTGACCCCTCACCCATACACATGGGTTTGCTTCTGCCCAGATTTCACTTGTGAAATTATACTGGATTTATTATTGTTGTCAAAATTTCTAGTCAATCTTTAAAATTGTTTGGATAAGATTTTTAAGGTAGATATTGTTAACTTCCACGCTAATACCTATAATCTATATCTATTTATATCTATATTATATTAAAAACACGAAGGCCCTTAGCAAAATATCGTTCGTCTTTTTTGCCCTTTAAAATCTAATTTTACATTGGACATAATTGTAATTAACTATTTTACTAAAATTTAAGATTTGAAATTAATTATATTCCTTGTTCTAAAACTTTCCTTATTTGAATTTTTGTACTATAGAAAGTAAGTAATATTTAGAGCTCTATAATTAATTAAAATTTAACAACCTTATTTGATAAGAATTATCTAATTTAAATCGGTAAATTAAAGGAAAGAAATACGAGCATCTCCTACTAAAGATTCTTATCGAGACAGATTCATCCTTGTGCTAACTTGTGGCATACCGTCAGTTTCTTTTCATTCTTCTTTTTCTCTTTTTTGGTTTTTCAATCACATATGCGAAAGTCGAAAGGATATGTTCATTCAAAAGATGTTAAACTTGTGATTTGATTCTCTATGCATCAAGAATAAAGAATCAACTTCAAGAGAACCACTCTAATAGTTTTAACCTCCGCAAAAGTCGTATGATAAATCTTTAGTTAAGGAAGATTAGATTATCACAAGTTTACTACAAGCATCAACAAATCTGTTTTCTTCACATTGGTCCATATGTGTATGGACAACTAGGACTCTATAAGGACTAAACAACGTTAACGGATTGTCTTTTGATCAAAGGTATTATTCTTTTTTTATTTTTTTCACTGATTTGATTGATTTGAGATTTATTAATTGTTATGATAGTGGAACTTCCTTTTAATTTTTATTATGGTAATTTTATACACTGACTAAGTAAAAATTCCTTGGTCTACTGTAAATAAGCACCGGCACATCCCACAAATATTCTTTGGGATATTTGACATAAATAACTCTTTAATGCTTCTATTAAGTTGTTGTTTGCATCTTACTTTTCCTTTAAATACTCTTTTTATATAAGCTATTTGTTAGTAGTTCTTTTTAGCTTTCATGAATTTTAAGATAATCAATTCATACTTGCATGTATTCACTCTTTATTCCCCGTTGCGATTTAGGATGAAAAAACCATTTTAAGCTTTTGTTTATTAAAAAAGGTCGGTTTCTTTATTTACATGATAGATGCCAAAAAAATCACTAACATGATAGAAGATAATTTTCTTAGCTTTATCTTCAACAACGTCTACATCTACACTATTAAAAGTACAAATGTCCATACCAATATATCCTTCGCCTTTTCCTTACAAAATATAAGTTCACATTAGACAAAATATTTAAGTTATTTTTATAATATTTAGAATTTTAAAATCAACTAAAATTATATTTGTTAAATTTTCTTTATTGAACTAGGTATAAAATCCTAATCTTATTTTAAAATAAATTTTTGAATAACTTGATTTTCATACATTATAAAAATTCTAAAAAGAATTCCGTAAAAGAAAATTTGAAACATACATGTGAAAAGAGGAAAACATACTAATTTGATAAAACACGTGCAGGTAAATAGACTTACAAATGCATGAGCACTTGCTCTAGGGATTAATCATCAAATAAATTTTACGATAGAGTTAATTTATGAAATATAATTTTGGTTAAGATGCAAAACTCTACTAAGAACAAATCATGTAAAATACATTATTAATCTATCTACGTACTTGCAAATATAAAAGCACTAAATTCCAGGAAAAGCGATTTTTAGATTTGATTTTACCTTTGAAAAAAATAGTATTTTTTTCAATATTTAAGGTTTTCAAATAAAAAAAATACAGCTTAGCAGATTGTTTCTTATTTAAATTATACGCAATAATCACTTAAATTTTAGTTTTATAAATTCGTTTCTCATTTGAACACTTTAAATAAAGTTTTTTTCTTAGCTAAAATATCAACTTGCTTATTATTATTTGAACAAATATGTAGGATCTTCTAACGTTTAATACTTAAATATTAATTAATATTTCATCTTATATAAACTTTTTTATTTGAACACATTGAATAAAAGTTTTATTCCACAAAAATATAAATACATTTAAATATTCAAAATTTGAGATGATTTAAACTAAAAATTTCAGAAATAATATTTATTTATTATTTATTTATACTATTATAGAAGTATAAAACTCCAATACAAAATATTTTGTCATCGACAAAATATGTATCATCGACAAAATATGATTGAAATCAATTCGAAAAAAGGACAAGGAATGAAAGTAAAGAGCATTGTACCGTTTTAAACGTTTAAACTCTTTTGTTAAAAAGTAGCTTAACTTCATTCTCCACATAAATATCTATTTCAATCTTGATAAATTAAAATTAAATATTGTTTCCTTATTTTCCAGAAAGGTAACAAACTAATTGATTCATTACATGATTGTAATTAGCATAAAGTTTTTATACTCGACTATCACTTAAATACTTTAACAAGTTTGTATCGGGGATCCAGAATCAAAATACGGGCCCGATATCAATGATTTAAAACAATAATTATTTTCTTTATTTTATAAAAATAATTCAATAAAATAATTTCTTTCAAAAATTGATTTCTAAGGCTTGGTACCTCAGAATTCATTGGCGGGCATACGCCCAAGTCTTATATTTTACTGCGGACCTCCGGAAATCGTCGAACACCGATCCGGGCCCGTTTGCTAAAAATGTTGACCAACGTTAATTTTTAAGTACTCTTAATTCTGTTAAAAAGATCGATTATCCAAAATTTACAATTAATATTGAAATCTTTATTATTTCCTTTTATTCATTACTTGCCTTTTTAAATTAATAGGAATTAATTATTTGTTATATAATAACATTATGAATATAGCATTTATGAAGGGATGTTAGGTGAATACAACAACATAAGATATTTATTTTTGATATAATAAATGAGTTATACTTACAAATACTATATAACTAATCCAACAAAATTCATCATCTTTGCATGTTTCAAAACATATTGAGTTTAACTATTGTGTCAATGTAACTTTTTTTAATTATTTAAAAATATAGTATTGCATTTATTTTAGCTTCAACTGCTATTTATCAATAAATTTTTTTGTATACGTTTAATAATAATTAACGTGATGCACACGTGCAACGCACGTACATTAATGCTAGTTATATTAAAAGCACGAAGGTCCTTTGCGAAATGTCGTTCGCCTTTTTCACATTTTAAAAATGAAGTTCACATTAGATAAAATAGTCATTTTAATATATTCATACTATTTAGAAATAATTAATTACATTAATTTCCTAATAGGAGTAGTCTTTTAATTACAAACCTAATATTTAGTACTTTGATTTTCCGCCTATAAATCCGCCTATAATTCCTTCAAATCCTTTAGAAGGAAATTTATCTACTTTGATATTGAGAATTTTTTCCCCAAGACATTGCTTACCAGATAAAATTAAAAAAGAAATTTTGAAAACTTTCCTCTTTATGACGTCTAAACGCACCAAAGGATTCTCCTATAAAATTTTATTGCTACATTTATTTCTTTGAAATATGTCTTATTCCTTTTTTTTGGTCAAGTCAAAATAGTTTATTAGGGAAAATAAAAAAGTATCACAACACAAATAAAAAAAGATAATATTTTTCAAGAAGTAACAAAATTATTTTCAAAGTGTTTAGAAATTCCTAATTTAAATAACAAAGAAATAAACTAATTGTAACTACATAAACCTATAAAGAGTAATAATTGATGTAAGTGTTAAAAAGAAATTTAAAACATTTCTAAATTTTGTAACATACATAAAAGAAAATGAAAAATACATTCCTAAAATCCTACGATAAATAAATGAGAAAAAAAACTATTTTAAGAAATAATCAAATTGTCTTCAATTCTTAAAATCTAAGTCTAAGTTAAACAAAAGAGAAATGTCTTTTTCAAAAGGTAATCAAATTTGTACGAGGACAAATCGGATGCAAAGTATGACTAGTTTGTATATACATGTGGCCGGTCTAGATGAAGCGCAGAATGGGAACGCCTCCTCATGAGGACGGCGACATCCGAGGACGTCTTCCTTTATGGCCGTACGCCAAGAAGGATGCGGTCCCGCCCTTAAAATGTCGAACCGGCGAACATGTCTAGGTGGACGTCCCCAACCTCTCCCTTTTTATATTTTTGGTATATTTGTAATATCTTAGCGTCAATGTAATAGTTGAGCGAGGGGACCTTTTTCCTATATAAAGAAGTGTCTCCCCCATTTGTAGGGATCGGTCAATTTTTAATAAGACAACTCTTTCTCTCTACATCACTCTTCTCTTTATTATCAACATTTCCACTGCTCATATGTTCTTGATACTATATTAATTTTTATTACCTTCTTGTAAGGGTGATCTATATACACTAACCCGACGATCAATCTTCAATCTATATTACCATTGATTCCGATTGTCCCTTTATTTACATCGATTGGTTTGTTCAAAGGTATTCAACAACTTTTGAGTAAAACAATTTGGCGTCGTTTGTGGAGATTTTGAGAATCAAACTCGTATTATACATTCGCAAGATCCGATCATCGGAAAACGTCTCAGAATGGCTGAAAGTAACATGTGACCCAAGGCTATGGCAGAAGTTACCACCAACCTCCTGAGCACCATGAACGAGGCTGGGGGAAGCACAGCCATCAACGCTACTCCCTCTACCGCGCTTGAAGCAGAAACCTCCCCCACCCCTCAGGAGAGGAACTCCAACCCAAAAGAGGCACCTCCAACGGTCAGAAGGCTACTGGAGGAATGGTTGACTAGTACCTTGAGCAGCTTGGTGGAAAAGCCACCGCAGGGTTGCGAAAACGCCGCTCCGGCTATCAGCAACACTACCGCGACAGACGAACAAGAAGCAAAACGGACCAACGACCAACTTGTCGAGACTAGATGCACGATGACACACTGGCCTCCATCCTCAGAAAAATGAAGGAGATGGAGGGCGAAAACCATGTCCTCCGCGACCAGATGAAGGAGCACCAAGACAGGGTTGATAAGATTCCCGGGGTGCCTAAACTACTACCCAAGCGGGATGTAGGAAGGTTTGTGGCACCTTGCTCCGAAGAAGCGGCGCCATACACCATCCCGAAAACCTTCAAGATGCCCCCATACCTAAAGGTGTACGACGGAACCACCGACCCCGAGGATCATGTCATCCACTATGTCACCGCAGTAAAAGGTAACGATTATCTAAAGAACAGGTACCGTTAGTACTGCTGAAGAAGTTCGGCGAAACGCTGACCGGAGGAGCGCTCACCTGGTACTCTCAACTACCCGCCAAGGCGATCTCAACCTTCGAGGAAATGATGATAAGTTCATCACCACGCATGACGGTGCAAAGAAAGCAGAAGCGAGGGTGAACGATATATTCGCCGTCAGACAGACTGCTGGCGAAGGCCTCAGGGACTTCCTCGCCAGGTTCAGCAGGGTAAGAATGAGCCTGCCAAATGTGTCGGAAGGAATGGCGGTAGCGGCCTTCCAGAATGGGCTCAACAGTGACGGCTCCAGGGCTACCAAGAAGCTGCTGAGCCGGCTCATGAAGTACCCTCCCACCACTTGGGATGAGATCCACAATTCTTACTGCGCCAAGGTGTGGGCAGATGAAGAGGATCTTAGTGGGCCAACCCGGGGGCTGGCGGCCGTGCACCCGGACGCAAGGAGAGATCGACAGCTTGAGGGATGTCGGGAACTCCCCCTCGCCCCAGCAAGGAACGACACCAGCCCTACGCAAGGTCATCATTTCCGCCCCCGCGCCATACGGATGCCGTGCAGCGTCACTCGCCCCACTAAGAAACGATCGAGGTACGCCCCCTCTACTTTCTTCACATAACTTTTGTGTTTCGCCCTCAGAAGTGGTGTACGCACTGGAGAAGCTCGGCACTAAGGTGCAGTGGCCCCAAAAGATGAAGTCAAACCCAGCCACGAGGAAATCCAACGTCCTGTGCGAGTTCCATCAGGAACGAGGACATCGGATTGAAGACTGTATCGGCCTACGACAGGAAGTAGTCAGAATGCTCAACCAGCGCTACCTGAAGGAACTGCTCAGCGACAAGGGGAAAGCTAATTTTGGTCACGGGCGGGAGCACTCCAGAGGACCCCCAAAGCCGCACTCTTCGACATGTACGGTAAACATGATCATCGGAGAGGGGGATGACGCCACCATCAACCACGTCAAATTCACCAACACCCATCGACTGAAGAGAACCATCTCCCACGAACGGTACGATGACCTCGAACGGAGTATCACCTTTGATAAGTCTGACGCCGACCGTTTGTGTTTCCCTCACTATGATGCTTTAGTTATTACCCTATGTATCATTGATACCGATGTCAGGAGAGTCATGATCGATGACGGAAGCGGCACCTGCATCATTCATCCGAGAGTCCTCGCACATATTGGACTCGAGGATAGAATCACTCCCAGGTGCATAACTCTAACCGGTTTTAACAATGCAGTGGAGCGCACATCAGGAGAAGTGACCTTGCCCGTCCTTGCGGGAGGCGTCACCCTAGAAACAACCTTCCATGTGATGAACCAGGAGACGGCCTACAACGTCATCATTGGATGCTTGTGGATACACGCCATGCGAGCGGTCCCATCAAGCCTGTACCAAGTAATCAAATTCCCTACCCCATGGGGAATATTCAGCATCAAAGGGGAGCAGCGCACAACGTAGGAGTGTTACAAAATAACTCAAGATTGCGCTCACACCAGACAACTAAGCGGGGCAAGCACGAAGGCATAACAATCAACCATGTCGGGGACCCAAGCAGACCTGACGGTCGATGCCATAAGAGACCCAAACATCGTAGAAGCTCGCAATGCTACGGCCGAGGAGCTCGACCCAGTTCAGCTGGACCAGAACGACCCTAAAAGGAAAGTCTACATTGGTCACGGGCTCGCAAACCCGGGTAAGTACCATGAATTTCTGACTAAACATGCAGATACGTTTGCTTTTTCCCATGCAGACATGCCAGGGATCTCGCCGGATATCGCCACGCACCGGCTCAACGTGGATCCATTACATCCACCAGTAAAACAAGGCAGGAGAAAATTCAATGCCGCCATTAACGAGGCGGTTCGGGATGAGGTAGATAAGTTACTAGCCAACGGTTCCGTCAGAGAGTTAAAGTACTCGTAACGGATCGCCAACGTGGTAATGGTCAAGAAGAAAAGCGAAAAATGGAGGATGTGCATGGACTTCACCGACCTAAACAAGGCCTTCCCTAAAGACTCTTTCCCCCTGCCCCACATCGATCAGCTGATCGACGCCACAGCAGGGCACGAGCTATTAAGCTTTTTGGACGCCTATTCTGGCTATAACCAAATTTTGATGGCCGAGGAGGATCATGAGAAATCCACCTTCATCACCTACCAAGGTACCTATTGCTACAGGGTGATGCTCTTCGGGCTGAAGAACGCGGGGGCCACTTACCAGAGGTTGGTCACTAAGATGTTCAATAAACAACTCGGGAAGACCATGGAGGTTTATATCGATGACATGCTAGTTAAACGACAAAAAAAGAGGATCATATCGATCACTACGAGAGGCCTTCGAAATATTGAATAGTTATGGGATGAAGCTGAACCCCGAAAAATGCGCTTTTGGCGTGGCATCTGGGAAATTCCTCGGTTTCCTTGTATCACAGAGAGGGATCGAGGTCAACCCCGACCAAATCAAGGCGATCGCCTCAATACCCGAAGCACTTACCAGCAAGAAATAGGTTCAGAAGTTGACAGGCCGAATAGCCGCCCTCTCTCTCTTCATCTCCCGATCATCCGACATGTGCCACAAATTCTTCACGGTGTTGAGAAAAGATAACGGCTTCCACTGGAGTAACGAATGCGTTAAGGCCCTCCAAGAATTGAAAACGTACCTGACATCCCCTCAACTGTTGGCAATGGCGGAACCAAACGAGCCCCTACTAATATATCTGGTCGTCTCTGAGGTTACGGTCAGCGCAGTGCTTGTCCGCAAACAAAAAGGTACGCAATCACCAATCTACTACATTAGTAAGACTCTAGTGGATGCCGAAACTCAGTACCCACACCTCGAGATGCTGGCATTGGAATTGGTCAGGGCTTCCCGAAAGCTGAGACCTTACTTCCAATGCCACCCCATCCGGGTAGTAACCACCTTCCCTCTAAGAAGCATCCTACACAAGCCCGAACTCTCGGGACGTCTCGCTAGATGGGCTATAGAACTCAGTGAGCATGATATCACCTATATCCCCAGAACCACCATCAAGTCGCAAGTCCTCGCCGACTTCATAGACGACTTCAGCGCCGACATCTCGCTTGAGTCTGAGAAGGAGACCCTGCGAACGGCCCCTAATATGGACCCCTAGATACTCCACACCGACGGGGCCGCAAACGCCTCGGGATTGGGACTGGGACTCATTCTTGAGGTCCCCACGGGCAAGGTCATTCGCCAGTCCATACTATGCCCCGAGATGACTAACAACAAAGTAGAGTACGAAGCTGTTATTGCAGGTTTGAAATTAGCCGCCAGATATGGGGCCCGCCGACTGATCTTGCATTGCGACTCACAGCTTGTGATAAATCAAGTCGCCGGGGCCTACCAGATCAAGGAGCAAAGATTACAAAAATATCAAGCCGAGGTCTGTAAACTGATGGCCCAATTCGACGAGTGTCGCTTCGAGAAAGTACGTAGGGTACACAACGCCGAAGCCGACGGATTGGCCAAACTGGCCGCAGCGGCTACTAACCTGAGCAAAGAAAGCATTGTCACCCTCATGCATTCCGCCATCGATCACAGCGAGGTATTCTCTCTACACCTAACCTGGGACTGGCGCAACCAGTTCCTATCATACTTGCCGGAAGGGCAACTACCGCACGACAAAAAAGAGGCCAGGAAGCTTCACACACAAGCAGCCAGATACTGCCATCTCTACAAAAGAACTTTTGGAGGACCCTTGGCCAAGTGCCTGGGGCCCAACCAGACGACTCCGGTAATGAGGGTCATTGCGGTGCCCATACAAGAAATAGAGCACTCGTGCGGTGCTTGATATGGGCCGGTTACTATTGGCCCACCATGAAAAAAGATGCGGCAGACTACGTCCGACGATGCGAAAAATGCCAAAGGTTCGCTACCATGATACATCAGCCAAGAGAACCACTCCACTCGGTCACTTCCCCATGGCCATTCATCAAGTGGGGGATGGATATAGTCGGACCGCTGCCTCCCTAACGAGGAAAGGTACGCTTTTTGTTAGTTTTAACTGACTATTTTTCTAAATGGGTAGAAGCAGGCGCCTACGCCCAAATCCGCGAGCAAGAAGTCATAGCCTTCATCTGGAAGAACATCATATGCCGCTTCGGCATCCCCAAGGAAATAATGTGCAACAACGGGCGACAGTTTGTAGGACAAAAGACAACCGACTTCTTCGACAAATGGCACATCAAAAGGATACTCTCAACGCCATATCACCCAACCACCAACGACCAAGCGAAATCATCCAACAGGACTATATTAAACATCCTGAGGAAGAAACTTGAAGACACGAAGGGATTATGGCCTGAGCTGCTACCTGAAGTTTTATGGGCACATAGAACCACCCCCAAATCCTCCACAGGAGAAACTTCCTACTCATTAGTCTACGGAACCGACGCTGTCATACCCGTTGAAGTCGACGAACCGAGTCTCAGATACTCACACATAAGCGGAGATGAGAACGACACAAGCCGACTACAAGACTTGGACGAGGCCGAAGAAAGAAGAGAAATGGCCCACATCAGGTTAGTGGCGTAGAAATAGCAGGCCGAGAGATACTACAACAAAAGGAGGAAAATTCGTCCACTCAAGACGGGCGATTACGTGCTAAAAGCCAAAACACTGGCATCCAAGGATCCCAACGAGGGGAAATTGGGAACCAATTGGGACGGACCCTACAAAGTCATCGCAGCAGTAGACAAGGGCTCCTTCAAGCTTGAGACCATGGATGGAAAGATACTCCAAAACAACTGGAATATCTCACACCTCAAGCGTTTCCACTTCTAAGAGACAACCCCCCAAGTCGTACTCTTGTTCCCTCTGCCGGATTTTGTCCCAATTAGGTTTTTCCGGAGAGGTTTTTAATGAGGCGACAAAGAAGATGTCTGTGAGCACGTGAGTTTTGCCCTACATGAAAAGTACTCCCAAAAGATTCAAAATAAAATAGCTTTGTGCTACATTTGATTTTTGTGGATTTTGTGCTATCTCTCTGGAGCATTAGCATTGGTATGTGTGTTTATTTAGCTAGAGAATACAAAAAATACGCGTTGCATATTTAGGAATTAATTGCGCGTTTATAAGAATAAATCGGACATAGGAATTAATCGTAAGAAAATTACAAAAAAATGTGCACCTCGTTTCTTGGTCATCATGTGATTTTATTTGAAGGCATAAATTGTGTTAATCATCAAGTGTTAATCAATAGGTGTAATTTCATTCCCTTTAAATTGATTTGTTTAAAGTGGCTTTTAGTTTAATTGGAGTTAGTTAATAAAATTGAAAATGGGTGTAAAACAAAACAGGCCCAAGGAAGACGACCGACACAGGCCCAAGCAAAATCCTGCTCAGGCCATCTCCGGATACGCCCAAACGACGCCGTAACAGGCCATGATATCCAAGACGTTGGATCATTTTGATCCATCGGTCACCATTCCTCCTCACAGCCCGACCCGTTCCCAGTCAAGACCGACCCAGTCTCATAATAACATTACACGACATCGTTTCCTTTAAGTAAAAAGATCCTGGTCGTTGATCGTAAATGATCCAACGATCAGGATTGAATTTCCTATTTCATATATAATTCAAATCTCCTACCCAGCCCCCCTCCCCCAAGCCAAACCCACGATCACCATCATCATCTCCTCTAACCTGGAGACCCATGTAACGCCGCCGTGCCCCGCCGCACTCCGCCTACCGGAAATCGCCTCACGGCGGTTCCGGTAGGCCAATGGCTTCCAAATTTACACCGTAGAATCTCCCAAGCCCCCTATACATGGATCCGGTGGTCGTTAGTCTCGAATGTTGCTCGAACGTCTCGAATATTCATTCGAAGTTCGCCAGAACTTAAACGTCTACCCCAAACTACCTCAAATTCACACCAGTCACTCCCCACACCTCCCTCATACCCCTACTAACCCTGGTTCAGCTCGAATCTAACCGGAACTGGAAAAACCCCAAATCCCACTCATATGAACCCTAAAAATCCAGAAGGTCGAATCAAGCCTAATTAATCGAGATTCAGGGGTCTAATGGACCTTATTCGAGGTGTTCTCAAGTGAGAACACTTCGATTAAGGTCTATTCGACCTCAAAATGGTCAATCCGAGTTCGAGCTTGGGTTACTTACAATTCTGAGGTATTTTCTTTTCTTTCATTCTATATGAACATCTTGGTGTGTTTACATGTTATGCCTGGATTACTGGATTGGTATTTTTTTTAGCATTTGTTCTGCTCTTCTCAACAGACCTTTTATTCGGTCGATTCCCATCTTTACCTGTTCTTGTGTAAATTCAATGCTGTAGTTGCTTTGTATGTCTAGTTTATTTAACGTCGTTGACAAATTAATTTGCTTGTATATTTGTTCATTCTTTGGTCTGCCCGTATGCAATTCATAAGTCTGGGGCTTGTTGTTTGTTTGATTCTAGATTTGGGGTTAATTGGACATAATTGATAGGGCTTAATTAGTATTAGTTCTTTAATCTCCTGCCCATAAGAGGGACTAGTGGAACCTGCTGTACAGCAGGGTATCCCACTAGTCTCATGCTATCACTTGTTTTTAATGTTAAAACCCATACGAGGACACTTAGTAGTGGGGGGTTCAGAGAATGTAATGGGCAGGGGTTTAGTTTAAGGTGTGGCACCATTAGGTTAGGAATTTCAAAAAATATATATATAGAGGGACGTGCAGTGATATAGAGGGGGGATACATACAGAGAAAAAGAGAGACAATTTGAAAGAAAGAAAGGAGAAAACTTTCTGGTTTGATCTGTCTCATTGTGTCAATCCAGTTTACTGTTCTATTGGATTGATAGAACAATCTTGGGTGTCGGTCGATTCATTCATACTCCCTTTCGATTCATTATTCAACCATTGGAACTTCAGAGGAGTATTAAGCTGGTTTCAAGTAGTTTTGGGTCAAATTAAGCTAGCTTTTGGTACCAATATGAGTCTGTCGATGTTTTCAAGTGTCTGTGGGTTATTTTGAAGTGAAAAGTTGGTCTGTTTCAAGCTGTTTGGTTTCATTGTTTGGGTCACTTGGTGTTGTTGGGGATATCAGCTAGTTCGGTTTGGCTTTGGACCATTCCTGGGTCGATTTAAACACTAGGTTTGTTGCTGTGGCGTTCCTGGGGTTTTCACTTTGTCAAGTTGGTGATGTGTTGGTTTTTCTTAGCTGTCCCATTGCTACTGTGTTACTGCTGCTGATTGCTCCTTTCCTTCTTCTTTTGTCATCATCCAGGTACATTTCTTTGTTCGAATGAAGATGTACTATTGGAATACTTAAATGGAATGCAGTTCAAGCATTGATCATTAGTTTTCTGTATTTAATCTTTATAGCTTAGCACATCTGGATCTGTACTTTGTGTAGTGTAGTGTGCATAAGTAGAGAGAAACAAAAACAAAAACAGTATAATGGCTAGTATTATAATAGTAGTATAGCTATAGTAATAGATCACTTGGTCAAATAACAAAAATTGTATAACAGGGTTATACAACTCCAATATGAATCAATGACAGTGAGTTCGACTAGCTCATGTAGGCAATCTGATTTGGAGATTGATAGCTGGATTAGAGTAAGTTAGAAAGAAAAACAAGTAAGAAATGAAGTAATAACTCAACTAAAAATGGACTGGTAATGTCAAATGAGTCTGGCTCATATTAATGACAGTAGCTAATCACATCTGTGAATTAGTTTGAAAGGGAAGAATAGTTAAAGGAAGTAAGGAGTCATTTGCAACTGGGTAAGGCAGTAATGAACGAGTATAAATCATGGAAATCCAGTAAGACTATCGTGTGTACATACATCACTGAATCACTTAACCTTAGATACTCAGGCCCTCATCAAGTAAGTAATCGAACTGTTTAAACCATGCATCATATAGTTAAACCGTGTGCTCTTAATTGTTTAGTTAAATAACTGTCAATTTTAGTGTATATCAACCTTAAGAAAAAGTAAAAGTAGTCGGATTTCATATGCATCGAGTTATCTTAGTTTAAGGTTAACATGAATCTTATTGTACAATGGTCTTCATCTCTTGGTAAATGAATAAATTGATCCTATTTCATTCTTTATTTTGAGTATCTTTGCTATGAATTCAGCATCTTTATCTTTGTTATTGTTCCAATTTGATTCGAGCCCAGTATGTAGCATAGGCCTGAATCATCACACAAAGTTAAACAAATGCCTGAAGACAACCTGGGTTTCTAAGGCCTGGGCAGACCTAGCCCTTGTTTAAATAAGGGCGCAGAGGCCCAGTAAAGGCCACGACAATGGCTTGGGCCCAATTCTTAAACGATAGTTCAAATATAACTAAGAATGAAAAACACGTATAGAAAATGTAGTGAAACAACAGGATTGAGCCTTTAAAAACTAAATTGGGACGAGCCTCGCCAAACAAACTACACAAATCGCGGGGCCCTCAAATTAGTTGTTATAAAAACTTAGACTCGGGAAGGTCGTTTAACGAATTTCACGGTCTTTCCCAAAGTTAATAGAGACGATAGACTCTTTAGGCACAATTTGTAAATAAAATTACTTTCCTAAATACGGGTGCGCATTTATGTGACCCAAATCTTACTCTCGGCGAAACTGAAATACATTAAAGTCACAGGCGTACTGGTTGCGGTGTGGCTCGAAATGTGTTTTCGTGACGTCGCAATTCTTCTAAAAATTAAAAAGCAGAACATAATAGCACATAGTTAAAATATATAAAGAAATCAG
The DNA here is from genome assembly GCA_032618575.1 of Nicotiana noctiflora. NCBI lineage: Eukaryota > Viridiplantae > Streptophyta > Magnoliopsida > Solanales > Solanaceae > Nicotiana > Nicotiana noctiflora. The sequence goes on from JASVEL010003888.1 coordinate 799,805, forward strand.
ATAAAAGCAAAAAGAGCAGTTGAGCGACCATGCTAAAACCACGGAATCCGGGAGTGCCTAACACCTTCTCCCGGGTTAACAGAATTCCTTATCCAGGTTTCTAGTTTTGCAGACTGTATTATAGAGTCATAAATTTCCTCGGTTCGGGATTAAACCGGTGAGTTGGGACACCAATATTTTCCCAAGTGGCGACTCTGATTAATTAAATAAATTGATCCCGTTCCGACAGTCCTTTAAGTGGAAAAACGCCTTCACCGATTATTATTATATTCCTTCTCAGAAGTGTAGTAATAAACGGTAGCACATTTGCGTTGTGTGCGAAAAAGGAGGTGTGACAGCTCTGGCGACTCTGCTAGGGACAATTAACCCAGAACTTCGGTTTAGGGTTTAAGAATTCGAGCTCAGTTAAATTGCTGTTTTTGCTTATATCTGATTTCATTATATATTTTGATTAATGTGCTACATGATTACCGCTTTGATATTGCGTGAACTGTATATATAAAACTGTGCCGAAAACCCTTCTCTTCTTACCCCCGGGGATGTGCTTACTGGTTGAGACTCCCCTTTCTGTTAGTGTCAATACCAAAAATAAGAAAAGAGGCAGGATAAGTTACAAAGCCGGACGATCCCGCGGGTCCCCGGTACGTAGCCCCCTCCTCAATCCGAGTTGTCTGCTCGGATACACAGTCTAGCATCAAAAAAAAAAGAAAAATCAGGATATTGAGCCTAAATTAGGACGATTATTTGCATCATGTTTTGACTTAGGGGACTCAACACAGGGGTTGGGTCCCTCTAGGACAGGTAACCAGATATAGTGTGACCTCGTATGAGCATTTCACATGTTGCATTTATTTGTCTTGGACTCGCATGCTGACTTACTTTTAAACGTCGAAGGATATAATAAAAGAAAAAGAAAAGAAGGTGTAAATAGAAATAAAAGAAAATAAAAATAAAAATAAAAATAAAAAAAAAAATTAATTTTTTTTTTGTTACGAATTCAATTTTGAAAGAACAAGAGAGTGTTGTTTTAAAAGAGTCCGTCCATTGATCGAACTACGCTGGTTTGATTCTCACCGGATGTGAGATACGTGGGCAGCCTTTAACATGTCCAACTTCCCTATATTTTCAAAATAAGTTTTTTTATGAAAGAAGAAATAATGACGGAATGCGTGGATGTTTAACTTTGCCTCAAAGACCACCTTTTCATCAGTCTTAATATTTTGACCAGTCAATTCCTGAGGCCCGTTCTGTTTTTTTTTAAAAAAAGAAAAAGATAGTTTTTGTTTGGGTCAAATCAAGATTTTTCTTTCATCTAAAAACTACCTTAATAAATGTGCAGAATGAGCACGAGTCAGAATACAACCGTAGCTATCATAAACAAAGTCCCCTTAAGTTTGCATATGTGGTGGAACGACTTGGGCGAGCAAGGACAAGATGCAGTTAAGCTGTACCTGGGAAATCTAGTGGGGCTACTAAATATTCTCTCGAGAGGAGACATCATACGAGCCCTGATCTCATTCTGGGATCCAGCACACAATGTGTTCCACTTTTCAGACTTTGAACTCACGCCAACATTGGAAGAATTGGCCGGATATATCGGAAGACCAAAAGTCCCTATGAGGGAACAATATCTCATTGCACCAAGGGTCGTGACAGTACATAGGTTTTTGGATACCGTAAAAATCCGCAGAACTGTACACAACCCAGATTTATCAGAATGGTTCTGCACTTTAGCATTTCTATATGACAAATATGGTCATTATGGGGGTTTTAACAAACACAAAAGCAAAATCTACAGTGGAGAAAACCAGTCAAAATGGGAAGAGCATATACGCATCGCCTTCATGATAGCTTTCCTAGGTTCATTGATATTTCCCAGAAAGGACGGGAATATCAACATACATGTGGCAGGGGTCGTCAGCACTTTGATGAAACAAGACAATAGTACTTTGGCTCCCATGATAATATTAGATATCTCTCGTGCACTCACTATTTGCAAAGCTGGAGGGGTCTTCTTTGAAGCTTGCAATGTACTGCTCCAAATGTGGATGATCGATCATTTATGCCATCGCCCGCAATTCATGAGGTATGGTTTAGCAGAGAAAACCTATATAGAGGAATTCCCTACAAGGGTTGAAGGATACTATTTGCCAGAGGGGACTAACGGATGGATACGACTCTTGCGTTTGATTCCAACCAGCAAGATAGAATGGACATTTGGTTGGCTACCCGTGGACGAAGTCATATATGCATCGGCCACGGAATCATATTTATTACTAATGGGCCTCAACAACATCCAGCCCTACGCGCCATGTCGAGTATTGAGACAGTTGGGACGATGCCAAATAATCCCAAAAGAAGAAGACCTCAGCCCACATGTGGTTGAAATTGGACCGGGAGGACAGTTCCCTGAAGCGTTGATCCGGAAGATTTGGAGTGAGTGTCAAACATTGAAGATAGACACTCGGGTGCGAGATCGATCCCGAGGCGAAGTATCGTCAGAATACCCTGCATGGTATAGCAGAGACCTGGAGCATCAAAGGCCCACAAAAAGGCCCCACCTCAGGGAGTTTGCTGAAGCGTCACAAGAACAATGGGACTGGTTGGCCAAGGAAGAAGCTTATAGAACAAAGATTAGCAAGATAGAGCAACGGACCCAAGAGCTCCAATTTGAAAAGGATATGCAAGCTGCCGCCGACGAAGGAGATAAAAAGAAGTTGGCACAAGAAAATGACTTTTTGAGAGCTCAAATCCAGCAAATGAAAAGGGATGCTGACAGACAATTGAGGAGTCGATCAGACGAAAAATTGATAAAGGGTTTAAAAAACCAAGTTGCCGATGTCCAAAGAGAATTGGAAGAGTCGAAGACCCAAACAATGAGGATCCGTGCTAGCTGGAGAAAGGAGGCACATCAACATGCACTTCACCTACAACGGGTGGAAGAAGAGTACGCTGAGATCATCACTAATCTAAGGGAAGCAAATGTTATCCTTAGGGAGCGGGTTTTCAAGCAGGCCCGGGATGCCAGAGCAAACCTCGACCGTTGCCACAATTTGATGGCCCGACTGCAAGAACAAGTGGATAGGCTCTTAGACCAAGTCACCAACAATGCTCGAAGATTGGGGGCGAAGAACCAGCAGATAGAATGGCTACTCAGAGAAAGGGACATGATCAGGGACAGAATTGGAGAAATCGGGCATTATGTCACCATGAAATGCTTAGCTTGTGAACAAATGCCCCGCACCGACCTTTTTGCTTCAGTTATGGACTACGTTCATCAGATCATGAGAGAGTTAAGGGAACTACATAGGGACCTCACACCAAGGCCCGCGGCAAGGCCGAATGATGCCTCGCGGCCCCCCAGGAATTTAAGAGCATTAGACTTTTGATTAAAAATGTATTTTTGAAATTTTGAGTCAAGCGCTGGTTGGCATTTTATTCTCGAGTCAAGCATTTCTCTTATTTTGTTGATTATTGTAAGACAGGATTTGTAACCATAAGAGTTTTGATATAAGAATTCCAGAATTTCGCCACAATTTTGTTATTAGAACTACGCTCGGTCTGATTCACGCGGGGACGTGATACGTAGGCAATCCACATAAGATTCGACCACCACTAAAAAATAAAAGAAAAGAATGGGGAGGTTAATAATAATAAAGTTTTCAAGGATAAGAGAAGAAGAAAAAGAAAAGCTGGAAAAAAAAAGAAGAAGAAAAGAAGCTGGAATGACGTATGTGATGAGTACATATAGAAAGGGTTAATTGGTTAGGTGCATTGCATCCAACGTGCTATAACATATCTGTTAAACTCAGTAAGCTAACAAGTTTGTTGCATTTCCAGAAAAGTTTAGCAGTTGGTTTGACAGAATATACTGGCCAGCCACCATTACCGTACTAGATCTAAAGGGCCAATTCCAGCAAGTATGTCCAGTTCCGGTAAAAGTCTCGAGGAAGACAAATCAGAGATACAGATCATGAAAGAAGAGGTAGATCGGTTGAGACATCAGATAACAGAGATGCACCTAGCCTGGGCTAGGGGACAGTCCTCACCAAACCTCCCTACTCTCGCATCAGCTCCAGAACATCCACCCCTTGATCCTTCGACAAGCGCCCCGATCTATCCATACTATCAAGGGGAAAACCCTTATGCCACCCAAATTCCACTAGCCAAACAAAATCCTCCTCCCACGGTCACCCCTGTTTTTGTGGCACCTCCACCTGCTAATCTACAAAAGTCATCCGGTGAGCCGCATGTTCAAATCCATGACAATTCTTACTATCCTCCCGAGCCTACCTTTAGGGCTCCTGAACCGCATCCACACACCCCTCACTGGGATGACCCGGTATAACTGGAAAAGCACTTCCAAAATTTGGAGCATGAGGAAGTTATTCGAAAAGTTAAAAGCCCGGAGCAGTCCTTCAGGAATATGCATGGCTTGGGCAACCAGGTCAGTGTCGCTTACAAAGATCTGTGTCCATTCCCAGATGTCCAGTTGCCAGCCGGGTTCAAAATGCCCAAGTTTGACTTATACGAGGGGCATGGTGATCCAGTAGCCCATCTTCGAGGGTTTTGTAGTAAAATGCGAGGAGCCGGAGGACGAGACGAGATTCTGATAGCTTACTTCGGTCAGAGCTTGGGGGGTCTGTACTAGAGTGGTACACTAGGCAGGATCCCAGCAGATGGTTTACATGGGACGATTTGGCTCAAGCATTCATTGGCCAGTTCCAATACAATCTTGAAATAGTCCCCGACCGCTTATCATTGCTAAAGTTAGAAAAGAAACCCGCCGAAAGTTTCAGAGAATTTGGTTTCCGCTGGAGGGAACAAGCAACAAGGGTAGATCCGCCTATGAGAGAGAACGAGATGGTGGATTACTTCTTGCAGACACTGGAGCCAACCTATTTCGGACATCTGGTGACGTCCGTCGGTAAATCATTCACCGAGGTGATAAAGATGGGGGCTATGATCGAGGAAGGCTTGAAAGCCAACAAGATCATGAGCTATTCAGCATTGAAAGCCACCACTCAAGCTATCCAAAGTGGTACCGGAGGAGTGCTTGGGAAAAAGAGGAAAGAAGAAGTCACGGCGGTCGAGTCCGAAACATGGTTCAGAAATAGAGGCCCCGCACCCCAGTATAACCCGCCACAGCCTCACCACCAAAATTACCTACACAATCAATATAACCACCCGCAATACTACTATCCAGCACCTGATCCCCATTTTACTGTCCATCACGCTCAGTGATATGCCACACCTCCCGTCCATGCACCATGGCGTGCACCGAACTCGCAAAATAATTATCCAACCCCAAGAGCATATAGAAACCCCACGGGCGCGAGTTTTCGTCCGAACCAAGCATTCAAGAGCGACAGGGTGCCAAGGCCAAAGACTTTTACTCCCTTGGGGGAGTCTTACACCAGTTTGTTCCACCGTTTGAAGCAAGTAGGGCTGCTAAATCCGGTCGAGGCTAAGCTACCAAACCCTCTTCCAAAGAATCTGGACCATTCAGTAAATTGTGCATACTGCTCAGGATGTCCGGGGCACGACACGGAAAAGTGTTGAAGATTGAAAACAGCTATCCAGGAACTCATCGACACTCGCCGAATTGAGGTCCAGACTCCAACGGAGCCCAACATCAACCAGAATCCACTTCCAACTCATCATGAGACCAACATGATCGAGTTGGTACGGTTGGAAGAGGGAAAGGAGAAAACCTCTCAGACTGTAATGATGATCAAGTCTAGTGGGGTAGGAATGGAAAAGGGGCCAAGCCTTGATGAGTCACTCATCTGCAAGAAAGACGTACAAGAGAGGTGGGAAGCAGAAAAGGGAAGCGTGAACAAAGTTCCTATGAGGTCAGAGGGAGTAAAAATAGTTGTGCCAGGGGCAGCGACCAGGCCCGTTTTAACTGTAGCAGGTGTTCGAGTGGATCCTTTCATCATCAAGCCAGCAATACAATTTCCAATAGCTGATAGCAAAGCTATTCCATGGAATTATGATCGGGTCACGATAACCTACAAAGGAAAAGAAGTTAAAGAGGAAGTCTGCGAAGCGCAAGGTTTGACCCGCTCGGGGAGATGTTTTGCCCCTGCGGAATTGAGGAAGACCACTCCGACAACATTGAAAAAGCCGGTAACTGACGAAGAGGCAGAAGAATTCCTGAAAAAGATGAAGCTGCATGATTATTCTGTCTTAGAACAGCTGAAGAAAACCCCTGCGCAAATCTCATTTCTATCCTTGCTGATACATTCTGAAGAACACCGGCAAGCTTTGATGAAAGTTCTGAATGAGGCCCACGTACCTGATAAAATCTCGGTGAGTCATTTGGCGAAGATCACCAATAGGATCTTCGAAGCGAATCGGATCACTTTCACCGATGACGAGTTGCCTGAGGAAGGCACCGAGCACAACAGGGCTTTATATCTTACGGTGAAGTGTGAGGAGTCGGTGGTCAGCAAAGTCCCGGTCGACAATGGGTCCAGTGCGAACATTTGTCCTCTCTCTACACTACACAAGTTGAAAGTGGATATCGGCAGGATACGCAAGAACATCATATGTGTCCGAGGGTTTGATGGAGGAGGCAAGGCGTCGGTCGGGGACATAGTGTTAATCTTGACAATCGGACCGATGGAGTTCACCATGGAATTCCAGGTGCTGGACATGGTAGTTTCATATAACCTTCTGATAGGGCGACCGTGGATCCATGCCGCAAGAGCAGTTCCATCCAGCCTACACCAACTAGTCAAGTTTGAGTGGGACCAACAGGAGATCGTAGTCCATGGAGAGAATGATCTACAACCAGGCACCATCGTCCCCTTTGTTGAGACAGAAGAGGATGTTGGGCCATGGGTATACCAGATCTGCGATGTGGTATCCGCCAACCGAGTTCCATAAGGGGAATGCATTCCCAATGACAGAATAATTACCGCAGACGTCATGGTGGCTCATGAAATGCTGAGAAACGGTTTCGTACCCGGCAATGGTTTAGGTGCATCTCTGCAAGGAATCATACAACCGGTATCCGTGGTCGAAAATGTGGGAACCTTCGGCTTGGGATTCAAGCCAACATCAGAGGACATCCAGCGAGCCAAGAGGAATAAGCAGAAGACATGGGTGCTCCCAAAGCCTGTTCCGCGCCTTTCCCGATCTTTTGTCAGGTCCGGAGTAAGAGGACATCCGACGACAAAGGTTCCCAGTCCTATGGTTAGGCCAGACGAAGAGTTCTTAAGAAAGTTCGAGGACCTATTCGCGGATGTATGCATGCTAGAGGATGGCGAAGGATCCAGCCATGCCGATATACAGTTTGTGGGATAGAAAGCAAAGTTGAATAATTGGAAGGCTACTCCTCTCCCTGTCCGGAAGGAGTCTTGGTAGTTTGTTTTGGATTGTTTTCTTTCGAAATTTTGTGTTGGGATTGTCCCCGAAGTAAAATCCGTTTGTTTCAGTTCATTTTGATTTGAGTTCGCAAGCTTATTTTTCCTTGTATTGTTCCCATTAATGAAATTTTGTTCCTTTCATTTCTAATTTTGTTTATTTTCCTTCTTTTTTAACTTTTCTGAGCAGCCTTCTGTCAATCGATCTTAATGATATGGCGTGCTTAAAGATTAATCAACCCAGTCTAGAAAGTCAATCGGGTTTGGAAATAATAACGCATGAAATAAGAAGTGACGAGAGTGAATCAGAATACGGCGATGATGAAGCCGTAGAAGAAATCGGTGAAGAATTAAGTCACTTCGAGGAAAAACCCAAACCAAATTTAAATGATACTGAGGCTGTTAATCTGGGGGACACAGATGATGTCAAAGAAACCAGAATAAGTGTCCATATTGAACCCAACCTGAGAGAAGAATTGATCAAAACACTCATGGAGTTTAAAGACATTTTCGCATGGTCGTACGACGACATGCCAGGACTCAGCACTGACCTAGTGGATCATAAATTACCCACTGATCCGGCATATCCTCCCGTCAAGCAAAAACTGCGGAAATTCAAGACGGAGATGAGTGTGAAGATTAAGGAGGAGGTAACCAAGCAGTTGCAGGCGAAAGTCATTCGTGTCACTCGATACCCCGAATGGTTGGCTAACGTAGTACCGGTGCCAAAGAAAGACGGAAAGATCAGAGTATGCGTGGACTACCGCAATCTCAACAAGGCGAGCCCTAAGGATAATTTCCCACTTCCCAATATCCATATCCTGATTGATAATTGCGCCGGACGTGAAATCGGATCCTTTGTGGATTGCTACGCGGGATATCATCAGATCTTGATGGATGAAGAGGACGCAGAAAAGACGGCTTTTATCACACCGTGGGGGACTTATTGCTACCGGGTGATGCCGTTCGGTTTGAAGAACGCAGGGGCAACATACATGAGGGCGATGACTACGGTATTCCATGACATGATACACAAGGAAATTGAAGTGTACGTGGATGATGTGATCATAAAATCTAGACGTCAAGAAGACCACGTTGCCGACCTCGGGAAGTTCTTTCAAAGACTTCGAAGATATGATATCAAGCTCAATCCGGCCAAATGCGCATTCGGAGTTCCATCAGGAAAGTTGCTAGGATTCATCGTCAGCCGACGGGGCATTGAGTTGGACCCATCCAAAATCAAGTCCATTCAAGAGCTACCCCCGCCAAAGAATAAAACAGAGGTAATGAGTTTGTTGGGAAGGTTAAATTACATCAGTAGGTTTATTGCTCAGCTTACAGCAACCTGTGAACCCATATTCCGTCCGTTGAAGAAAGACGCTGCGATAGAATGGACGACAGAATGTCATGAAGAGTTTGACCAAATCAAAGGGTATCTGTCAAACCCACCCGTACTAGTTCCGCCCGAACCGGTAGACCCCTGATTCCTTATCTAACAGTCTTGGAGAATTCGTTCGGTTGCGTGCTGGGGCAGCACGATCTTACTGGCAGAAAGGAACGGGCCATTTACTACCTCAGTAAGAAATTCACGGTCCACGAGGTTAAGTACACTCATTTGGAAAGACATGTTGTGCCTTGACTTGGGTAGCCCAAAAGCTGAAACATTATTTGTCTTCTTACACCACTTACCTCATTTCGCGTTTGGATCCGTTGAAGTATATTTTCCAGAAACCTATGCCTACAGGGAGGTTAGCAAAATGGCAAATATTACTTACGGAGTTCGACATCATATATGTGACAAGGACGGCTATGAAGGCTCAAGACCTAGCCGATCACTTAGCTGAGAATCCTGTCGATGACGGATACGAACCTTTGAGGACGTATTTTCCGGACGAAGAAGTATTGCAAATTGATGGGTTGGAATTAACCGAGGATCCAGGGTGGAAGCTTTTCTTCGACGGAGCGGCGAACGCAGAAGGATTCAGAGTATGGGCTGTGCTTATCTCTGAAACAGGACATCATTATCCTGTTACTGCTCAACTGCATTTTCATTGTACCAATAATATGGCTGAGTACGAGGCATGTATCTTAGGGTTGCGATTAGCGGTGGACATGGATGTACATGACGTCTTGGTCCTGGGGGACTCGGACCTTCTGGTACATCAGATTCAGGGAGAATGGGAAACCAGAGATTTAAAGCTTATCCCGTATCGTCAGTGTTTGCATGATCTGACCAAGCGCTTCCGATCAGTAGAATTCAGGCACATCCCAAGGATGCATAATGAGGTTGCCGATGCTCTAGCTACTTTGGCGTCAATGCTACATCACCCGGACAAGGTTCGTGTCGATCCGTTACATATTCAGGTTCGGAATCAACATGCTTATTGCAATATGATAGAAGAAGAAATGGATGGTGAGCCATGGTTTCATGATGTCAAAGAGTACCTCAGGTTAGGAATATACCCAGAGCAAGCAACTGGAGATCAAAAGAGAGCTATTCGGCGATTGGCAAACGGATTTTTCCTTAGTGGAGGGGTGCTGTACAAAAGAACCCCGGATTTGGGATTGTTGAGATGTATAGATGCGAGTCAAGCCACAACAGTGATGACAGATATACACTCCGGAGTTTGTGGGCCACACATGAGCGGATATGTATTGGCAAAGAAGATTCTTCGAGCAGGATATTACTGGCTCACTATGGAGCGTGATTGTATAAGTTTCGTGCGAAGATGCCATCAGTGTCAGATACACGGAGATTTGATTCATTCTCCACCGACCGAATTGCATACAATGTCGGCGCCATGGCCATTTGTTGCGTGGGGTATGGATGTTATCGGACCTATAGAACCTGCGGCTTCCAATGGTCATAGGTTCATTCTGGTAACGATCGATTATTTTACCAAGTGGGTGGAGGCCAAAACCTTCAAATCAGTGACCAAGAAGGCGGTGGTAGACTTCGTACATTCCTACATCATCTGCAGGTTTGGAATTCCAAAGATAATCATCACAGATAACGGTGCCAATCTTAACAGCGGATTGATGAAAGAGGTATGTCAACAGCTCAAGATTACACACCGAAATTCCACAACATATCGTCCCAAAGCAAACGGTGCGGTTGAAGCAGCAAACAAAAATATTAAGAAGATATTGAGGAAGATGGTAGAAGGGTCTAGGCAATGGCATGAAAAGTTACCATTCGCACTGTTAGGTTATCGCACTACCGTCCGGACTTCGGTAGGTGCCACTCCTTACTTGTTGGTGTACGGGACTGAAGCAGTAATACCAGCAGAAGTTGAAATCCCATCCCTCCGAATTGTCGCTGAAGCCGAGATTGATGACGATGAGTGGGTCAAAACCCGATTGGAGCAATTGAGCTTGATCGATGAAAAGAGATTGACAGCAGTATGTCATGGCCAATTGTATCAAAAGAGAATGGCAAGAGCATATAACAAGAAAGTACGTCCCAGGAAATTTGAAGTGGGACAACATGTGCTGAAGAGAGTTCTACCACATCAGGCCGAAGCGAAAGGCAAGTTCGCTCCAAATTGGCAGGGACCATTTGTTGTGACTAGAGTATTATCCAACGGCGCTCTATGTCTAACTGATATTGAAGGAAGGTGCACCGATATGGCTATCAATTCCGATGCAGTCAAGAGATATTATGTGTAATTCTTTAATGCATTTGTCAACGTTTGGTTTCGTTTGTTTGTAGTTGGCATTTTTCGGAGAATGAAATGACAGAGGCAATTTTTTCTACTACCCAAACACTTTAACCCTTGTTTTCCCCTTTGAGACTTAATTATTCTTTCATATACCCTCTTTCGGAATCATCAAGGAAGATGTGTAACAAAATAGAGAAAGAAACAAAGAAAAGACACAAGAAAAAGTGAACTACGTTTGACCTGATTCCTCAAGAAGGATACGTAGGCGCCACACGGCTCGGTCATAATAAAATAAAAATCAAAGATTCCCCAAGCAACAAAACTGGGGCAGAAGTCATTGTTTTATTTGAAAGATGGTGTGGATTCCGAAAGTTGTAACGAGCTAACCGTTGAGGTTAAACCCCTTTTCTTTAGCCTCACGCACAAAAACCACATTAATGACCGAAAAAGACCTCTCGATCAGTATTTGAGAAATGCCAAGTCATGCGAATGAAAGCCAAAAGTGACACTCCGACCCTCGATTGAATCCAGGATGCACAAGCCGAAAGGGACAATGCTTCTAGAGGGAATCTCGTGGGCAATACCCCAGCCTGGAAAGAAAGCGAAATGAGAGAGCTTTAACGGTGAAAACCCTCGCGGGCACCTTAAGGCGAAGAAAGCTAAGAGAAACAAAATGAGAGAGTCTTACGGTGAAAACCTTTACAGGCACCCTAAGGCGACGGGAGGTCGAGAGAAATGAGAGAATCTCATTAGTGAAAACCCTTTGAAGGGCACTATGAGGTGACAAGGCGAGATGGTTACCAGGTGTCTGCATGAGACAAGGTTGGGACATTCGTTTGCTTCTAGCAAAACGCGGCCATCAGAAAGTGATTGACATAAATAGACTGGGTAGATTAATCTCAAAGGCGCGGCATAACCATTGGACCAGTTACACATTCAGATAAGTTTTTCCCAGTTTTGAGTTCAGAAAAGTTTTCCCTTTCTTTTGTCATTCGCGGTCAGCATTCTTTATCTATCATTTTTCTCTTCTTTTGTTTTCAAAAATTGACTTTTCAAAACTTACTACCAAGTCTCCCAAAGCGGTACAATGAAGATGAATAGGCGTGGAACGATGCAATAAGGCAAAACTCGTTCCGATATTAAGATTGGAACGACAGGTTGATTGGAAGGTTCACAGGAATTATGGAGTACGACGGACACATATTACACATCCGGAAGATGATTTCTCACAACAGATCATCGACTAAAAGGGTCGGATCAAACCAAAGGTTGGAATAAAAGGGAGAGATGAGAGACCATCTGTGGGAAGAGCACCATCCCCAGCAAGTGTCAACGTCGTCCCCAAAAGTTCGAGGGAGGCCAAGCAGCTGAAAGAGAAAAGAAAAATTGCCCCAACAAGAGTGGCACGACCACTCACTGCATTTTGAAACTAACAATTTTTCTTTGATTTAAAGCAGGAAAAGAGGGTTCGTCTGCTAAAAGCATGCCACGTAGAAGGTCATCAAACTCGGGCAGAAAATTTTCTCCCATGGCGAAAATTTTCTTGAAAGCAAATACCCAGTGGATAGGGATAGAAAACAACACGAGATTTCGGGAAATGCCGGTTCCGAGCAGAATAGTTTTGAGAGAGGCCAGACAGCACGAGGGGGTGATCTTTGAGCCTGGTATCATCCCCAGCAGTTGTTGGGAAAATGAAACACTAACTTCGAGATTCCCCCAGCAGCATTATATCCCGTAAGTTTGTCAAGGAAGCAAAAGCGTGAGTCCCGGAGGAGGTCTGGGAAGAAGGAAAAGGAAAAGGGGTCCCCCGCCAGGGTAATCCTCAGTTAATGACATTTCAATCCCCGGCGAGTCCGAGAGAGAACGAAGGGTGAAGGAAATAGAAAAAGAGGAAACAAAGAATACTTCCCCAGCAGTATCATCCCCAGCAGGTGAGTAAACAGTTCCGAAGATATCTCCAGCAGCCAAAGGAAAAGTAACACGACCCAGTGGGAAAGCAATTCCAAGACAAGGTAATTCAGAAGAAAAGGGTGGCCCAAGAGACAATGCAGGAAGAAGAAAATGGTACAAGAAACAAAGGAAGGCGATAAGGATGGGATGAAATTAGTGAGTCGTAATTGAAGTCAGGGAGTCCGCCTGAAGAATGGAGTGGCGATTTATTTTGAAGTTGTAGTTGAAGTCAGGGAGCCCGCCTGAAGAATGGAGTGGCGATTTATTTTGAAGTTGTAGTGGAAGTCAGGGAGCCCGCCTGAAGAATGGAGTGGCGATTTAGTTTTGAAGTTGTAGTTGAAGTCAGGGAGCCCGCCTGAAGAATGGAGTGGCGATTTATTTTGAAGTTGTAGTTGAAGTCGGGGAGCCCGCCTGAAGAATGGAGTGGCGATTTATTTTGAAGTTGTAGTTGAAGTCGGGGAGCCCGCCTGAAGAATGGAGTGGCGATTTATTTTGAAGTTGTAGTGGAAGTCAGGGAGCCCGCCTGAAGAATGGAGTGGCGATTTATTTTTGAAGTTGTAGTTGAAGTCAGGGAGCCCGCCTGAAGAATGGAGCGGCAATTTATTTTGAAGTTGTAGTTGAATTCAGGGAGCCCGCCTGAATAATGGAGTGGCGATTTATTTTTGAAGTTGTAGTTGAAGTCAGGGAGCCCGCCTGAAGAATGGAGTGGCGATTTATTTTTGAAGTTGTAGTTGAAGTCAGGGAGCCCGCCCGAAGAATGGATTGGCGATTTTATTCTGAAGTTGTAGTTGAAGTCAGGGAGCCCGCCTGAAGAATGGAGTGGTGATTTAGTTTTGAAGTTGTAATTGAAGTTAGGGAGCCCGCCTGAAGAATGGAGTGGCGATTCGTTTTTGAATTTGGTTGAGGAAAACGGTAGAGTGTAACGGAAATCCCCAGCATGAATCCAAGTTCATAATCAAGAGGAAGGCAACAAGGATCAGAAAGATAGGTTCAGACTTCGAAGGAGAATAGTTCGAAGATCACAAGGAAGGGACCAATGGTCAGAGTTCGGCAATCGAGATAAGCCGAAATAACGATTGTCAGAAGAGAAGAAGCATGAGACGAAACATCAGAGTGGAGTGGCGATTTATTTTTGAAGTTGTAGTTGAAGTCGGGGAGCCCGCCTCTGAAGAATGGAGTGGCGATTTATTTTTGAAGTTGTAGTTGAAGTCGGGAAGCCCGCCCGAAGAATGGAGTGGCGATTTAGTTTTGAAGTTGTAGTTGAAGTCGGGGAGCCCGCCTGAAGAATGGAGTGGCGATTTATTTTGAAGTTGTAGTTGAAGTCGGGGAGCCCGCCTGAAGAATGGAGTGGCGATTTATTTTGAAGTTGTAGTTGAAGTCAGGGAGCCCGCCTGAAGAATGGAGTGGCGATTTATTTTTGAAGTTGTAGTTGAAGTCAGGGAGCCCGCCTGAAGAATGGAGCGGCGATTTATTTTGAAGTTGTAGTGAAGTCAGGGAGCCCGCCTGAAGAATGGAGTGGTGATTTATTTTTGAAATTGTAGTTGAAGTTAGGGAGCCCGCCTGAAGAATGGAGCGGCGATTTATTTTGAAGTTGTCGTTGAAGTCAGGGAGCCCACTTGAAGAATGGAGTGGCGATTTATTCTTGAAGTTGTAGTTGAAGTCAGGGAGCCCGCCTGAAGAATGGAGCGGCGATTTATTTTGAAGTTGTAGTTGAAGTCAGGGAGCCCGCCTGAAGAATGGAGTGGTGATTTGTTTTAAAGTTGTTGTTGAAGTCAAGGAGCCTGCCTGAAGAATGGAGTGGCGATTTTTTTTAAAGGTGTTGAGTAAAGCGGTAGAGTGTAACGGAAATCCCCAGCATGAATCCAATCAAGAGGAAGGCAACAAGGATCGGAAAGACAGGTTCAGACTTCGAAGGAGAATAGTTCGAAGATCACAAAGAAGGGACCAATGGTCGGAGTTCGGCAATCAAGATAAGCCGAAATAACGATTGTCAGAAGAGAAGAAGCATGTGAAGAAACATCAGAGCCAGCAGGATGGCAAGGAACATGACAAGATCAAGTTAAAAAGGATAGATAAGAATTTGCAATACTGTAACTTAGTCTAGCTTCTTATTTTTGTTTAGCACGGTGTAATAAGGAGATCAGTTAAGCAGTGGCAACAGCAGCAACAACAGTAACAGCAAGATCACAGCATTCATGGTAGTCCCAGCTACCCAAACTTCCCGAACTACATTGACCTGATTCATGTTCAGCCCAGGATATGTAGGAGGCCTTTGAAGCAAAGGTTCGGTCAAACTTTTCCAAAAAATGCTTCATACGGAGTGCTTGAACGGGCAAAAAATCGCTCGTATCCGCTCACTTATCTTTGCACGAAAACTCTTCATGTTTACGCGCAAAGAGGGGCAGCTGTGAGCACGTGATTTTTGCCCTACATGAAAAGTACTCCCAAAAGATTCAAAATAAAATAGCTTTGTGCTACATTTGATTTTTGTGGATTTTGTGCTATCTCTTCGGAGCATTAGCATTGGTATGTGTGTTTATTTAGCTAGAGAATACAAAAAATACGCGTTGCATATTTGGGAATTAATTGCGCGTTTATAAGAATAAATCGGACATAGGAATTAATCGTAAGAAAATTACAAAAAAATGTGCACCTCGTTTCTTGGTCATCATGTGATTTTATTTGAAGGCATAAATTGTGTTAATCATCAAGTGTTAATCAATAGGTGTAATTTCATTCCCTTTAAATTGATTTGTTTAAAGTGGCTTTTAGTTTAATTGGAGTTAGTTAATAAAATTGAAAATGGGTGTAAAACAAAACAGGCCCAAGGAAGACGACCAACCCAGGCCCAAGCAAAATCCGGCTCAGGCCATCTCCGGATACGCCCAAACGACGCCGTAACAGGCCATGATATCCAAGCCATTGGATCATTTTGATCCATCGGTCGCCATTCCTCCTCACAGCCCGACCCGTTCCCAGTCAAGACCGACCCAGTCTCATAATAACATTACACGACATCGTTTCCTTTAAGTAAAAAGATCCTGGTCGTTGATCGTAAATGATCCAACGATCAGGATTGAATTTCCTATTTCGTATATAATTCAAATCTCCTACCCAGCCCCCCCCCCCCACCTAAGCCAAACCCACGATCACTATCATCATCTCCTCTAACCTGGAGACCCATGTAACGCCGCCGTGCCCCGCCACACTCCGCCTACCGAAAATCGCCTCACGGCGGTTCCGGTAGGCCAATGGCTCCCAAATTTACACCGTAGAATCTCCCAAGCCCCCTCTACATGGATCCGGTGGTCGTTAGTCTCGAATGTTGCTCGAACGTCTCGAATATTCGTTCGAAGTTCGCCGGAACTTGAACGTCTACCCCAAACTACCTCAAATTCACACCAGTCACTCCCCACACCTCCCTCATACCCCTACTAACCCTGGTTCAGCTCGAATCTAACCGGAACTGGAAAAACCCCAAATCCCACTCATATGAACCCTAAAAATCCCGAAGGTCGAATCAAGCCTAATTAATCGAGATCCAGGGGTCTAATGGACCTTATTCGAGGTGTTCTCAAGTGAGAACACTTCGATTAAGGTCTATTCGACCTCAAAATGGTCAATCCGAGTTCGAGCTTGGGTTACTTACAATTCTGAGGTATTTTTTTTTCTTTCATTCTATATGAACATCTTGGTGTGTTTACATGTTATGCCTGGATTACTGGATTGGTATTTTTTTAGCATTTGTTCTGCTCTTCTCAACAGACCTTTTATTCGGTCGATTCCCATCTTTACCTGTTCTTGTGTAAATTCAATGATGTAGTTGCTTTGTATGTCTAGTTTATTTAACGTCGTCGACAAATTAATTTGCTTGTATATTTGTTCATTCTTTGGTCTGCCCGTATGCAATTCATAAGTCTGGGGCTTGTTGTTTGTTTGATTCTAGATTAAGGGTTAATTGGACATAATTGATAGGGCTTAATTAGTATTAGTTCTTTAATCTCCTGCCCATAAGAGGGACTAGTGGAACCTGCTGTACAGCAGGGTATCCCACTAGTCTCATGCTATCAATTGTTTTTAATGTTAAAACCCATACGAGGACACTTAGTAGTGGGGGTTCAGAGAATGTAATGGGCAGGGGTTTAGTTTAAGGTGTGGCACCATTAGGTTAGGAATTTCAAAAAATATATATATAGAGTGACAGGCAGTGATATAGAGGGGGGATACATACAGAGAAAAAGAGAGACAATTTGAAAGAAAGAAAGGAGAAAACATTCTGGTTTGCTCTGTCTCATTGTGTCAATCCAGTTTACTGTTCTATTGGATTGATAGAACAGTCTTGGGTGTCGGTCGATTCATTCATACTCCCTTTCGATTCATTATTCAACCATTGGAACTTCAGAGGAGTATTAAGCTGGTTTCAAGTAGTTTTGGGTCCAATTAAGCTAGATTTTGGTACCAATATCAGTCTGTTGATGTTTTCAAGTGTCTGTGGGTTATTTTGAAGTGAAAAGTTGGTCTGTTTCAAGCTGTTTGGTTTCATTGTTTGGGTCACTTGGTGTTGTTGGGGATATCAGCTAGTTCGGTTTGGCTTTGGACCATTCCTGGGTCGATTTAAACACTAGGTTTGTTGCTGTGGCGTTCCTGGGGTTTTCACTTTGTCAAGTTGGTGATGTGTTGGTTTTTCTTAGCTGTCCCATTGCTACTGTGTTACTGCTGCTGATTGCTCCTTTCCTTCTTCTTTTGTCATCATCCAGGTACATTTCTTTGTTCGAATGAAGATGTACTATTGGAATACTTAAATGGAATGCAGTTCAAGCATTGATCATTAGTTTTCTGTATTTAATCTTTATAACTTAGCACATCTGGATCTGTACTTTGTGTAGTGTAGTATGCATAAGTAGAGAGAAACAAAAACAAAAACAGTATAATGGCTAGTATTATAATAGTAGTATAGCTATAGTAATAGATCACTTGGTCAAATAACAGAAATTGTATAACAGGTTTATACAACTCCAATATGAATCAATGACAGTGAGTTCGACTAGCTCATGTAGGCAATCTGATTTGGAGATTGATAGCTGGATTGGAGTGAGTTAGAAAGAAAAACAAGTAAGAAATGAAGTAATAACTCAACTAAAAATGGACTGGTAATGTCAAATGAGTCTGGCTCATATTAATGACAGTAGCTAATCACATCTGTGAATTAGTTTGAAAGGGAAGAATAGTTAAAGGAAGTAAAGAGTCATTTGCAACTGGGTAAGGCAGTACTGAACGAGTATAAATCATGGAAATCCAGTAAGACTATCGTGTGTACATACATCACTGAATCACTTAACCTTAGATACTCAGGCCCTCATCAAGTAAGTAATCGAACTGTTTAAACCATGCATCATATAGTTAAACCGTGTGCTCTTAATTGTTTAGTTAAATAACTGTCAATTTTAATGTATATCAGCCTTAAGAAAAAGTAAAAGTAGTCGGATTTCATATGCATCGAGTTATATTAGTTTAAGGTTAACATGAATCTTATTGTACAATGGTCTTCATCTCTTGGTAAATGAATAAATTGATCCTATTTCATTCTTTATTTTGAGTATCTTTGCTATGAATTCAGCATCTTTATCTTTGTTATTGTTCCAATTTGATTCGGGCCCAGTATGTAGCATAGGCCCGAATCATCACACAAAGTTGAACAAATGCCTGAAGACAACCTGGGTTTCTAAGGCCTGGGCAGACCTAGCCCTTGTTTAAATAAGGGCGCAGAGGCCCAGGCCCAGTAAAGGCCACGACAATGGCTTGGGCCCAATTCTTAAACGATAGTTCAAATATAACTAAGAATGAAAAACACGTATAGAAAATGTAGTGAAACAACAGGATTGAGCCTTTAAAAACTAAATTGGGACGAGCCTCGCCAAACAAACTACACAAATCGCGGGGCCCTCAAATTAGTTGTTATAAAAACTTAGACTCGGAAAGGTCGTTTAACGAATTTCACGGTCTTTCCCAAAGTTAATAGAGACGATAGACTCTTTAGGCACGATTTGTAAATAAAATTACTTTCCTAAATACGGGTGCGCATTTATGTGACCCAAATCTTACTCTCGGCGAAACTGAAATACATTAAAGTCACAGGCGTACTGGTTGCGGTGTGGCTCGAAATGTGTTTTCGTGACGTCGCAATTCTTCTAAAAATTAAAAAGCAGAACATAATAGCACATAGTTAAAATATATAAAGAAATCAGATAAAATCAAAAAGAGCAGTTGAGCGACCATGCTAAAACCACGGAATCCGGGAGTGCCTAACACCTTCTCCCGGGTTAACAGAATTCCTTATCCAGGTTTCTAGTTTCGCAGACTGTATTACAGAGTCATAAATTTCCTCGGTTCAGGATTAAACCGGTGACTTGGGACACCAATATTTTCCCAAGTGGTGACTCTGATTAATTAAATAAATTGATCCCGTTCCGACAGTCCTTTAAGTGGAAAAACTCCTTCACCGATTATTATTATATCCCTTCTCAGGAGTGTAGTAATAAACGGTACCACATTTGCGTTGTGTGCGAAAAAGGAGGTGTGACAATGTCCGGAATCACTTGCAAAATTATTCTGATGCGCTAAGCGTACCGTCCAGCACGAATAGCACATCACAGGGACTAGGGCTACGACCATATTGTATGAAAGGCTACGGCCATCTCCAATGAATAAAGAGCTACGGCCATATTGTATGAAAGGTTACGGCCATCTCCAAAGAATGAAGGGCTACGACCATATTGTATGAAAGGCTACGGCCATCTCCAATAAATGAAGGGCTACAGCCATAATGTATGATAGGCTACGGCCATCTCCAATGAATGTAAGGCTACGGCCATAATGCATGAACGGCTACGACCACCTCCAATGAGTGAAGTGCTACAGCCATGTTGTATGAAAGGCTACAGCCATAATGATTGAAAGGCTATGCCATGATGCATAAAAGGCTACGACCTCCTCTAGATGAAACAAATGGCTTAGCCCTAAAACATCTAAAGGAGAAGGCTACAGCCTCCTCCAGATGAAACAAATGGCTAAGGCCTAAAACATCTAAAGGAGAAGGCTACGGCCCCCTCCAGATGAAACAAATGGCTAAGGCCTAAAACCTCTAAAGGAGAAGGCTACGGCCTCCTCTAGACGAAACAAATGGCTAAGGCCTAAAACATCTAAAGGAGAAGGCTACGGCCTCCTCCAGACGAAACAAATGGCTAAGGCCTAAAACATCTAAAGGAGAAGGCTACGGCCTCCTCCAGATGAAACAAATGGCTAAGGCCTAAAACATCTAAAGGAGAAGGCTACGGCCTCCTCCAGACGAAACAAATGGCTAAGACCTAAAACATCTAAGGGAGAAGGCTACGGCCTCCTCCAGGAGAAACGGAAGCCTAAGGCATTAACAACCAAAAGATAATGGTACGGTCTCTCCGAGGCAAAATGAAAGGTCGAGAGGACGACCGCACAAGACGTATAAGCCCGACCTCGCCCAAACTGGGACTCAGGCTAAGTGGCTTTAATGTCAAAATATGGGTTCGCCCCAGTTCAAGAATAAATTCAGGCAAAGGGGCCTTCACATACAAATTGGAGACTGAGGTCGACCTTGACTGTACGAAAGTAAAAACAAATAAGGAAGATCAGAGAAATTAACAAAAAGGGTTTCTTTATTGAAATATGATTACACGTTTACAAAGGGGGAAGGCTACAAATTACAAGAATACATAAGCCCTACTCAACTACCAAAGCCTCTGCCATCTCCTTCAGCCCCATCAGTGTCGTCCTCACCATCATCTCGGAGTATCCTCTCGATCTAGGACCCAGTGCCCAGCTGATCCGCGTCAGCAAAGGAGCCACCCGTCTGAACTGGAGAATTAGGGTTGTAGCCACAGGCTTCACGAGCTGTCTTGACGAGACGGCGCTGCTCGTCAACTTTTGCCTCGGTAGCTCTGCCAACGGCCAGCAGCTCTTCGAACACAGTCCACCTCGCCTCTACATACACAAGCATGTCCATGGGCTTCGCGAGGCACATCTCCAACTGGGCCAACAGCCTCCACTTGATGAGCAATCGCCGCTTGAGCCGAAACTGCTTTAAGCTTGGCCGATAAGGCGTCGACTCTGGTGCGAAGCTCAGTCGCCTCCATTATTACTACGCGGACCAAATCCATTTCCCCTCTCGCTGGTGGACAAGGCTCTCTAGCTCGGTGTTCTGAGTCACTACAGTCAGCAGGTCAGCATCCACATTTTCAATTTGGGTCGTCTGCTTGCGTAGTTGTTCCTCCAATGACTGTACACTCTCTCGGAGGAGGCAGAAATCCGGGTCCCGGGAAAAGCACTCCGCGAGCGCCTTGTGTTTCTCGCGGGCCTCCTTGTATTTCTTCGATGCCTTCCGAAGGGTAATTATTTTCTTCCGGTCCCTTTGGCTCCGCTCGACCTCCAGAATAAGAGTCTACAAAAAAGGAGAAAGAAGGCAAGTTAAAACCTCAAAACAAAAGAAGAGCAAAAAAAATAATATATCAAGTCATACCTGCAGGGCGACACGGTGACTCAGCGAGACAGGTCTCCGTCGCTCACCGACTTCAGCAACTCCGCTTCGGCAGCCTCGCACAATAAGGCAAAATCCGCCACGGCGTACTCACTGTCCAGGAGCAGGTTATAACCTATCAGAATCACAATTTGACGGCTGTGACCCGCCTCCAGCGTGCCCACTCCATCTTTTTCCCGCAAAGGCACATCTGCTGGTTCAGGGGCCGCCTCAACGTCTTCTGACGGTGACACGTCCGCGGGTTCGGATGTTGGCTCAGCGGCAGTTACCCCCGCACCCATGGTCCCAGCGGCGGCAGCTGGTATGCTGTCGCCCTCGGCATTTGGAGGAGTGACATTCACCTCAGCCGTACTCAAAACCGCGGCTCTCACCGGTCGGATGGCGTCGCTAGCAAGACCGGCCTCGATTCAGGATGGCAAGTTGCTGCCTTCTTTCGCTTTTGTTCCACGACCACTCCCTTCCTAAGGAGCAGTCTGCACCTCTTCCGTTCCACCGGTTCATCATCCGCCGGAGCGCCCTCTTCAACAGGGAGGGACGAGGGTTCTATGTTCACCCCGGATGCCTGGTCAATAGCTGGCTCGGGCGTGGAACGGGAAGGTCCGGGAGCATCAAATAGTAAAGACTCCTGGAGGGCACGGGCAAGATCCACGTCGGCGACCTCGGCGACCTAGGCAGCCCCATCGCCGGATGCAACTACATCCGCCCGGCCCTCATCGGGCTGGGTGACTATAGGAAGATCCTGCCTGACGGAGACCACAAGCTCAGTTTTCAAAGAGGGGGGACTGGCAGCACGATGTCTCCGTCTCCGCATCATGTTCCAAGATACAACAAGATAGGATAAAACGTCAGTTGTGGAGACGCCCAAAATAAAAGAAAAAGAGAGACGGAAACTAGTAAGTCGAGGCCATACTTGGAAGGCCATATTTCAAAGTGAAGGCAGTCCACGTCCTGCACTCTTCGGCGTAGGGGATCAGTTGCTTCACCCCACGCCCTTATGCACAGGTTGAGGCGTGCGCGTCCTCACTATGTACAAAAAAAGAAATAAAGGGTGTTAGCGTCTGAAAAATGGCGTAACGATGAGCAGTATACAAAAACACAGAAAGAACAAATTGATACTTAAAGTTATCGTTCCACACCTTCGGAAAATCGGTCGCGTCCGCCACTAAATCCGAGGTACGGATATAGAAATATTTTATTCAGAATTGGAGGTTGGGCTTATCGTCCGCCTCGACGACTAAGCCCTTTGTTCCGCAATTCTTCAACTGTAGCATCTTGCCCCTCATATAGCCGGGACTGAACAGCTGCAGTAGATGGTGGACGGAGACGTCCACGCCAGCCCTCTCCGCATACGTCGTCGAGATCCGGCAGATCTTCCACGTATACGGAGTAAGCTAGGACAGGCAGATATTGTAGAATCGGCACAGTGCCTCCGCCAAGGGGTAAATCGGAAGCTCGCACCCCATTATGAAATGGTACTCATGGATGGCACAGAATCCCGGCCGATGTATGTAGACCAGGTCATTCCCGGCCACGCTCGTCTCCACCTCCTCCGGCACATAGCAGGATACCCTAAGGTCATGAAGCTAGCCCACAGTGTACGTAGACCTCTCCCATATAGAGGGCTCCACCGGTGCGGAAAAGTCCTTCCTGACACTCAGATCACGAGGAAGGAGGTTGTCTTCTTTTAAAGGGACAAGAGGTTTTTTGACCTTCTTGTTACCCTTCGACCACCGGGAAACCCCAAAACCAGTCTCTTCCTCTTCTGGTTCCCGACGGTGACTACCTTTAGCCATTTTTCTAAGTCTTGTTGAAGTTATTAACCGGATATTCTAGGTAAATGGTAGCAAGAATGCTAAGAACAGAGGGACAGATTGTCGGGTATGTGAAAATGAGAAGTTAAGAGGCAAGGAGTTTCTGATGATCTAAAAGAGTGGATAGTATTGAAACTGTCCTCTATTTATAATAAGCCATTGCGCGAAATTCGAAGGATTTTTGCACCGGAAAAGAGGCGGGAAACCGAAATGTCAAATCGACTTTATGACCAGCATTGAAAACAATAGTAATTATGACGCACGCCGTCAGCAGGCGACGGTTCAGAAGAACATGCCACGTATGCGCGTGTGCACAGACCCAATGTGGGCTGGATCTATCCGCCCATCGTAGATACACCTCGAGCACATCTCCAATAGGTGGAGGGACTATCTTTATGAGGACAAATCGGATGCAAAGTACGACTAGTTTGTATATACACGTGGCCGGTCCAGATGAAGCGCAGAATGGGGACGCCTCCTCATGAGGACGGCGACATCCGGGGACGTCTTCCTTTATGGCCGTACGCCAAGAAGGATGCGGTCCCGCCCTTAAAATGTCGAGCCGGCGGACCTGTCTAGGTGGACGTCCCCAACCTCTCCCTTTTTATATTTTTGGTATATTTGTAATATCTTAGCGTCAATGTAATAGTTGGGCGAGGGGACCTTTTTCCTATATAAAGAAGGGTCTCCCCCCCCCCCCCTCCATTTGTAGGGATCAATCAATTTTTAATAAGACAACTCTTTCTCTCTACATCACTCTTCTCTCTATTATCAACATTTCCACTGCTCATTTGTTCTTGATACTATATTAAATTTTATTATCTTCTTGTAAGGGTGATCTATATACACTAACCCGGCGATCAATTTTCAATCTATATTATTATTGATTTCGATTGTCCCTTTATTTACATCGATTGGTTTGTTCAAAGGTATTCAACAACTTTTAAGTAAAACAAAATTGTTTCCAATTATCTATTTATATTTATATTAAAAGCATAAAGGTCGTTCACATTTTTTGTTCATTAAAAATAGCCTTCACAGTGGATAAATTTGTGAGTTACTTATTAGTTTAAAATCAACTAAAATATTAATTATTAAGCTTTCCTTATTTAAACTATGTAGAAAATCTAAATATTTTAGGAATTCAAAAATCAAAATCAACTATAATTTTCTTTACATAAATTCTTTCCTTATTTGAATTATGTAACATAATTTTTATTCCTTCCATATTATTAGTATAAAAAGACTTGTTGATCTTTTGCACTTTTCCAACTATATATGTATTGCCCCTTAGCAGGTGAGTTCTTTAATTTTTTTTTTTCGATATATGGGTTTTGTGTCACGACCTGGATTTCCCACCATCGGGAGTCATGATGGCGCCTACTAGTGGAAGCTAGGCAAGCCAAATATTACTTACATTTCCATTAGTTACCAAACTCTTATTAAAACTTTAAAATTAAAAACATATAAATTACAGCGGAATAATTAAACTTAGTGGAAGACTTAGTCAATCTTATCAAATATGATAAAGAAATCCAAACACGATACACTACCCAAGACTGGTGTCACAATACTCACGAACTTCTAAGAATAATACACATAATTGTCTGAAGGAAATATAAGTTGTTTATCCCGAATACATGAGATAACGGAATGAAATACATAGATAGAAGAGACAACGGGTCCTGCGGACGCCTGCAAGGCTACCTCGTAGTCTCAATAGTCAGAATATCCACAATCGTGCTACTGCCGCTGCTGCTGTCCGTAACATGTATTTGCGCAAAAAGAGCGCAGAGTGTAGTATCAGCACAACCGACCCCATGTGCTGGTAAGTGCCTGGCCTATCCCAGCGAAATAATGACGAGACTAAGGCCAATCACCCACATAAACCTGCACAGTTGCAATATATATACATATACAAAACATTTATAAGGAAAGACTATGCTCTGAAATAACAGTCAATAACTCATAATATCCAGAGTAATCAAGTCAACAGAATAAATCTTACTTTCATATCTCAATTCCTTTTTCATTTCATATCTCGTGGTAGGCGTACCACCCGCTCCCATCTGTAACAGTAAGTTATATCTTATGGTAGGCGTACCACCCGCTCCCAAATATATCAATAGGCTACCGGCAACTATGGTCAATGCCTCACTTTGTGGTCGGCGTACCACACGATCCCATTTTTTATCATATAAGTGGTCGGCGTGCCACACGATATATATATATATATATATATATATATATATATATATATATATATATATATATATATATATATATATATATATATATATATATATATATATATATATATATATATATATATATATATATATATATATATATATATTACCAGCATTTAACCAATAATTGATAATAATTCAACAATTTATCTCCGTTATCGGTGTGACACCAGTAACTCTTAATCAACAATTCATACACAACTAAATTCCTATTCCTTCAAACTAGGATAGAACAAACACTTACCTCGAAAGTTTACGAACAATTCAATCCATGGAAATGCGTTTTCCTTTCAAATTCGGCTCCAATCCAATCGTATCTATACACAATTGATTTAATGTCATCAATACTACCCAACAAACTAATTCACAAGGCCAATTTCAACTTTTACAACATCTTGCCCGAAATAGTGAATTTTGACCCCGGGCCCACATGGTCGGAACTCGGGGTTCGGACCAAAATCCGGTTACCCATCCCCCCACGAGTTCAAGTATATGATTTGTTTCAAAATCGGACCTCAATTCGAGGTCCAATTACCCAATTCATGAAAAACCCTATATTCTACCAAAAACAAGAAATTGTACCATGAAAACCTTTGATTTCTATTGAAAAACATGTTTAATGTTGTTAGGAATTGAAAGAATTAAGTAAAAAGTGACTTACAATTGCTTTGAAGAAGAGGGAGTTCGTGAAAAATCGCCAATGGGTGTTTTTGGGTTGTGAAATGTGAAAAATGAAGCTGGAAATCGTGATTTACAAGTCTCCGTGTTCGTATTTGCGAACATGGGTTTGCAATTGCGAACCCCGACCAATTTCTGGAGTTTGAAAAATAAGCTAAGGATGGGAAGTTCGCATTTGCGAACTTAGGCAAATGCTGGGGGGGGGGTTCGCATTTGCGACATAATGTTCGCATTTGCGAACAAGGCTGGCTTCAAGGGGACCTTCGCATTTGCGAAGAATGCTTCGCATTTGCGAGGCCTGGCTTAACACTGAAGGTCTCGCATTTGCGAGGTTGAGTTCGCATTTGCGAACCCAAGCAGTCCTGGACGCCCTTCGCATTTGCGATCAAGGGTTCGCATTTGCGAACCCTGCCTTGATCTGTCAGCTTTGAAATTGCATGAAATGCTTCGCAAATGCGAAGCCAACAGCTGGGTGAAAAACCAGCAGCGCAAAATTTCAGAAATTGATCCAACGGCCTATCAAATCTTTTCCCGAGCCCCCCGGGCTCCAAACCAAACATGTACACAACATCAGAAACACATTACGAACTTGTTCGTGCGATCACATCGCCAATATCACATCGTTTTCATCAAATCAAGCCTCAAGTTCATGATTTTCATACTTTTGGTTTCCAAACTTGCAAACTTGGAACTCAAGGTCCAAAACATATCAAACGACATCCGAATGTCACCAAACTTTGCAGAAAGCACATATATAATATTTAAAACTTGTACCGGGCGTCGGAACCAAAATACGAGCCCGATACCAAGGTCAATTAATTCATTTTCCTTTAACAATTACATCAAAAATAATTTCACAGAAAAATTCATAACTTGGGCTCTAGGTCTCCGAATTCGACTCCGGACGCATGTCCAAGTCCCATATTTTCCTACGGACCTTTCGGGACCATCCAATCTCGGGTCCGGGTTCGTTTACCAAAAACGTTGACCGAAGTCAACCATATCAATATTAATATCAGTTTTCTCCAAATTTCTCATAGAATTCATATTTTCTATCACAAAATCTTTCCGGCTACATGCTCGGATCGTGCATGTAAATCGAGGCAACATAGAATGAGGTTTTCAAGGCCTCGGAAGCTCGAAATGATTAATTAAATAAGTGATGACCCTTTGGGTCGTCACAATCTCCACCTCTAAAACAACCGTTCATCCTCGAACGGACAAAAGAAAGAAGTACCTGAGTCGGGGAACAGATGTGGGTAGGGCTCCGCATATCAGACTCGGGCTCCCAGGTCGATGCCTCAGGAGGCTGACCTCTCCACTGAACACGTACAAAAGGATAACTCTTCGACCTCAACTGTCGAACGTGCCGATCTAGGATAGCTACCGGCTCCTCCTCATAGGACGGATCTTTGTCCAATTGGACAGTGCTGAAATCTAACACGTGCGACGGATCGCCGTGATATTTTCGATGCATGGACACATGAAACACTGGATGTACAGCTAATAAGCTAGGTGGCAAGGAAATTTTATATGCCACCTCTCCCACACGATCAAGAATCTCGAATATTCCAATAAACCTAGGGCTAAGTTTGCCCTTCTTTCCAAATCTCATCACACCCTTCATAGGCGATACTCGGAGCAATACTCGCTCCCCTACCATGAAAGCTATATTTCTAACCTTGCAATCTTCATAGCTCTTTTGCCTGGACTGAGCTGTGCGAAACCTTTCTTGAATAATCTTGACTTTATCTAAGGCCTCCTGAACTAAATCCGTGCCCAATAACCAAGCTTCTCCCGGTTCAAACTATCCAACCGGAGAACGACACCGCCTACCATACAATGCTTCATAAGGAGCCATCTGGATGCTCGATTGATAACTATTATTATAAGCAAA
The DNA here is from genome assembly GCA_032618575.1 of Nicotiana noctiflora. Classification (NCBI taxonomy): domain Eukaryota; kingdom Viridiplantae; phylum Streptophyta; class Magnoliopsida; order Solanales; family Solanaceae; genus Nicotiana; species Nicotiana noctiflora. The sequence goes on from JASVEL010003888.1 coordinate 827,991, forward strand.
CTCTGCCAAAGGCAGGAATTGATCCCACGAACCTCCAAAATCAATAACACACGCCCGTAGCATATCTTCCGGTATCTGAATAGTCCTCTCGGACTGACCATCCGTCTGGGGATGAAAGGTTGTACTTAGCTCAATTTGCGTGCCCAACTCTCGTTGAACCGCATTCCAGAAATGTGAGGTAAACTGTGTACCTCGATCCGAAATAATAGAGATTGGCATGCCATGAAGGCGAACGATCTCCCTGATATAAATCCCAGCTAACCTCTCGGATGAATAGGTAGTGGCAATAGGAACAAAATGAGCTGACTTGGTCAGCCTATCAACAATCACCCAAACCGCATCAAACTTCTTCCGAGTCTTCGGAAGTCCCGAAACGAAATCCATCGTGATTCGCTCCCACTTCCATTCAGGAAGTTCAATTTTCTGAAATAAACCGCCAGGTCTCTGATGTTCATACTTAACCCGCTGACAATTAAGGCACCGTGCCACATATGCCACAATATCCTTTTTCATTCTGCGCCACCAATAATGTTGACGCAAATCTCGATACATTTTCGATGCGCCTGGATGAATAGAATACCGCAAACTGTGAGCTTCTTCTAGAATCAATTCTCTAAGCCCATCAACATTTGGCACACAAATGCGCCCTTGCATCCTCAGAATCCCATCAGCATCTAAGGTGACATGTTTAGCACCTCCTCGCTGAACCGTATCTTCACATAAATAAGAATCATAATATTATTGATCGCGGATACGCTCCAATAATGAAGAGCGAGCGATCGTGCAAGCTAGTACTCGACTAGGCTCGGAAATATCCAACCTCACAAATCGGTTGGCCAAGGACTAAACATCCAAAGCAAGTGGTCTCTGATTGACTGGAATATAAGCAAGACTGCCCATACTGGCTGACTTTCTACTCAAAGCGTCGGCCACCACGTTTGCTTTTCCCGGATGATATAAAATGGTAACATCATAATCTTTTAGCAATTCTAGCCACCTTCTCTGCCTCAAATTCAACTCTTTCTGCTTAAACAAATACTGAAGACTCTTATGATCGGTGTATACTTCACATGCTACCCCATACAAATAATGCCTCCAAATCTTCAATGCGTGAATAATCGCCGCCAATTCTAGATCATGCACTGGATAGTTCTTTTCATGAATCTTCAACTGCCTCGAAGCATAGGCAATAACCTTGCCATCCCGCATTAACACTGCACCAAGCCCAATACGGGAAGCATCACAATAAACAGTATAAGGTCCCGTACCTGTGGGTAAAATCAATACCGGTGATGTGGTCAAAGCCGTCTTGAGCTTTTGAAAGCTCGCCTCACATCCATCGGACCATTCAAATTGAACACCTTTCTGTGTCAATCTGGTCAGTGGGGTTGCAATAGATGAAAACCCCTCTACGAATCGGCAATAATAACCCGCTAATCCCAAGAAACTCCGAATATATGTGGCTGATGTCGGTCTAGACCAGTTCTTGACTGCCTCAATCTTCTTCGGATCAACCTAAATACTTGATGCCGTCACAATATGACCTAGGAATGCAATTGAACTTAGCCAAAATTCACACTTTGAAAATTTTGCATATAGTTGGCTATCTCTCAGAGTCTGCAAGGCCACTCTGAGATGTTGCGCATGCTCCTCCTGACCGCGGGAATATATTAATATGTCATCAATGAAGACTATTACAAACAAGTGTAAATAAGGCCGGAACACCCGATTCATCAATTCCATAAAAGCTGCTGGGGCATTTATCAACCCAAAAGACATGACCAGAAATTCATAATGTTCGTACCGAGTGCGGAACGCTGTCTTAGGGACATCAGATGCCCTAATCTTCAGCTGGTGATAGCTAGATCTCAAATCTATCTTCGAAAATACCTTGGCATCCTGAAGCTGGTCAAATAAATCATCAATTCGCGGAAGTGGATATTTATTTTTGATAGTCACCTTGTTTAACTGACGATAGTCAATGCACATTCTCATTGAACCATTTTTCTTCTTTACAAATAATACCGGTGCACCCCACGGCGAAACACTGGGTCTAATGAAACCCTTTTCAAGTTAGTCCTGCAACTGCTCCTTCAATTCTTTTAACTCTGGCAGAGCCATACGATATGGGTAATAGAAATTGGTTGAGTGTCCGGAGCCAAGTCAATGCAAAAATCAATGTCCCTGTCGGGCGGCATACCCGGCAAGTCTGAAGGAAATACTTCAGGAAATTCGCGAACCACAGGCACAGAGTCAATAGAAGGAACCTCAGCACTGGAATCACGGACATAGGCCAAATAAGCCAAGCATCCCTTCTCAACCATACGCTGAGCCTGAATATAAGAAATAACATTGCGACTAGTATGACCTGAAATTCCTTTCCACTCTATACGAGGCAAATTCGGCAGAGCTAAAGTCACAATCTTGGCATGGCAATCTAAAATAGCATGATATGGAGATAGCTAGTCCATGCCTAATATAATATCAAAGTCCACCATATTTAGGAGCAATAAATCAGCACGGGTCTCAAGACCCTCAATTACTATAATACATGACCGATGAACTCAATCAACTACAATAGAATTGCCTACTGGTGTAGACACATGAACAGGAACACCCAGTGCATCACTAGGCTGAATCAAGTACGGTGCAAAATAGGAGGACACGTACGAATATGTAGACCCGGGGTCAAATAATGCTGATGCTTTTCTATCACAAACCAAAATAATACCTGTAATGACGGCATCAAAAGACTCGGCCTCTGGTCTGGCGGGAAGTGCATAACATCGGGGTTGTGCCCCACCATCCTGAGCAGTATCTCTAGGACGATCAGCTGCTGGCTGGTCTCTACCTCTATCAGTCTGAGCTCCACCTCTATGGCCTCTACCTCCACCTCTATGTCCTCTACCTCCGCCTCTAGCTGGCTGGGCAGGATGTGAGGGAACTGGGGCCTGAACTATGGCACGAGAACCCTGCTGCTGAGACCTGTCAGAAACTCGAGGGCAATACTTTGCAATGTGCCTAAAGATCACCACACGTAAAACAAGCCCTCGGCTGCTGAAAATAGCGAAGTGGTGGTGCACTGATAGGCTGCTGATCAGAGTAGCGTGGCTGAGAATTACGATCACCAGAAGCATCATGAGAAACCTGAAGAGCTGACTGATAAGGCCTAGGATGATAGCCTCTATCATGAGAACCTCTACCTTTTGACGAGGTACCACTGAATCTACCCGAATTATGGGGCCTCTTATCCGATCCACGACCTGCTCCCTGTGACAGAGCCATCTCGATCCGGCGGGCTGCATTAGCCGCCTCCTGAAAAGTGATTTCAGTTCCTGCCCCCAAAGCCATCTGTAGTCGAATTGGCTGATTCAAGCCACCAATAAACCTTCTCACCCTTTCCCGATCTGTGGGAAGTATGATAATAGCATGACGAGTCAGGTCCACGAACCTAGTCTCGTACTGTGTGACAGACATAGAACCCTGATGAAGACACTCAAATTGCCTGCGCAGAGCCTCCCGCTGAGTTGCTGGAAGGAACTTTTCCAAGAACAGTTCTGCAAATTGCCCCCAAGTCAAAGAAGATGATCCCGTTGGCCTGGATAGACAATAATCCCTCCACCAAGTCTTGGCAGAACCAGATAATCGAAAAGTAGCAAAGTCCACACCATTAGTCTCCACGATACCCATAGTACGGAGAACCTCGTGGCAGCTATATAGGAAATCCAATGGATCCTCTGAAGGAGTGCCACTGAATGTGGTAGTGAACAACTTGGTAAATCTGTCCAATCTCCATAATGCATCAGCGGACATAGCTGCACCATCATTAGACAGAATCACAATAACAGGCTGAGCTGCCTCAACTGGCTGAATCACAGGAACCTGAGCTTGGGGAATTACTGGCTCCGGAGTGCGCGTAGCAGGAGTCTGGTTACCTCCTCCAGCCTGAGAAGTGGCTGGTGTTACTGGTAATAAACCTGCTATGGTGATATTGTCCATAAAATCTGCTATCCGGACCAAAGCATCCTGAAGATCCGGTGAAAATATAACCCCTCCTGGGACCTGAGCTGAGCCTACTGGAGCTGCTGGAACTGGAACCTCCTCCTCGATATGAGCCTGAGGTTCTGTCACTTGTGCTGCTGCTCGGGGCTGAGCTCTAGCCCTACCTTGGCCTCTAGGACGACCTCGACCTCGGCCTCTGCCCCTAGCGGGAGCTGCCGCTACTGGGACCTCGGGCTGCTGGTCAGTAGATGAGGATGCACGTGTTCTTACCATCTGCGGAAGAACAGAGTAGAAATTCAATTAACATTTGAAAGATCAAGTCGCACGACTGGAAAGAATAAAGGGAAAATTTTCCTAACTCTGTAGCCTCTGGAGGATAAGTACAGACGTCTCCATACCGATCCTTCAGACTCTACTAAGGTTGTTCGTGAGTTGTGAGACCTATGCAACCTAGTGCTTTTATACCAACTTGTCACGACCCGGATTTCCTACCATCGGGAGTCATGATGGCGCCTACTAGTGGAAGCTAGGCAAGCCAAATATTACTTACATTTCCATTAGTTACCAAACTCTTATTAAAACTTTAAAATTAAAAACATATAAATTATAGCGGAATAATTAAACTTAGCGGAAGACTTAGTCAATCTTATCAAATATGATAAAGAAATCCAAACACGATACACTACCCAAGACTGGTGTCACAATACTCACGAACTTCTAAGAATAATACACACAATTGTCTGAAAGAAATATAAGCTGTTTATCTCGAATACATGAGATAACAGAATGAAATACATAGATAGAAGAGACAACGGATCCTGCGGACGCCTACAAGGCTACCTCGTAGTCTCAGTAGTCGGAATATCCACAATCGTGCTACTACTGCTGCTGCTGTCCGTAACCTGTATCTGCGCAAAAAGAGCGCAAAGTGTAGTATCGGCACAACCGACCCCATGTGCTGGTAAGTGCCTGGCCTATCCCGGCGAAGTAGTGACGAGACTACGGCCAGTCACCCACATAAACCTATACAGTTGAACATATATACATATACAACAGCAGAAATAAGGAAAGACTCTGCTCTGAAATAACAGTCAATAACTCATAATATCCAGAGTAATCAAGTCAACAGAATAAATCTTACTTTCATATCTCAATTCCTTTTTCATTTCATATCTCGTGGTAGGCGTACCACCCGCTCCCATCTGTAACAGTAAGTTATATATTGTGGTAGGCGTACCACCCGCTCCCAAATATATCAATAGGCTACCGGCAACTATGGGCATTGCCAGATTTCAAGTCACTTTGTGGTCGGCGTGCCACACGATCCCATTTCTTATCATATAAGTGGTCGGCGCGCCACACGATCCCAATTCATAATATATATATATATATATATATATATATATATATATATATATATATATATATATATATATATATATATATATATATATATATATATATATATATATATATATATTACCGGCATTTAACCAATAATTGATAATAATTCAACAATTTATCTCCGTTACCGGTGTGACACCAGTAACTCTTAATCAACAATTCATACACAACTAAATTCCTATTCCTTCAAACTAGGATAGAACAAACACTTACCTCGAAAGTTTACGAACAATTCAATCCGTGGAAATGCCTTTTCCTTTCAAATTCGGCTCCAGTCCAATCGTATATATACACAATTGATTCAATATCATCAATACTACCCAACAAACTAATTCATAAGGCCAATTTTAACTTTTACAACATTTTGCCCGGAATAGTAAATTTCGACCCCGGGCCCACATGGTCGGAACTCGGGGTTAGGATCAAAATCCGGTTACCCATCTCCCACGAGTTCAAGTATATGATTTGTTTCAAAATCGGACCTTAATTCGATGTCCAATTATCCAATTCATGAAAAAACCCTATATTCTACCAAAAACAAGAGATTATACCATGAAAACCTATGATTTCTATTGAAAAACATGTTTAATGTTGTTAGGAATTGAAAGAATTAAGTAAAAAGTGACTTACAATTGCTTTGAAGAAGAGGGAGTTCGTGAAAAATCGCCAATGGGTATTTTTGGGTTGTGAAATGTGAAAAATGAAGCTGGAAATCGTGATTTACAGGTCTCTGTGTTCGCATTTGCGAACATGGGTTCGCAATTGAGAACCCCGACCAATTTCTGGAGTTTGAAAAATAAGCTAAGGATGGAAAGTTTGCATTTGCGAAATTTTGTTCGCATTTGCGAAGCCAAGGCAAATGATGGGGGGGTTCGCATTTGCGACATAATGTTCGCATTTGCGAACAAGGCTGGCTTCAAGGGGACCTTCGCATTTGCGAAGAATGCTTCGCATTTGCGAGGCCTGGCTTAACACTGAAGGCCTCGCATTTCCGAGGTTGAGTTCGCATTTGCGAACCCAAGCAGTCCTGGACGCCCTTCGCATTTGCGATCAAGGGTTCGCATTTGCGAACCCTGCCTTCATCTGTCAGCTTCGAAATTGCGAGAAATGCTTCGCAAATGCGAAGCCAACAGCTGGGTGAAAAACCAGCAGCAAAATTTCAGAAATTGATCTAACGGCCTATCAAATCTTTACCCGAGCCCCCCGGGCTCCAAACCAAACATGTACGCAACATCAGAAACACATTACGAACTTGTTCGTGCGATCTTATCGCGAATATCACATCGTTTTCATCAAATCATGCCTCAAGTTCATGATTTTCATACTTTTGGTTTTCAAAACATACAAACTTGGAACTCAAGGTCCAAAACATATCAAACGACATCCGAATGTCACCAAACTTTGCAGAAAGCACATATATAATATTTAAAACTTGTACCGGGCGTCGGAACCAAAATACGAGCCCGATACCAAGGTCAATTAATTCATTTTCCTTTAACAATTACATCAAAAACAATTTCACAGAAAAATTCATAACTTGGGCTCTAGGCCTCCGAATTCGACTACGGACGCATGTCCAAGTCCCATATTTTCCTACGGACCTTTCGGGACCATCCAATCTCGAGTCCGGGTCCGTTTACCAAAAATGTTGACCGAAGTCAACCATATCAATATTAATATCATTTTTCTCCAAATTTCTCATAGAATTCATATTTTCTATCACAAAAACTTTCCGGCCACATGCCCGGATCGTGCACGTAAATCGAGGCAACATAGAATGAGGTTTTCAAGGCCTCAGAAGCTCGAAATGATTAATAAAATAAGTGATGACCCTTTGGGTCGTCACATTTTGGAAGAATTATTTTTCGTTAAAGTCTTTTCTTTTCTTATTGACCATCCAATTCAACTTTTCAAGGAATAAAAGAATAAGCTGACTTTGAATTGAAAGAGGTTACACGTTTAAAAAGAATTTAAAGACTAATGCAGTATCAATATGGATTTCTATGTCTAATCTGCAGATTTTCTTTCTTATTTAGTAGTTTCTTTCAAAATCTCTGAGGCTACCTTCTTTTTCTTTTCTTTTCTTCCATCCAATTTAATTTTTAATTAACAATAAAAGATTATACTGTTTGAGATTTTGGGTTAAAAGAGAATTCTCCATATTTGAAGAAACACAAAATGCAAACATCATTGTCGCTTATTTTTTAAAAGAGCTCCACTCTAGCCACATATATGTCCAATAAAATATTGATTCTTCTCCTAACATTTGATAATTAAAATCAATTAAATTATAATTATTTTATATAAACTAGTATTTTCTTTGAAAAATATAATATTATTGTAATTCCTTCTATGTTACACCCAAATATTAAAAGTACGAAGATTCTTAGCGAAATATGATTCACATTTTTCACCCCTTAAAAGTAAATCTTACAATGGACAACATTGTCATTTAGTACTTCTACTCCCTGCGGTCCAAAATAAGTAATTTTTTGGCCTTTTTCTTATAGTACAAAATAAATATTTTTTCTAGATTTCAAGAATGAATGAATTATTTTATTCCTACATTGTCATTAGAGTAAATAGTGTTGGAATATGTGTTAGGAGTGTTTATGTGAGATTGCAAAGTTTAATATGGTCAATTCTATTGCTAATTAATGCTAAAAGGTGAATTTCTTAATTTGTATAAAAACATCCAAAAAAATTACTTATTTTGGACCGAAGAGAGTAGTACGACTTAAAATCCGGAATAATTATTATTCTCCTAACAATTGGTAATTAAAATCAGTTAAATTATAATTATTTTACATAAATTATTGTATTCTTTGAACAACATAATAATATTATTGTAATTCCTTCCATGTTGCAGTCAAATATATGAAGCAGTTCGTCTTTTTTACCCCTTAAAAGTAATTTTTTCATTGGACAAAATTGTCATTTAGTAATTTTTCTAATATTTTTAAAATAAGATAAATTTTAGTTTATTAAAATTTTCTTATTGGTATTAGGTTTAGACCTTCAAAGTCAATTAAAAGATTTTTCTACTCTTGCAAAAAAAGAAATAGAGAACGTGAAAGTTTTTAAAAAAAAAAAAAAAGAAGCGATAATTATGTGTTTAAATAGAAAAATTCAATGGATTCTAATTTATTGTTGTCCACGTAGAGGAAATAGAGTTTCTTTAATCAATTATAAATTTTAACAATTTATAAAATTTAAAGTGACCGATCTCTTATTTAATAAATAAGGTTAAGTTGGTTCTCTACTATAAGTATAAAAACATCTTCTCATCGCAAATAACTATAGTAAAATATGTACAATTTAGGGCTAAGATAAATATGTTCTAAGTCTCTAAATTTAAATGCCACTCACTTTAAATATGATTTTGAGCTTCCAGTTTTATATTAAAATACTGTTGTTCTTTTCTAGTTCGCCATATGTTTTCATTCACGGGAATTGAAGATTGTATGTTGTTTTATAGAGTACTGTCAACGTCTATCCGTTATTAAAATATCAATAATTATTGTATTTATCTTGACGTTAATTGTTATCTCAAATTCATTCTTATTTTACATTATGTACTCTTATTATTTATAAATGTAGAACGTACGTACATTTCACGTACACTAAAACTAGTGCTTAATAAAGGTACAAGCCTTTCGCAACTTTAGATATTCAATTCTCCTGATGCCTAAGCAGCAAAAAATACCTAATAAGTAAAAAAAATTGATGCCAAAAAGACGAAAGAAATTAATGTGAAATTAATAATGTCAGGTTGAATAAAGAAATGTATGAGACATACAAGATAGGGCGAAATGAAGCAATAGTCGCTTTTGAGCTCGCTATTTAAAATATATTTACATTTTATTATATATTTAAAAATGGGATAATTTCATATAAGTACATTTGGGGAAATCACTTTTCAGTCGCCTAACTCACAAATGTAATTTTCATGCGGTAGCCCACAAATAATTTCAGCGTCTAACCCACAACTTCATCAATTATACTCAAAATCACGCCTAAATTAGATTTCACTTTTTTCTTTCATTGTTATCTTTACCCTTTTTTCATTTTCATTCCTATTTATTTTTTACTTCCCTCTGTATAGTAAACAATATTAGGAAGTTGAAATAAAAAATAAAAATATATTCATCCTTAGAGTCTATAATTTATTTTTATATTTTTTTGCAAATTTTAAAGTTTTGCAATGGAAATTCTTATTTCACTGGAAAGAATAAAAATTTAAAGTTTTGCAAGGGAAATTCTTACCTTATATACATTGTTATACACACAAATATAATAATGTATAATCTTGTATACTTGCGTATACTCATGTATAATTCTGTATAACTATGAGAATACCCACAAATATATATGGTTATACATGATTATACAAAGTATATATATGTATATACAACATGTACATCATTCTTCCTCCCTTTAGAAGTTATTTAAAGCGAGAAGACGAAGAACAAGGAGAAGAAGAAGAAGAAGAATCAAAATTACCAAAAAAAAAGGAGATTTCATAACTATAAAGAGGGAAGATAGATCCGGTGTGGAAGAGGAAGATAGTGAACAGATTCACACGAAAACCTTTAGAGAAAACAGAAGGAAGTGTTGATTATTCACAGATTTGTTCTAGGCACCACAAGATGCACAACCATTTATTTGCATTTCCAAACCGTCGAAGCATCCCATATTTGCACATAAAGTGGGATGAACGGAGCAAGGAAATCTGAAGAAGAATTCGACAATTTTTTAGAGAGAGAGAGAGAGAGAGAGAGAGAGAGAGAGAGAGAGAGAGAGAGAGAGAGAGAAAGAGACATAGAAAGAGCAAGAGATTCAAAATGAAAGAGAAAATGGAGTGGGGAGAAAGTCTAAAAGAGAATTTGGGAATGGAAAAGTTTCCTCTGCATAAAAAAAAGAGTGGGGTGGCAAGGGCTAATTGATGGGGAAAAAAATTCAACAATATAGAACTGGGTCATACCAGGTAAGAAGGGAAAATATGGATCGTATTTTGTTAGAATAGTGGGCCAAATGACATAGAGTGTAATTAGTTCTTGAAATTTGAGAGAAATTGACTAATTTGTGGATACACTATACTGTGCATATTAAACTACATGGTTAATAGTGGTTAACTGATATCATTTCCGCTACAAGATCTATTTTTTGTTCTCTTAGTTGTTTCTTCTCTTATACCTACCACTCCAACAATAATCTATATTATATTAAAAGCACCAAGGCCCTTAGCGAAATGTCGTTCGTTTTTTTTATCCTTTTAATATAGAGTTCACAATAAAAAAAATAGTCATTGATTATTTTTCAAATATTTAAGCTTTTCAAATTAATTAAAATTTTGACTATTAAAACTTTCCTTATTTGAGTTAGTTAAAAACTCATAAATACTTAGGGATTTAACTTCAGTTAAGATTTACATATATATAAATATAAATTCTTTCTTTATTTAAATTACTTTTTTTATATGAAAATAAAAAAAAAGTTATTTAAATAAAAAGAATTTATATTTATACATACAAAAAAAAGTAATATAAAAAGTAATTTAAATAAAGAAAGAATTTATATTTAAAAAAAAGTAATTTAAATTTTTTATATGAACTTTCATATAAAAAAAGTAATTTAAATAAAGAATGAATTTATATTTATATATACGTAAATCTTAACTAAGTTAAATCCCTAAGTATTTATGAGTTTTTAACTATAACTCAAATAAGGAAAGTTTTAATAGCCAAAATTTTAATTATTCTATATTATATTAAAAGCACCAAGGCCCTTAGCGAAATGTCGTTCGTCTTTTTTACTCTTTTAACATAGAGTTCATAATAGACAAAATAGTCATTTTTTCAAATATTTAAGCTTTTCAAATTAATTAAAATTTTGACTATTAAAACTTTCCTTATTTGAATTAGTTAAAAACTCATAAATACTTGGGGATTTAACTTCAGAAAAGATTTACATATATATAAATATAAATTACTTTTTTTATTTAAATTACTTATAAAAAAAGTAATTTAAATAAAAAAAGTAATTTATATTTATATATACAAAAAAAAAGTATTATAAAAAGTAATTTAAATAAAAAAGAATTTATATTTAAAAAAAAGTAATTGAAATTTTTTATATGAACTTTCATATAAAAAAAGTAATTTAAATTTTTTATATGAACTTTCATATAAAAAAAGTAATTTAAATAAAGAAAGAATTTATATTTATATATATGTAAATCTTAACTGAAGTTAAATCCCTAAGTATTTATGAGTTTTTAACTAACTCAAATAAGGAAAGTAATAGTCAAAATTTTAATTATTACTTAAGTGTTTCGATATCTTCCAAAACAATAGGAATTAAATGACTGTAGAAGTCGATATCCAAGTGTTGAGAAATAATTATTTGAATGAGAATACAAAATGTATGTGTCTGTCAAGAAAAACAAATACTATAATAATTATTCTATTTACTTAAACAACGTAGTAGGTAGCTTTAAGTATCTAAAAAATATTGTGAATTTCTGAAAATTATTATAACTCCTTTATTTTAGCTATACTTTTTTTTAAAAGAAAATAATAACCTCTAGCTACTTATTTATTGATTTGACCAAAAATAAAAATATACAATTAAAATAGATAGTTATTTGCATATCTAAAAAATCAAAATAATACCCAATTGGTACTTTATTATTATTTTAACTAAAACTATTTTTATTTAGCTAATATGGTGGAATTCCATCTAAGTTTTATTTATTTATAAAATTGTTATTTTTTTTTCTCTTATTGTTTGCGTTTGTGTGTCCGTGTTTTTTGTTTAAATAAATAAAAATACAAATATATATATATATATATATATATATATATATATATATATATATATATATATATATATATATATATATATATATATATATATATATATATATATATATATATATATATATCGTCTACGAAATGTCGTTCATCTTTTTAACATAGAGTTCACACTAGATATTGATTATTTTTTAAATGTTTGTGTGTGTTGTATATTAAGATGAATTAATAAGAAAGACATAATTATATTGTAATAAATATATAATTATATCAACGATTAAAAAATATTATATCTCAAAAATTTAATCTTTTTAATTTTTTTTTTTTAATTTTTTTTTAGAGTGTATGTATCCATTCTCTTTACCATGTTAACATACCGTAGTAACAATAATCAATTAGCCAACTTCGAGGGTGACTAAGACAATAATTTATTTAGGCGTGTAACTGGTTTCGTCGAAGTTTAGCAGATATTTTTAACATAAGCTCCATATCAATTTTTAGAAACATAGACTCTTTTTTTTTTTTTTTTATAACTCAAACACAAATTTTAATGTAATAGTTATGTAATTTTCTAAATTGTATATTCGTTGAGATAGGGTACAAGCGCAATGCGTATATCCTAAGACCAGCAGTATACTAAAAGCACGAAAGCCCTTAGCGAAATGTCGTTTGCCTTTTTTACCCTTTAAAATATATTTTGTATTCGGAAAAGGGCCTAAAATGCTCCTGAACTATCCGTTTTGGTACAATAATGCCCAACATCCACCTATTGGGCTAAATATGCCATTCCGTTAATGTTTTTGGCTCATAAATGCCCTCTGAGTTAACGGAGGGACACGTGTTATCGTCCTATTAGCCCATTCTAAGTATTTATTAATTAATTAAAAAGATTCATTATTCATACTCGAAAAATAAATTTCTAAAGGAATTTTTCTAAAACTTTTTTTTACTAAAAACTGAAGAAAAAAAGGATTTTGTTTTTCAGTTTTTACAAAAAAATAGATTTGTTTTGCTAAAAATGAAAAAATCAACAAAAAAAGTCAGTTTTTAGAAAAATATTTCTTTAAAAAACTGGATTTCTTTAAAAATATTTCTTTTTCCAGTTTTCATGAACTTTGTAAAGGGAAAGAGTGTTTGTATAAAAAGTTTTTATATTTGGTTGGCATCTACGAAAAATGACTTCTCTTACTTGATTATAAAAGTTATTTCCCTTTACAATATTTTGATTCTTGATTTTATATCATTATTTCTATTACAGTTAGACTATATCAGTACAAAAAATTTTAATACTCAAAAATCTCATACAAACACTCTTTTTTAGCTAACTGTATCATCGGTTTAAAGAAATATTTTTCTATAAATTATTTTTTACTCACAAACCAAGTAATAAATTAAAGAACGTTATCATGAACTTTTTTTATTTTTCAAAACATAATTTATTCTGCGAAAATATTTTTTGAAAAATGTGATCTGCCGTACCAAATACACCAGCACCAGCTTTTGATTTTTAACAATTTCATAATAAGTGTCACACTTAATCAATTAAAAAAATCCAGTTTTAAGAAAAATATTTATTTGAAAAACTAGATTTCTTTAAAAATATTTCTTTTTCTATTTTTTTAAAGAAATATTTTTCTAAAAACTTGATTTTTTTTTATTTTTCAGTTTTTAGCAAAACCATCTACTTTTTTTTCCAGTTTTTACAAATATATTGTTTTAGAAAATTGCTTTTTAGTTTTTTTTTTATTTTTTACAAAAACATTGTTTTAGTAAAAAAAATCTATTTTTTTTATAAAAACTGAAAAAATAAATTCTTTTTTTTCTTCATTTTTTAGTAAATTATTTTTAAAGAAAATTTGCTTTATAAAATTATTTTTCAGGTATGAATAATGAGTCTTTTTAATTAATAAATAAATATTTAGAATGCGCAAATAGGACAATGACATGTGTCCCTCCGTTAACTCAAGGGGCATTTGTGAGCCAAAAATTTTAACGGAAGGGCATATTTAGCCCAATAGGTGAATGAAGGGTATTATTGTACCAAAACGGATAGTTCAGGGACATTTTAGGGCCTTTTCCGTTTTGTATTAGATAAAATAGTAATGTAAGTTATTTTTCTAATATGTAAAAAGTATTATTTAATTATTTTCCTAAGATTTAGGAATGATCATTTAATTATTTGCCTAATATATTTAGGACCTTGATAGAAAAAATCATATTAGTAATTCGATGATTTTAATTCCCCTTCGGTTTCAGGAGTCCTCCATCACGAGAATATTTTTAGTTTTACCAGTGAATCTCTTGTGCATAATTTTTTTCGTAATATTACTTTTTGTTATAAATTTTCTGTTTTGGAGTCCTTCGTCATATAAATAATTACAAAACTGTAGTGTATATTAGTTTATTCACTCAGGCGAGTTGCAGCATGCAATCCGAACTGAGGACGAATTTTTGGGGTTATCTCACCCTCGTGGGATCGCGATCCTTTGTCCCAGCCATTGTAGCACGTGTGTCACCCAGGGCATAAGGGGCATGATGTTAAAAAGAAATAAAAATAACAAAATATCAGTTTCAACATTATATTGAGATTCAAGTTGGATAAAATTCAACCAAAATAATAAGGATGAAATAGTAAATAACTACCAAGTGTCAAACAATTAAATTTAATTGATATCAAAATCCTATATATAAGGACTTTTCGAATAAAGAGGATAAATTTAATAAATAAATTTTAGTTGACTGAAAATACTAATATTAGAAAAAAAATATAAAGAACCAAAAGCTTTATGTGCAACAAAAGTGTCTTATAACAAGCAGTGGCAGTTAATGCTTTGCCTTAAATTTTCTTAATTTTGGTACTATTAATTATAGATATGTTACATACTTTATATAAGGTAAACCTTAATTGATTTTAAAGTCCTAAATATTAGGACTCTCTAAATATTTTTAAAACGAAAATATTTAATAAATAAAAATTTAATTGGAATTAGGGTCTTAAATATTAGAAAGATAATTAAAATTACAACAACTATCAAATTAAGAATGTGTGGCAATCTGATATTATCAATTACTACCGAGTTAAAGGGATTGACAATATATATTAGCAAGTATTATCTCTTATCATGATTTGATCGAATTTACCTAAAAAATGGTGTGAGAACCTAAATCTATTCCTAACGAAAGTCCAAATAATAAGGTATTTGTAGAGAAGAGATCTTCTTTTATTGAGTTAGATAAATGCGATTAACGTTCATGAATTTTTCTTCCCAATAATTTAGATTTTTTAAATGTTTTTTGATAATTCGAACACTTCTATGCATGCTATCCATATAATTTTTAGAAATTTATATTTTATTGATATGAAATATATGCACAACGTACGTACTGTAATACTAGGTCGTTGCAAAGTAGATGCAAAGTATCAGTTTAAATTCTAAATGAGTTATGATTAATTAATTTTTCTTCCTCTGCATTTGTACAAGTTCCTATTTTTTTATATGATTAATTTATATACTGTAATGTATTAACTCGATATTGGTCATTTTTTGACTTTACCTTGTCGCTTATTTTTTCTTTTCCTACTAGCCAGCTTCTACATTCCCAAATGTCTAAAAGACCAAAACATTTAAAAAAGAAATTGTTTGCGTTATTTGATAAATCTTTGGAGAATCATAATAAATTAGTTTTGTGTCACTGTGTTGTTTCAAGTATTAAGTCATACATTAACAATAATATTTATAGGATATTCCTATGTAATTCCTCAAAAAGTACAATAAGACTCTACGTGGCACAATTTTAATAATAAGTTAGCTAAATAGGATCTAATATTCATCATTATAACCTTTTTAAAAACCTAAATATATTATTCAATAATATTTTGTGTAATTCATAAAAGCTATGTGTGCATATTAATATTATGTACACGTGCGCGTATATTAAGACTAGTAATATTAAAATGAAGTCGAAAATATATTTTATTCCAAAGTGTGGATTACGAAAGATAACATTATTCTTTGTGAAAATTTCAAGTATGGAAAACTAGCTAAACTCGTGCAACAAATGTAAGCCGTGTATTTTTATTAACCTAAATAGGAGAGTAAATTTTAGATATTCTTTCCCTCTAGTAAATTTTACAATAGTCCCCTGCTTCTTTCTCTTTGATTCCCGTAAGGTGAGGATTGAATATTCGAATTTCTCCAACAAATTGTCAAAATAAACCCTGACTAAAGAACTTTCTATTAAGACTTTGAATTATTCTATTTTTTCAAAGAAGTTTGTGTCACGTCCCAAACTATCCCCTAGACGTGATTGGCACCCAGCTAATACCACCTATCAAATAAACTCCTTTCTTTAACGTTTAACCATTTACACAAACATCGGGAGAAAAAAATACAGACCTAATTGTATGGGTCGGAATTCGACCCTATAATAATCAGCGAAGTTAATCATATTTTTTGGCTGATGCAAGATTAATGAATGGCACAACCGCCCTTAATTAACGACACTTAATGACCGCCTAAGATGACCGTTAAGGCTACGACCCATCCGCTATGTCGAAGATAACCTCTTAATGTGGTCCCAGCCACCAAAGGCCAGCTTATGCAGTTCATAGCTATAAATACCAAGAAAGTAAGCCAAAGTCTCCTTCCCCACGGGGACTCTAAAAGCATAAAGAGAAAAAAAGGAGAGAGAATCGGAAATACACCAAAGAGATGGAAGATCAAAAGAAAGTATGATTGCAAGGTTCTGAATTTCTCTAAGGAGAGGCAGACCACCCTATTATCATCAATAAAGATCATCCATATCTTCGACTACTAGAAGAACTGTTCTTAATTGTCATCTCTTTTACTTGATTCTCGATTTATTACGACTTACTATGATTGACCCTCAACCATATATATATATTGTTTTGCATTCATAAAGTAACCAATAACTTTGGAGTCAAACAAATTGGCACCGTCTGTGGGGATTTCCTAGCAAGATCACGTAGTTCTTCCTGGAATCAAAAGGAAAAGAGGGACGTTGGAAAAGGAAAAAATAACCCGACTAGAGCAAGCCTTCTCCTTCTCACCCACACGCGCGGAAAATCAGGCATACACCGCTCGAAGCCTAGAAATCAGAATTGAGCTTTGCCAATCAACACTTCAAACAATTAACTAATTCAACTACAGTTTAACTGGGACTAAATCCATGCCCCTTCGCCAACAAATTCAACTACGGTTGAACTGAGACTCAGGTCATGCGTCTTCGCCAACAAATTCAACTACGATTGAACTGGGACTCTCCATCAAAGTGGACAAAGTTCAACAACAGTTGAACTGGGACTCAGGTTGTGCGCCTTCGCCAACAAATTCAACTACGGTTGAACCGGGACTCGGGCTATGCTCCTTCGCTATAAAAATGGACAAAGTTTAACAACAGTTGAACTGAAACTCAGGATATGCGCAAAGTTTAACAACAGTTGAACTGGAACTCAGAATATGCGCCTTCGCCAACAAATTCAACTACGGTTGGACTGCGACTTAGGCCATGCGCCTTCGCTAACAAATTCAACTACGGTTGAACTGGGACTCAGGCCATGCGCCTTCGCCAACAAATTCAACCACGGTTGAACTTGGACTCGGGCCATACGCCTTCGCATTCAAATGATTGACAAAATTTAGCTACGGTTGAACTAGGACTCAGGCCATGCGCTTTCGCCAACAAATTCAACCACGGTTGAACTCAGACTCGGGCCATGCTCCCTCGCCTTCAAATAATTGACAAAATTCAGCTACGGTTGAATAGGGACTCAAGCCACGAGCCTTCGCCAGCAAAATTCATCTACGATTGAACTGTAGCTCAGGCCATGCACCTTCACCAACAAATTCAACCACGATTAAACCGGAGCTCAGACCATGCGCCCTCGCCTTCAATTAATTGACAAATTCAACTTCGGTTGAACTGGAGCTTAGTCCATGCGCCTTCGTCGATAAATTCAACCATGGTTGAACTCGGACTCGGGCCATGCGCCCTCGCCTTCCAAATAATTAAGTAAGTTCAACAACAATTGAACGGGGACTTAGGCCGCGTGCCTTCGCTAGCAAATTCAAGTACAGTCTAGTCGAAACCCAAACGGAACCCCTTCACCTATAAACTGAGAAGAAAGTCAATCAAATTGAGGCACGGATCAAGCACCCTTACCAACCAAGTAAGTACACCCAACTCTAATTGAAATTAGAGGCACGTAAAAGTCCATCCTCGGTCGAGCTATCAAGCCGCATTGTCATCCTCATGGCTAATAGCCCGACCGCGCCTGAACTGGGACTAAAGCTAAATAGCATCACCCCTAAAAGGATGGTCCGACTCGACCACCCTAAGTCGAGAAGGAAGGACCGCCGACATCCAAAAGTTGACATACCTATTAAAGTTGAATATCAAAATCAAACTGCCCCTCAAACGCAGGCAAAAGAAATACTAAACAAATGACAAAAAGGCAAATTCCTTCTTATTCATAAAAAAATAATGGGTTGTGCCCACTTACATTTGGACGAATACCGGCCAATATAAAAAAAACAAAAAAAAATAACAACTAACAAGACCACGAATGCGAAACGGCGAGGAAAAAAAAGAAAAAGGGAAAAAGAGGAAAAATCTATTTTTTATTCGGCGCCATCTGCACCGCCGCCTGCGCCATCTACATCGCCACCTGCGCCATCTGCACCACTGCATGCGCCATCCACACCGTCGCCGGCTCCCCCCCTCGCTCCTGCCAACACCATCATCAACCCCCAGAATTGCGGTGTTAAAGCCATACTCCATTCGGGCCTTCCGAGCCCTTTGACGTGCTCCCTCGAAAGTGGCTTCGGACATAATGTCGGCCTCAAACAAATTCTTATATACGTCTCGCTAGGCCTCGGCATAAACCTAAATTTTGCGGGTCTGACCAGAACAAGCGAACTGGTCCTGGAGACCCTGGTTCTCTTCCTCTAAGATCGCGATCTGCCTGCCCTCTAAGATCGCGATCTGCCTGCTGCATCCTGAGTGCCCCGCTCAAGGACCCCAATCTGCTCCTCAAGACTTACCTCCCTGAAAGCAGCAGAAGCCCTTACCAATGACAATTGGTACTCGCTGGTGCGGACAGTCCCCTGCAACTCATCAACTCTGGCCAAGGCATCAGCCAATTGGTGGTTCAAGGCCACAATCTCCCCTTCTAGTGCGGCCACCTTCACACCCCACTCCGATGTGACCTCCATCAACTTGGTTAAACAAAGGTGCTCATGCTCAACCGAGGCCCTCCTACTGCCTTCAAGCTCCTTATCCTTTCGACACAGCTGCTCCTCCAGGGACCTTCACCCGACCAAGCACGTGTTGCGCCTGAAGCTCCCTCCTCGCCAACTCTTCAACCAAAGCCCGGCTACGGGGATCATTCCTCATGTGCGCACGCATCCCCCTGCACCTATCTCAGTAACAATGACACTTTTCAAGCACCGGCAAAAATACCCCCGAGCGAACATTGGCTCGTAGGATGCTCTCCACCTTCAGCAATAAAGCCCGCAGAACGAAAGACAACGGTTTAGGAAAAAAATAAAAACAGGGCAGAAAGAAAGCAAACAAGCCTTCATCTTTGAGAACGTACCCTCATGTCCATCACAGCCACTTCGTTTATCAGGCCGACGTCCGTAATTTCCCTTAGCAACTTCTTCTCTATTGCTGAGCACAGCTGCCCAAACTACGACACTAGACTCGAGTCCAATAGCAGCAAATTCAAATCCGTGGGAACCTTAATGAGGCGCGGTCTCTCCTCCGGGTGGACAGTAGCACTTGTGATTCCATCTCGAAACATGCGGACGTCCCCAGAGTCCAAATTTAAGTCGGATCCATACCCATCTCCTGTGACCTCTCCCTCCGCCACTTCCATCGATGTGGTACTCGAACCACTAATCTCCACAATCACCGGGGTAATCTCTCCTATCTCGGCCATATGGGTCGAAGACTGGGCCTTTGGAGTTGCATTTCCTTCATGATCCAAACAGACTTGAACATTATCTGCCCTCGATCCATCCTCCAGGGTACACGTCGCAGCCGTACCCTCTCCCTCACCCGAAGGGGGAGAATCCACATTGATTATAACAGGAGGAACAGGCGCGGCCACCGTGGGAGAAACCAGAGTAAATGCAACCCTACGCCTAATTAAGGGCCTCTCCCCCTCTTCGCACGAGGACGAACCATCTCGAGGGAGAATGGTCCCCGACGGCCCTTCATCCCGAAATAGTGGTCGAGAGGGAGAAGGAGCCACATAAGATTCGACTGACGCCGCCCTCGGTACATAAGATGGCGCCGGTGCCACAAAAAATCTAGCAATCGTACTTGGCCACCGGAAGGCCAACTGAGGGGCCCTACGATGATTCACTCTTCTTGCGATAGAAAGACGAAGTTAGCCAAAGGAACTGCAAAACATTGAACCAAGCAAAACAGAGAACAAACTTTTTACCTACAGTTTTCCCCCGGCCATGCTTCTCCCAAAAGGACGCCCACGTGCGAATCCCCTCAGTATGAGGAAGTACAGCTTCGAGCCACCCCCGTATCCTTACAAATAAGGTTGGTAGCGACCTCTCGGCTATGAAATCAATGACAAGACGGTATTCACATAAGCACAATGAAAGAAGAAGGAAGGAACGAAACTAGCTATTTCGACAAAGGTAACTCACGTGTATGGTTCCAAGCCTCCAGGAACCCTGAAGGGGACGCCACTAAATGCTCGGTCCTGATATAAAAGAAATGCTTAAAAGCAAGAGGCTCAACCTCATCGTCCAACATCGTCGTTAGCCCTCTCGACCCGTGCGGGCATGCCCGAAGTATGGTGCCTCGCACTCGTTGAGGAGCGTATAGGGCTAGCACGTGCTGCAGCACGACCGTCCTGCCGGACAACTCCCCATACTTCAAGAATATCGTAAGTAGTTTGTATAGAGAGGGCGTGAGCTGGCCCAGGCAGACCCCATAGTAACGACAAAAATCCACTACCAAAGTGGGAAGTGGAACCGTGAACCCCAGCTTGAAGGGGTACACATAAAAGATGCAGTACCCCGCACGATCGGTGTGGACCCTTTCCTCATTCCGAGATAGAATTATATCAGCATGGGTGGTCATAAATCCATGTTCCCGTAATTGGGCCATGCCAATCTCCCCCATCAGTAGGGCTTCATCCATAGGTCCTCCCTTCCATCGATGGTGAAGTCTATCGTCGGACCTCCAGACATAAGTAGTATTTCATCCACCAATGGAATCCCCTCTGTCCCAGACAGTCCCTCTCCTCCCATTATCGGAGATGGCCCTTGTATCGTCAGAGGATTGGTCGGCAAACTGACTGGAAAGGCCTCACGAGAAGAAGTACTTTCCATCTCTTAGTTTCTAAGAAGAATGAAACGCTAAAACTTATCGCAATCAGGAAAAGGGACAATGAATTTGTAGAAGGAAAGAGCTCAAGAATCTATTAGATAAACAATAGAGTATCAAGAAACTAATACCCTGAATCACATTTATAGGCAACATAAATGATTTCGGAAAAATCGATGGATATCATTACCTGCATATCCAACCATCAAAAATGGTTCATTTCTACCAAAATGTGTGCCGCCACGACAAGCGTCACAAAGTGCCTACTCGACCACAGTCGCCATCTCGCTAATTGGAGCAAACGTAGAGTTTTTCTAATATGAGCGAATTGTAACTTGTGCCCTCAAAACTCTAAATGCACCGCTTACGTCGTACTCGGACACGCTGCGTACGGATCATATCCCCCCCCCCCCGATGATAGTTACATACCAAAGCAAATCCACGGATTAGGACGTGATCGAGTTCCGACCCTGCCATAATCATTCTAAAGATATAATATGTCCTCATGATGAGGGGATACCCAATGACTCGATTCTATGAAAAAGTGATGTTGAAAAATTCCATGAGATGCGGGCCGTCACCCTGAAAAGCATGGCCTCTACAAGAGCGATTGCCTTGATATTCTATACTGTAGTCGAAAAATCCATTCATAAAGTTCGAGCACGGGACGACCTCGATAAGCAGAGGGACTAACTGTATGGGTCGAAATCCGACCCTATAATAATTAGCGAAGTTAATCATTTTTTCTCGGCTAATGCAAAATTAATGAATGGAATGACCGCCCTTAATTAATGACACTTAATGTCCGCCTAAGATGATCATTAAGGTTACAGCCCATCCGCCATATTGAAGATAACCTCTTAATATGGTCCCAACCACCAAAGACCAGTTTATGCAGTTTATAGCTATAAATACCAAGAAAGTTGGCCAAAAGGGATTCCTCTCCTTCCCCACGGGGACTCTAAAAGTAGAGAGAGAAAAAAGGAGAGATAATCGAAAATACACCAAAGAGATGGAAGATCAAAAGAAAGTATTTTTGCAAGGTTCTGAACCTCTCTAAGGAGAGGTAGACCACCATATTATCATCAATAAAGGTTATCCATATCTTCGACTACTAGAAGAACTGTTCTTAATTGTCATCTCTTTTACTTGATTCTCGATTTATTACGATTTGCTATGATTGGCCCTCAACAATATATATATATATATATATATATATATATATATATATATATATAGTTTTGCATTCATAAAGTAACCAATAACTTTTGAGTCAAACACTAATAATTAAAGGGGAAAGGATTATCGCCAATACCTTAGTCAATTGATAGAAAAACCAACAATCACTCAATTAACACAACTCTAGCCCAAATCCCACACTAAGACCATATAGCATCTAACGGAGTAATATGAGGTTTATTGACGGGTTTGCATACTCGAAAGAAAAATAGAAATAACTAACATAAACTAGGTAAGTCTGAAACGGAAGCCTCCACGAACAATGCAGTGGCTCACCTCAGCAATAGGATTCACTCGAACAAACTCGTCAGGCACTAGCTCTATTTCCCGCAATGGTATCTGCATAGAGATGCAGTTAAGGAGTGAGTTATACGTAAATATAACCCAGTAAGATCCTCGACCCATCACTTTAAATATCTCTGGAACAAATGTTAAAAAAAATACAAACACACTAAAACACTAATAATATAGTAAATATGATAATTATACAATAACTCAATATATGTGTATCAACAAAGTTATTAAGAATAAACCCACAAGGATACCCACTAAGGACGTATCATAATTGCAGCGAAAGAAATTTACCAATACACTTACGAGTCCACAACGACACCACAATGCCTCAAATATGTAATAGAGCATACACAATGCTCGGGTGATGTACAAAGGCATACATAATACCCCAACATCATGGCGCACAACCGTATCAAACTCAACATCATGACGCACAGCCGTATCAAACTCAACATCATGGCGCACAGCCGTATCAAACATAATATCATGATGCACATCCATATCAAACTTAACATCATGGCGCACAGCCGTATCAAACTCAACATCATGGCGCACAACCGTATCAAACTCAATATCATGACGCAATGCCGTATCACACTATCGAACAACTTATAAAATAATATTATTTTAATTTATAAAATAAAATATTTGCGGCTAGTCTAAGACCACCGACTCTGTCAAGCGCACGCTTTTCCCAACACATGGACTAGGCAGAGAAAACACACATTCAAAATGTGTTTTAGAAAAGCAAGTATCAAAGCTTAAAATGTCACTTACCTCGCCAACGATAAGTTCCCAGCCTTACAACATCTAGAACACCCATCAAACGGCCTCAACGACCTCAAGCTATTCAAGATATTGAATAACATGCCCTAATTAGTCTAGGAAAAAAAAATCACAATCCTAGGACAAGACAAACTCAAGGTCAACTCTTGGTCCAATTAATAATGACTACCACACAGTTATATGTCAACCAAATAGCCGAAACAGTGTCGCTGTACGTTATGCCAAAAATATTATCTAAGTAACATTTTAATCTAATCATTATCACATCATTACCTTTAATCATTGGATGTTATACCTTCTAAGTTTCCTTCTTAAATATAGTACGAATTCCATGTAGTCGTTTCAGATTATTTTACAAACAGATTTCCAAGACTGTGATGGAGACTTCGTTCAAATTTCCAATTCCATATCTCATATTTAGTTCTGTGCTTATTATCACTGTTCATATAATAATTAGGTAATCATTAATCTAAATTGGAGACCACAAAATTTTAAAACTATATAAACAACATAGAATCGGTACATTGTATTATTTTCCTTGAACACATAAACCTATATCTAATTCAATTCCTTAATCTACTTAGTCATCACCATAATTATACAATTGTAAATCTCCACATTCATCCCAATTATTAGGTAACTGTCACACCTACTTTTTTCGCAAACCCGCGAGGGAGCAATGTAGTTTTTTCAATTAAAGGACAATCGAGACGGGATTTATTTATTTAATTCAGAGTCACCACTTGGGAGATTGATGGTGTCCCAAGTCACCGGTTGAATCCCGAATCGAGGAAAAGAATGACTCTGTTTAACAGTCTGCGTACCAGAAATCCGGATAAGGAATTCTGTTAACCCGGGAGATGGTGTCCCAAGTCACCGGTTGAATCTATGGGTTCGATATATAGGGCCTTTATCAAAGACGACCACTGGACCTTGTCGTTGGGGAGGTTCAACCTTCGGGCTCTGTTTGGGGCCCTGGTGAGCAACCTCGGAGGGGTAATGCTGGGCAACATGAGCTTCGGGTGGGTGTTTATTGTCGGGAACAGTGGATGTGACTGAAGGGCACTCCTGGAAAAAGATAGATGGATACTGAGTGATGGAGCTATTGGGGTGGATGGGAAAGTTGTGATAGGCGGGTACATATGGGGAGTGTGGGGGATCATCTGGCATTGCGCTCGGTGTTCGGGTAAGGACAGAGTCCAGAAAGCTAGGTGGTGGCGAGGGTGGTGCTTTTCCATCCATCCACGCCCGATACATGTCAGCCACATGCTGTCTCAATATTTTGACTTCTTCTACCAACCTATTGTTCCGTTCAACCAGCTGTGGTCGAGCATCGGTATCAACCCACTTGGTTATGAAGTTTTCTGCCATTATTCCTTGACTTTGCGTTGCAGGAAGAGAACCACAACCAACCACCTTGACTTTCACTATAATTCAAGACATGACATTTTAGAATGGACTCAGTCGGGCCTCATTATTAACAATATTTTTTTTTTGATTTTTTTTTTTGTTGTGGTCGAACTTATGGAGATTGCCTACGTATCATGAACCCGCATGAATCAGACCTTGCGTAGTTAGTGTTGATAAATGGCAAACAATCAATAAAACACATTTTTTTTTTGGAATTTTTAGTTTTTTCATGATAAAACAAACATTGATTTTAAAAGAAAGGTTTAAAAACTGATAAAACTAAAAGACTTTGACGAAAAGATGACCTACAAACTCGAAAATTAAATAACAGACATACTCTAATCAAAAGAATTACAAACTCAAAATAATGGCCAACTTCCTTTCACTGTTTGCCAATTTTAAATGACTGTTTTTGCAAGCGTGGCCCCTTCCCAATTTCCTAATTGTTGTGACGCGTAAAATAGAATACTAAAAAATAATCATAATCAAAATACCGGAAAGAAAAGAGTAGACAAGGAATGAAAATAGATCCTTGGTTTCACATGAATTTTGAGGCTGGGGAGGATTATTTGCAAACTTGTCTGTTCTTTTACGAAAATAGCCTTTCGACAACTGAAAGATACTTTAAGGCTATCCGACAAGAACGGTTTAAAACACCCCCGAAACTGGCTTGACTTATTTTGACCGAAAATTCAAACAACATTTACTTGCCACTGACTCTTTTTTTTATTTTTTTTTTCAAATTAAAATAATATACATGATTTTGCAAACACGGCCTTTCAGCACCTCGGGGACGAAGATTTTAAGGTTCCATTAGCTAATTGACCAAAAATCCTAAAAATGACCAAAAGTGACCGTTTATGCAAAGTCAGCCTTTCGGCATCCCTCTCGGGAATATTCGGCCATATTTGACGAAAGCGGCATCACCTAACTTATTTATGACAAAATTAAAATTTTGACTATTTTTTTCTTTTCCGAATTAAAACAAAAGACACGGTATTGCAAACACGACCTTTCAGCACCTCGAGGACGAAGATTTTAAGGTCGCATTAGCTAACCGACCCAAGGTGGCCGTTTAGCTAAAAATGACCAAAGGTGGCCATTTATGCAAAGTCAGCCTTGCGGCATCCTTTTCGGGAACATTCGGCCATATTTGACAAAGGCGGCACCACCCATCTTATTTATGACAAGAATTAAAATTTTGACTTTTTTTTTTGCTATTTTTTTGCAAAAAGGGAGGTTGGACCCGATGAGGGTAGCCTACGTATTTCACGTCTGGTGAGAATCAAACCAGCGTAGTTCGGTTAAATAAAATAAGTTACATTTGTAAATGAAACAGACTATTTTTTTTTATTTTATTGAAAAAAAACTAAACCTTTTTTTATTTTAATAAATAATCACACATTTTTTTTAATTTTAAAAAAATGTTTTTCTTTTCTTTTCTTTTTAATTAAAAAAACAAACTATTTGGAAACTAACAAATTTTCCTTTTTTTTCATTTTCCTCAATATTAAAAACCGGTCAGCCTGCAAGTCTGAAGCAAATAAATGCGTAAAACAAATAGGATGCAGCAGGATGGTCTTTCCATTTCAGGTGAGTTGTCCTAGACGGACCCAACCGTTATGTTGAGTCCCCTAAGTCAAATGCACATGATGCAAACAAACGTCCTACTAGGGATCCGTCATGAGTTTATTGTTCTTCTAGGTTTAAACCCAAAGTTTATTGGTCTAGACCTGGATTACCTGAGCGGACAGCTCGAGCCGAGGAGGAGGCATCAGCCCGGGAATATAGAAGCTTCACCGATTTTGCAACTTATCCAAACCTCATTCTAAAGTGGGAATGAGACATTATACAGATAAAAAGTCACATGAAGTGCACCCTTCTTCATGATTTAGAAGACTCGGAGAGGAGATTGGTTTCGACACAATTTATATGTACAATCTAGATAATATCAAAGCGGTAACATTTAGCACATTAAGCATGAAAGCATGTAGAAAAATCAAATAAAGCCAAAAATAATAATTTAACTGAGCTCGAATTCTTGAACCCTGAACCGAAGTTCTGGGTAAATTTCCCTAGCAGAGTCACCAGAGCTATCACACCTCCTTTCTTCGCAAACCCGCGAGGGAGCGATGGAGTTTTTCCAATTAAGTGACAATCGAGACGGAATTTATTTATTTAATTCAGAGTCGCCACTTGGGAGATTTATGGTATCCCAAGTCACCGGTTGAATCACGAATCGAGGAAAAGAATGACCCTGTTAACAGTTTGCGTATCCGAAATCCAGAGAAGAAATTTTGTTAACCCGAGAGAAGGTGTTAGGCATTCCCGAGTTCCGTGGTTCTAGCACGGTCTCTCAACTGTCATCTTCAGCTTATTTATCTGATTTATACCATGTTTTAACTTATGTGCAAATTTTAACTTTTAATCGCTTTTAATATTATTATTAATATTATTGTTATTTTTACAAACAATTGCAACATCGCGAAAACGTATTTTTAACCACGTCACAATCAATGTACCCGTGGTTATTGACACATTTCAACTCCGTTTAGATTTGGATTTAAGTCACATAAATGTGCACTCGAATTTAGAAATGTAATATTATTAAAAGTGTGTCTAAAGAGTCTAATGCATTATTATTTTGGAGAGGACCGTGAAATTCACTAAACGACCCATCCCGAGACCTAAAATATTTTTAAGATATATATTCATGAGGTCCCCACAACTTGTGCATTTTATTTGGCGAGGCTCGTCTCGTTTTTATTAAAGGGAAAACCTAAAGTAAACTACAATTCTCTACTTTATTCCTCTCTAAAAAAGAAATCCAAATTTATTTACTTAAATTATTCAAAGTCAGTATAATCGGGTTACATAAAATGAATCCCAAACTTGGAAATTATATATCGCGACTACTCACTTTTACGCATATTCATATATCAGCACCTTCATTGGGCTTACTCGAATTTATGCCTCAAAAGAATCCCTACGTCTTTGCTAATGTCCATATTCCTTGCTAATAAATAATAAATATTTTTTGAACTTTACTATTTACATACACAATACCTACAACCTGACAAACTAGTTTAGATAACGCTAATTCCATTTTAAATAAGAAGATAGGATAATCAAATTAACTAATTGAGTATTACATTTACAAATCTCACGAGAAAATAAAGGGGAACAAACTATCACATAGCCTTCTTTGATTTCTAATCTAGATTATCGATTTATTCATTCTTAACATGAAAATTTATCAATCTAAAATCCAAATAAAATAAATATATCAAGCATATCTAAACATTATAAAAAAAATAATAAAGCATGGTATTTATTATTGAAATAAGAAAAGGCAAGAGAACTGAACCTTTTATTAAACACTTCTCCTTTCATATTGAACTATAAGAGTTTAGAACAGAGATCCAGTAATACAACTCCGTGAAAACAATAGAACGCAACTAGAAATCGCGAAAGGAGAACGCCCGGTGAACTTCAGAATGCCTCGACGGCGACCACAAGTTGTAGAATTGATGACCTCGACTTGGACTGTGCGTATAGCTGCTGCTACTGGTTGACGACGGAGAACGCAGCAGCAGCAACGTATTGGACGTGACAACAGCTGGTGGTCGACGACTGTGTGTGTCGTTGGTAACTGCTGCTGGTCCGGTCGACGGAAACGGGTCGTCTCTGGTTGCTGCCGCGATGGGCTGTTGGAGGTTGACGATGAGGAGAAGAAGCAACGATTGTGTGACGACCCAAAGGGTCATCACTTGTTTTATTAATCATTCCGAGCTTTTGAGGTCTTGAAAACCTCAATTATAGTTGCCTCGATTTGCGTGCACAGTCCGGGCACAAAGTTGGAAATTTTTATGTTGAAATATGTGAAATATGTGAAAAAGTTGAAGAATTTTGATATTAATATTGATATGGTTGACTTTGGTCAACATTTTTGGTAAACGGACCCGGATCCGTGATTTGACGGTCTCAGAAAATCCGTAGAAAAATATGGAACTTGGGCGTATGCCGGAATTGAAATCCGAGGTCTAGAACCCCGGTAAAAGAATTTTTCTGTTAAATTATTTTCTGAAAATGTTTAAGGAAAATGAAACTGAATTTTTATTAAAAAGTACTGGTATCGGGCTCGTATTTTGGTTCCGACGCCCGGTACAGGTCATATATATTGGTTAAGCGCTTTCTGTAAAGTTTGGTTGAAAACGGACGTCGTTTGACGTGTTTCGGCCTTAAATTGGAAAGTTTGGAAATTATGGAATTTTAAAGAATTCTTGAGTTTTAAGGCTCAATTCATTGATTTTGATGTTATTTTAGCGATTTGATCGCGCGAGCAAGTTCGTATGATGTTTTTGAGTTAATGTACATATTTGGTTTGGAGCCCCGAGGGCTCGGGAGTATTTCGGAGGTGGTTCGGGGTGTTTTTGGACTTAGAAAACTGGCAGATTTTCTGCAATTTTTACACGGACATTTTACTCTACGCGATCGCGGCCTTGTACATGTGATCGCACTGCCTTGTCAAATTACTCAACGCGATCGCAGCTGTCTGCACGCGATCGCGAAGTTTTCTGTCCTTCTTCAACGCGATCGCAGTCGTCTGCACGCGATCGCGTAGCTTTCCGTTTTCCTTCAACGCGATCGCGACCCTTTTCACGCGATCGCATAGTACAAATGAGCCACCCAGCGAAATTCTTCTACGCGATCGCGGCATTGTCCACGCGATCGCGTAGTGTTGAATATTTGCCTTCCGCGATCGCGACCCAATTCACGCGATCGCGTAGAACAAATTCGCTGCCCAGTGAATTTAATCCCAAAACAGAACAGAAACGGGATAAAAATCCCATTTCTGTTCAACTCTCTTCTCCACAGCTCCTTGGACGATTTTTGAGAGATTCTTCATCAAACTTCTTGGGTAAGTGATTCTTAACTCGTTTTCTTCATTTTCCATCAATATTATTTGAATTCCTAAGCCTAATTAGGTGTAAATGGGTAGAAAAATTGAGAATTGAGTATAATAAGGGTTTTCAAAGAATTTGCGATCTAGAACTCGTTTTGGAGTCGAGCTTAAGAACAAATTGTATATTTGAACTCATGGAGGATTGGGTGAACTTATTTTGGTTCGAAACTTGAGTTTCGATTATGTGGGCTCGGGGTCGATTTTTACTATTCCGGGCAGAATGTTGTAAAAATCATATTTAGCAATATGAACTAGTTTGTTAAGTAGATTTGATGATATGAAATCAATTGTGTATAGATACGGTTGGATTGGAGTCAAATTCGAAAGGAAAAGGCATTGCTACGGATTGAATCGTTCGTGAACTTTCGAGGTAAGTGTTTGTTCTATCCTAGTTTGCAGGAATATGAATTTAATTATGAATAGATTGTTGAATAAGAGTTATTGGTGTTATACCGGTAATGAAGGTAAATTGTTGAAATTATTATAAATTATTGGTTTAAAACCGGTAATTATAAATATTGTTGATATAGAGATTATTGGCTAAATGCCGGTAATATATATATTTTATGAATTGGGATCGTGTGGCGCGCCGACCACTTATATATATTTATGAATTGGGATCGTGTGGTACGCCGACCACAAAGTGACTTAAATCTTGGCATTGGCCATAGTTGCGGTAGCCTATTGATATATTTGGGAGCGGGTGGTACGCCTACCACAAGATATAATTATTGATATATTTGGGAGCGGGTGGTACGCCTACCACAAGATATAATTATTGATATATTTGGGAGCGGGTGGTACGCCTACCACAAGATATAATTACTATGATATTTGGGAGCGGGTGGTACGCCTACCACGAGATATAATTAATGTGATAGTTGGGAGCGGGTGGTACGCCTACCACGAGACATGAAATGAGAGAGGAATTGAGACATGAAAGTAAGATTTATTATGTTGATTAGATTATTCTGGATATCGTGAGTTATTGACTGTTATTTCAGAGCAGAGTATTTCCTTATAAATGTATTGTATATATATATCTATATTGCAACTGTACAGGTTTAGGTGGGTGACTGGCCTTAGCCTTGTCACTAGTTCGCTGGGATAGGCCAGGCACTTACCAGCACATGGGGTCGGTTGTGCTGATACTACACTCTGCGCTCTTTTTGCGCAGATACAGGTTACGGACAGCAGCAACGACAGTAGCGACTTGTGGATTTTTCGACTACCTGAGACTACGAGGTAGCCTTGCAGGCGTCCGCGGGACCCGTTGTCTCTTCTATCTATGTTTTTCATTCTATTATCTCATATAATCGAGATAAACAGCTTGTATTTTCTTTCGGACAATTATGTGTATTATTCTTAGAAGTTCGTGAGTATTGTGACACCAGTCTTGGGTAGTGTATCATGGTTGGGTTTTCTTTATCATATTTGACTAAGTCTTCCGCTAATTTTGATTATTCCGTTGTAATGTATATGTTTTAAATAAGAAATTGGTAATTAATGGAGATGTAATTAATATTTGGCTTGCCTAGCTTCCATTTAGTAGGCGCCATCATGACCTCGATGGTGGGAAATCCGGGTCGTGACAAGTTGGTATCAAAGCACTAGGTTGCACAGGTCTCACAACTCACGAACAACCTTAGTAGAGTCTGAAGGATCGGTACGGAGACGTCTGTATTTATCCTCCAGAGGCTACGGAGTTAGGAAAATATTCTCTTTATTCTTTCCAGTCGTGCGACTTGATCTTTTAAATGTTAATTGAACTTCTACTCCGTTCTTCCGCGGATGGTAAGGACACGTGCATCCTCATCTACTGACCAGCAGCCCGAGGTACCCAGCAGCGGCAGCTCCTGCTAGGGGTAGAGGCCGAGGTCGAGGCCGTCCTAGAGGACAAGGTAGGGGCAGAGCTCAGCCCCGAGCAGCAGCACGAGTGGTAGAACCTCAGGTTCATATCGAGGAGGAAGTTCCGGCCCCAGCAGCTCCAGTAGGCCCAGCTCAAGTCCCGGGAGGAGCTTTATTTTCACCGGATCTTCGGGATGCTTTGGTCCGTATAGCGGGTTTTATGGATCACATCACCGGAAGCGGGTTTATTACCGGTAGCACCGGCCTACTTCTCGAGTCGGAGGAGGTAATCGGACTCTGCTACACGCAGCTCGGAGCCGGTAATTCCCCGGGCGCAAGATCCTGTGATTCAGCCAGTTGAGGCGGCTCGACCTATTATTACGACTCCGTCTAATGATGGTGCGGCCATGTCCTGCCGACGCGTTGTGGAGATTGGACGAGGTTTACCAAGTCGTTCACTACCACATTCGGTGGCACTCCTTCGGAGGATCCACGAGATTTCCTATACAAGCTGCCACGAAGTTCTCAGTACTATGGGTATTGTGGAGACTAATGGTGTGGATTTTGCTACTTTTCGGTTATCCGGTTCCGCCAAGACTTGGTGGAGAGATTATTGTCTAACCGGGCCAGCGGGATCGTCATCTTTGACTTGGGAGCAGTTTGCAGAATTATTCTTGGAGAAGTTCCTTCCAGCAACTCAGCGGGAGGTTATGCGCGGACAATTTGAGCGTCTTCATCAGGGTTCTATGTCTGTCACACAGTACGAGACTAGGTTCGTAGACCTGGCTCGTCATGCTATTATCATACTTCCCACGGATCGGGAGAGAGTGAGGAGGTTTATTGATGGCTTGAATCAGCCAATTCGGCTACAGATGGCTATGGGGGCAGGAACTGAAATCACTTTTCAGGAGGCGGCTAATACAGCCCGCCGGATCGAGATGGCTCTGTCACGGGGAGCGAGACATGGATCGGATAAGAGATCTCATAATTCGGGTAGATTCAGTGGTACCTCGTCTGGAGATAGAGATTTTTATGATAGAGGCCATCCTCCTAGGCCTTATCAGTCAGCTCTTCAGGTTTCTCATGATGCTTCAGGTGATCGTAATTCTCGGCCACGCTACTCTGATCAGCAGCCTATCAGTGCACCACCACTTCGCCATTTTCAGCAGTCGAGGGCTTGTTTTACGTGCGGTGATCTTAGGCACATTGCAAGGTATTGCCCTCGAGCTTCTGACAGATCTCACCAGCAGGGTTCTCGTGCCATGATTCAGGCCCCAGTTCCCTCACAGCCTGCCCAGCCGGCTAGAGGCGGAGGTAGAGGACATAGAGGTGGAGGTAGAGGTCATAGAGGTGGAGCTCGGACCGATAGAGGTAGAGACCAGCCAGCAGCTGATCGTCCTAGAGATACTGCTCAGGGTGGTGGGGCACAGCCCCGATGTTATGCACTTCCCGCCAGACCAGAGGCTGAGTCTTCTGATGCCGTCATTACAGGTATTATTTTGGTTTGTGATAGAAAGGCATCAGCATTATTTGACCCTGGATCTACATATTCGTATGTGTCTTCCTATTTTGCACCATACTTGATTCAGCCCAGTGATCCACTGAGTGTTCCTGTTCATGTGTCTACACCAGTAGGTGACTCTATTGTGGTTGATCGAGTTCATCGGTCATGTATTATAGTAATTGAGGGTCTCGAGACCCGTGCTTGATTTATTACTCCTAAATATGGTGGACTTCGATATTATACTAGGCATGGACTGGCTATCTCCGTATCATGCTATTTTAGATTGCCATGCCAAGACTGTGACTTTAGCCCCGCCGAATTCGCCTCGTATAGAGTGGAAAGGAATTTCAGGTCATACTAGCCGTAATGTTATTTCTTATGTTAAAGCTCGGCGTATGGTTGGAAAGGGATGCTTGGCTTATTTGGCCTATGTCCGTGATTCTAGTGCTGAGGTTCCTTCTATTGACTCTGTGCCTGTGGTTCGCGAATTTCCTGAAGTATTTCCTTCAGACTTGCCAGGTATGCCGCCCGATAGGGACATTGATTTTTGCATTGATTTGGCTCCAGGCACTCAGCCCATTTCCATTCCCCCATACCGTATGGCTCCGCCGGAGTTAAAAGAATTGAAGGAACAGTTGCAGGATTTACTTGAAAAGGGTTTCATTAGACCCAGTGTTTCGCCGTGGGGTGCACCTGTATTATTTGTAAAGAAGAAAGATGGTTCGATGAGAATGTGCATTGACTATCGACAGTTAAACAAGGTGACTATCAAAAATAAATATCCACTTCAGCGAATTGATGATTTATTTGACCAGCTTCAGGGTGCCAAGGTATTTTCAAAGATAGATTTGAGATCTGGCTATCATCAGCTGAAGATTAGGGCATCTGATGTCCCTAAGACAGCGTTCCGCACTCGGTATGGACATTATGAATTTCTGGTCATGTCTTTTGGGTTGACAAATGCTCCAGCGACTTTTATGGAATTAATGAATCGGGTGTTCCGGCCTTATTTAGACTTGTTTGTAATAGTCTTCATTGATGACATATTAATATATTCCCGCGGTCAGGAGGAGCATGCGCAACATCTCAGAGTGGCCTTACAGACTCTGAGAGATAGCCAGCTATATGCAAAATTTTCAAAGTGTGAATTTTGGCTAAGTTCAGTTGCATTCCTGGGTCATATTGTGACGGCAGCAGGTATTCAGGTTGATCCGAAGAAAATTGAGGCGGTCAAGAGCTGGCCTAGACCGACATCAGCCACAGATATTCGGAGTTTCTTGGGGTTAGCAGGTTATTATCGCCGATTCGTAGAAGGATTTTCGTCTATTGCAACCCCACTGACCAGATTGACCCAGAAGGGTGTTCAATTTGAATGGTCCGATGAATGTGAGGCGAGCTTTCAAAAGCTCGAGACAACCTTGACCACAGCACCGGTATTGGTTTTACCCACAGGTACGGGACCTTATATTGTTTATTGTGATGCTTCCCGTATTGGGCTTGGTGCGGTGTTAATGCAAGATGGAAAGGTTATTGCCTATGCTTCGAGGTAGTTGAAGATTCATGAAAAG
This sequence comes from Nicotiana noctiflora, assembly GCA_032618575.1. Lineage (NCBI taxonomy): Eukaryota > Viridiplantae > Streptophyta > Magnoliopsida > Solanales > Solanaceae > Nicotiana > Nicotiana noctiflora. The sequence goes on from JASVEL010003888.1 coordinate 863,202, forward strand.
AACTATCCAGTGCATGATCTAGAATTGGCGGCGATTATTCACGCATTGAAGATTTGGAGGCATTATTTGTATGGTGTAGCATGTGAAGTATACACCGATCATAAGAGTCTTCAGTATTTGTTTAAGCAGAAAGAGTTGAATATGAGACAGAGAAGGTGGCTAGAGTTGCTAAAAGACTATGATGTTACTATCTTATATCACCCAGGTAAGGCCAATATGGTGGCCGATACATTGAGTAGAAAGTCTGCCAGCATGGGTAGTCTTGCATATATTCCGGTCAGTGAGAGACCATTAGCTATAGATGTCCAGGCCTTAGCTAACCGGTTCATGAGATTAGACATTTCTGAGCCTAGCAGGGTGTTAGCCTGCACAGTCGCTCGTTCTTCTTTATTAGAGCGTATCCGTGAGAGGCAATTTGATGATCCTCATTTGCGTGAGTTGAGAGATACGGTACAGCGGGGAGGTGCCACACAGGTAAATCTAGATGATGATGGGATATTGAAATTGCAGGGTCGATTTTGTGTGCCCAATGTCGAAGGGATTCGAGAGTTGATCTTAGCAGAGGCCCACGGTTCGCGGTATTCTATTCACCCGGGCGCCGCGAAGATGTACCAGGACTTACGGCAGAAATATTGGTGACGCAGAATGAAGAAAGATATCGTTGCGTATGTCGCTCGGTGTCTAAATTGTCAGCAGGTGAAATATGAGCACCAGAGACCTGGTGGTGTATTCCAGAGGATTGAAATTCTCGAGTGGAAATGGGAGCGGATCACTATGGATTTCGTTACTGGACTTCCTTTGACTCGGAGGAAATTTGATGCTATTTGGGTCATTGTTGATAGGCTGACCAAGTCAGCACACTTTATTCCAGTATCCGTCTCCTACTCGTCGGAGAGGTTAGCGGGGGTGTACATTAGAGAGATTGTTCGTCTCCATGGAGTGCCAGTATCTATTATCTCTGATCGGGGTACGCAGTTTACCTCGCATTTCTGGAGAGCGGTCCAGCAGGAGTTAGGCACTCAGGTTCAGTTGAGTACAGCATTTCATCCTCAGACGGATGGCCAGTCCGAGAGGACTATTCAGATTCTAGAGGACATGCTTCGAGCCTGTATTATTGATTTCGGAGGCTCGTGGGACCAGTTTCTGCCATTAGCAGAGTTCGCCTACAATAACAGTTACCAATCTAGCATCCAGATGGCTCCGTATGAGGCGTTGTATGGCAGGCGATGTCGATCACCAGTTGGATGGTTTGAACAGGGAGAGGCTCGGTTGTTAGGTACAGACTTAGTTCAGGAGGCCTTGGATAAGGTCAAGACTATTCAGGAGAGATTGCGTTCAGCTCAGTCCAGGCAGAAGACTTATGCGGATCGTAAGGTTCGAGATGTAGATTTCATGGTTGGCGAACGAGTATTGCTCCGAGTGTCGCCTATGAAGGGTGTGATGAGGTTCGGGAAGAAGGGCAAGCTCAGCCCTAGGTATATTGGTCCATTTGAGATTCTAGATAGAGTGGGAGGGGTGGCTTACAGACTAGCTTTGCCGCCTAGCTTATCAGCCGTGCATCCGGTTTTTCATGTATCTATGCTTCGGAGATACCACGGCGATCCCACACATGTGTTAGACTTCAATACTGTCCAATTGGACAATGATTTATCTTACGAGGAGGAGCCGGTAGCCATTCTAGACCGGCAGGTTCGACGGTTGAGGTCGAAGAGTTATCCTTCTGTGCGTGTTCAGTGGAGAGGTCAGCCTCCTGAGGCATCGACCTGGGAGTCCGAGTCTGATATGCGGAGCCGCTACCCACATTTGTTTCCTGACTCAGGTACTTCTTTCTTTTGTCCGATCGAGGACGAACGGTTGTTTTAGAGGTGGAGATTGTGACGACCCAAAGGGTCATCACTTGTTTTATTAATCATTCCGAGCTTTTGAGGTCTTGAAAACCTCAATTATAGTTGCCTCGATTTGCGTGCACAGTCCGGGCACAAAGCTGGAAATTTTTATGTTGAAATATGTGAAATATGTGAAAAAGTTGAAGAATTTTGATATTAATATTGATATGGTTGACTTTGGTCAACATTTTTGGTAAACGGACCCGGATCCGTGATTTGACGGTCTCAGAAAATCCGTAGAAAAATATGGAACTTGGGCGTATGCCCGGAATTGAAATCCGAGGTCTAGAACCCCGGTAAAAGAATTTTTCTGTTAAATTGTTTTCTGAAAATGTTTAAGGAAAATGAAACTGAATTTTTATTAAAAAGTACTGGTATCGGGCTCGTATTTTGGTTCCGACGCCCGGTGCAGGTCATATATATTGGTTAAGCGCTTCCTGTAAAGTTTGATTGAAAACGGACGTCGTTTGACGTGTTTCGGCCTTAAATTGGAAAGTTTGGAAATTATGGAATTTTAAAGAATTCTTGAGTTTTAAGGCTCAATTCATTGATTTTGATGTTATTTTAGCGATTTGATCGCGCGAGCAAGTTCGTATGATGTTTTTGAGTTAGTGTACATATTTGGTTTGGAGCCCCGAGGGCTCGGAAGTGTTTCGGAGGTGGTTCGGGGTGTTTTTGGACTTAGAAAACTGGCAGATTTTCTGCAATTTTTACACAGACATTTTACCCTACGCGATCGCGGCCTTGTACACGCGATCGCACTGCCTTGTCACATTACTCAACGCGATCGCAGCTGTCTGCACGCGATCGCGAAGCTTTCTGTCCTTCTTCAACGCGATCGCAGCCGTCCGCACGCGATCGCGTAGCTTTCCGTTTTCCTTCAACGCGATCGCGACCCTTTTCACGCGATCGCGTAGTACAAATGAGCCACCCAGCAAAATTCTTCTACGCGATCGCAAGATTGTCCACGCGATCGCGTAGTGTTGAATATTTGCCTTCTGCGATCGCGACCCAATTCACGCGATCGCGTAGAACAAATTCGCTGCCCAGTGAATTTAATCCCAAAACAGAACAGAAACGGGATAAAAATCCCATTTCTGTTCAACTCTCTTCTCCACAACTCCTTGGACGATTTTTGAGCGATTCTTCATCAAACTTCTTGGGTAAGTGATTCTTAACTCGTTTTCTTCATTTTCCATCAATATTATTTGAATTCCTAAGCCTAATTAGGTGTAAATGGGTAGAAAAATTGAGAATTGAGTATAATAAGGGTTTTCAAAGAATTTACGATCTAGAACTCGTTTTGGAGTCGAGCTTAAGAACAAATTGTATATTTGAACTCATGGAGGATTGGGTGAACTTATTTTGGTTCGAAACTTGAGTTTCGATTATGTGGGCCCGGGGTCGATTTTTACTATTCCGGGGCAGAATGTTGTAAAAATCATATTTAGCAATATGAACTAGTTTGTTAAGTAGAATTGATGATATGAAATCAATTGTGTATAGATACGGTTGGATTGGAGTCAAATTCGAAAGGAAAAGGCATTGCTACGGATTGAATCGTTCGTGAACTTTCGAGGTAAGTGTTTGTTCTATCCTAGTTTGTAGGAATATGAATTTAGTTATGAATAGATTGTTGAATAAGAGTTATTGGTGTTATACCGGTAATGAAGGTAAATTGTTGAAATTATTATAAATTATTGGTTTAAAACCGGTAATTATAAATATTGTTGATATAGAGATTATTGGCTAAATGCCGGTAATATATATATTTTATGAATTGGGATCGTGTGGCGCGCCGACCACTTATATATATTTATGAATTGGGATCGTGTGGTACGCCGACCATAAAGTGACTTAAATCTTGGCATTGGCCATAGTTGCCGGTAGCCTATTGATATATTTGGGAGCGGGTGGTACGCCTACCACAAGATATAATTATTGATATATTTGGGAGCGGGTGGTACGCCTACCACAAGATATAATTACAGTGATAGTTGGGAGCGGGTGGTACGCCTACCACAAGATATAATTACTGATATATTGGGAGCGGATGGTACGCCTACCACAAGATATAATTATTGTGATAGTTGGGAGCGGGTGGTACGCCTACCACGAGATATGAAATGAGAGAGAAATTGAGACATGAAAGTAAGATTTATTATGTTGATTAGATTATTCTGGATATCGTGAGTTATTGACTGTTATTTCAGAGCAGAGTATTTCCTTATAAATGTATTGTATATATATGTCCATATATCTGTACAGGTTATTTGTGGTAGGTCTTGTCATGCCTCATCACTACCTCGCCGGGGTTAGGCCAGGCACTTACCAGCACATGGGGTCGGTTGTCATGGTGCTACACTTCTGTGCTCTTTTGCATAGATCATGGTATATGAGCAGCTTTTGGACTAGAGTAGTAGTCGATTGGGAGTTGAGTTCAGTCCAGGGACAATCGAGGTAGCTTTGCTGATGTCCGCAGGCTGGAGTCCATTCCTGTATTACTCAGTTTGTTATCACTTGTACCGAAGCAATCAACACTATAATTTTGTTCGAACTTTGTATGTATTATTCTATAGATATTCGTGAGTTATTGTGACACCAATCTTGGGTAGTGTATCATGGTTGGGTTTTCTTTATCATATTTGACTAAGTCTTCCGCTAATTTTGATTATTCCGCTGTAATGTATATGTTTTAAATAAGAAATTGGTAATTAATGGAGATGTAATTAATATTTGGCTTGCCTAACTTCCATTTAGTAGGCGCTATCATGACCTCGATGGTGGGAAATCCGGGTCGTGACAGATTGTGGAGTGGTCATTTGTGGCTAACAACGTGAGGTTATGGAGATGGCGATGGTGAGGAGTGTGATAGGCTGAAGACGAGCTAGTCGTGGAGGAGGAAGACGCGAGGCTAGGATTTTTGTTGCTCTCCGTTTTCCTGAAGAAGATGAGGCAACAGTTTATTTGCTCTCCTCTCTTTCATTTTTTTGTTCTCCTCATTCGTTCCTCCTCCTTCCCCTTTCTTTATGTTTTTCCCTTTGTTTTTGTTTTCCATTTTTTTATTCTTTCTCTCGATTTTCTCCTTTTTGTCTTTTTCTTTGACTTTTATTTTTGTTTTCTTCCATTTTTTCTTCCTCCTTTCTTTGACATTTCTTTCTTTTTTTCTCTATTTCTCTTTTCTACGGAGTATTTTTTTTATGGATTTTGTCTTTTTTTTTTCAAACCGGGTAATTTAAATCCGAATATTATTTTATGCCTGGAACCGAGAATGAAAACATGATTTTTTTAATTAATCCTAAATAAGCAAAATAATTATAAAAATCATACTAACAATTAAAATAAAAACTATTTATATATTTTTCAAGATTAAAGTAACTCCAAAATATTAATGAAACTATTTTTTTTTGTAATTTTCGTTTTTATATAAAGATAAAAATATAAAGTACTATTTTTTATATTTTTCAAAAAAATGACTACACATTATTAATAAACTTTTTTTTTGTAATTTTTATTTTTTTATATAAAGATAAAATATAAACTACTATATTTGTATTTTTCAAGTTTAAAATGACTACAAAACATTAATAAAACTATATTTTTTGCTATTTTTTATTTTAAGGTAAAAATAAAGTAAAAGAGTCAAAATTAGCTAAGATAGCTATATTAGGACTAAACTAAATATTTTACACTAAAATATAAAAAATCTCTAGGAGGGTCAAAAATCACGCGTCTACAGCTGCCCCTCTTTGACTGAAAACACAAAGAGTTTTTAGACAAAGAACGACTAGACAAGTGTTTTGACTTGACCCTTATTCATAGAGACTAAACTAAAGAGAAGAGGATGTGACCGAACCCTTGTATCTGAGCTGTCTACATATCCTTGGCTATAAAGGAATCAGGCCACGTGTAGTTCGGAAGTGAGTAAGAATATGGAGTATACCGAGGTGGAGAGTCAGTCGAGGTGCCATTCTGCCGAGGTTCCGTTCCATCGAGGTTCCGGTCTGTGGTCCTGCTATTACATCAAAATCAAAACATGAGAAAGACTGACTAAGCCAATCAGCTACTAGTTACAAGATTCCTATTTATATGAGTCTTCTGAAGCTTGATCTTGAGTACTAGTTGGTGCTTCATGCGGACTCTAAATTTGAACCTTGATACTTGCTATTTGTAGGTGTTAGTTCATCCTTCTTTGGCTTTCTGGATCATGACCATGCTTGAGTTCTTGACCATGTCATGCCTTGAGCAGACCACATCTTTCCTTCACAACTGCACTTTGGAATCACTTTTTTTTCTTTTTCTTTTCTTTTTTCTTCTTTATTGTGATAACTTCTTTCAATCATCGCAGACTGTTGACTCGCATTCTTGAGGCAAGCTTCTGCTACTTCTAACTTGGATTGAATGCTGGGGATTTTTGTTGTAACCCTCCGCTCTGTGGGCGGGATCCTACAATCAAAACAAATGAAATTTCCTACCCAGCTTGCACTAGGAAGATTTGTGAGTCGTTAGCAAAATTGTAAACCACTTATTCTACTGATGCATTGATGGGAGTAAACTAAAGACTAGACTAGAATGTGCGTCTCCTATGAGTAAAACCAAGAACTTTGACTAGCAGATGTGTCTGCTAAAATAAAACATGAATGAACCAGGCCGAGGAAGTGCGCCTCCTAAAGATGAATTTAAATAACCGAGACTAGGAAGTGCGTCTCCTAAAGATGAATTTAAATAACCAGACTAGGAAGTCCGTCTCCTAGGAGTGAAAACTTCAGTGAATAAAACTAGGAAGTGCGTCTCCTATAAGAATGACTTGAAAGATCTTGATTTGCAAGTGTATCTCCTATGGTTGAATTGGAATGAACTAAACTAGGAAGTTCATCACCTGAGGGTGAATTTAAATTTAGGAAGTGTCTCCTATGACTGAACTATTAATTCAGGAAGTGCGTCTCCTATGCATGAAATCTTAATTTAGGAAGTGTGTCTCATGTGCATGAAAATAAACTTAGGAAGTGCGTCTCCTATGAATAAAAATAAACTTAGGAAGTGCGTCTCCTATGGGTAAAAATAAACTTAGGAAGTGCGTCTCCTATGAATGAAATCTTATTTTAGGAAGTGCGTCTCCTGTGCATGAAAATAAACTTAGGAAGTGCGTCTCCTATGAATGAAATCTTATTTTAGGAAGTGCGTCTCCTGTGCATGAAAATAAACTTAGGAAGTGCGTCTCCTATGAGTAAAAATAAACTTAGGAAGTGCGTCTCCTATTGGGTAAAAAATAAACTTAGGAAGTGCGTCTCCTATGGGTAAAAATAAACTTAGGAAGTGTATCTCCTATGGGTTAAAATAAACTTAGGAAGTGCGTCTCCTATGGGTAAAAATAAACTTAGGAAGTGCGTCTTCTATGGGTGAAACTTTAATGACTTTAAACTAGGAAGTGTGTCTCCTATGATTGAAATCTTAACTTAGGAAGTGCATCTCCTATGCATGAAAATAAACTTAGGAAGTGCGTCTCCTAGAGGTAAAAATAAACTTAGGAAGTGCGTCTCCTATGGGTGAAACTTTAAGGATTTTAAACTAGGAAGTGCGTCTCCTATGCATGAAAATAAACTTAGGAAGTGTGTCTTCTATGAATGAAATCTTAATTTAGGAAGTGCGTCTCCTTAAGCATTAAAATAAAGTTAGGAAGTGTGTCTCCTATAAATGAAATCTTATTCTAGGAAGTGCGTCTCCTTATGCATGAAAATAAAGTTAGGAAGTGCGTCTCCTATGAGCGAAAATGAACTTAGGAAGTGCGTCTCCTAGGGGTGAAACTTTAATGACTTTAAACTAGGAAGTGCGTCTCCTATGATTGAAATCTTAATTTAGGAAGTGCGTCTCCTATGCATGAAAATAAACTTAGGAAGTGCATCTCCTATGAATGAAATCTTAATTTAGGAAGTGCGTCTCTTTATGCATTAAAATAAACTTAGGATGTGCATCTCCTATGGATAAAAATAAACTTAGGAAGTGCGTCTCCTATGGGTGAATTTAAATTTAGGAAGTGTGTCTCCTATGAATGAAATCTTAATTTAGGAAGTGCATCTCCTATGCATGAAAATAAACTTAGGAAGTGCGTCTCCTATGGGTGAAACTTTAATAACTTTAAACTAGGAAGTGCGTCTCCTATGACTGAAATCTTAATTTAGGAAGTGTGTCTCCTATGCCTGAAAATAAACTTAGGAAGTGTGTCTCCTATGGGTTAAACTCTCATTGATTTAAACTGGGAAGTGCGTCTCCCTTTTCCTCTTAAACTATTTCCTTCTTCCTGAATTACCTTCTTGCAGAACTGCTTCCCTTAAAGCTAGTGTTGTCTTCCTTCGAAACTGCTAGGAATAACACTATTTGGGGATTATTTACTTACCTGTTTGGGATAAAAATGTTATCAGCCGTGGATAACGTTGTTGAGGATAACACTGCTCGGGGATTTTCATTTCTTCAAAACTGGTGCTTCACTCTTCTGAAAGGTTGTTAGGGATGACACTAGCGTTTTGCTTTTCTGAACACAAGTTTCATCCTTTTTGTTCTGTCTGCTAGGGATACAACTTCTTTCATTGAAACTTGTTATTTTCTTTCTTTCCACACTGCTGGGGATAATACAGGTTCAAGGTCCACTTCCCTTAAAACTAGTGTTATCTTTCTTCTTCCCCAAATGGATACCTGTCTTCCAGAAAATTTTTCAAATGAAAGGAAACTTTTCTGCCCCAGTTTGATAATCTTCCTTGTGGCATGCCTTTCAGCCATCAAAGCCATTTCCTTTTCCTGTTTCAAATCAAATAAAATTTATTAGTTTAAAAATGCGGTGGTTGGTTGTGATGCTCCTGCTGGGGATGGTTCTCCTCTTTTTTCCCTGCTCTGCATTTCATTATCAAACTTGCTGGGGATGTGATTATTTGCTGGGGAGAATATTCCTGTTGGGGATAGTTTTTTTTTTCCTTTCTTGCTTCCCCGCCCTTCTTGACAACTTTTATTCATAAGCCATTTCCCCATTGTTTTCCACTGATATCCTGACCACCCAAATTCCTATGACAGTGGCCCTGCTTGAGGATCTTCCATGTTTTACTGATGAACCATTTTCTTCATTCATCCTTGTCACTAGAAATACCTTTCTGCTGGGGATATCACCCTTTCTTTTGTGGCATATCTAGGGAATGGGCATTTTCCCGATCTTTGAGTCTCACTGGCCTTGACCTTGAGGTTATTAACCTTCGCCTTTTACGGAGGTATCATCTTGCTGATCCACCCCTTTGTCAATTTCCTCTTGCTGGGGAATATCCTTCTGGACACTGGCCTTGCGTTTGTTCCCTCCTGACTTATACCCCTTGGATGTACCAATCAGATTTTGTCTTGCATAATTGGAAAGCTGATGGCAAATTTTGAAGTCATTTCTAATTTGTTCTAACCAACAGACTCTACTAGGGAATTTTTTATGAAAGGAGAAAGATAAAAGAAAACTGAAATAGAAGACAAAGAACAAAATGATTCTCTAACAAGAGAAACTATAAAATAAAATCCTATCAAATGCGGATACCGACTTTAATGGTCATGACATGCACATATGGCCTATCCTCTATTGTCAATCGTCTTTCAAGATTTATGTCTGGTGATTTCCATCTGATTCTCAATCTTTATTCGACTTGTAGTGCCCGAAGGGTTTTCACTATCAAGCCTCTCTCATTTTGGTTTTTCTCTCAAACTTTCATTGCCTTATGGTGCCCGTGAAGGTTTTCACCGATAAGACTCTCTCATTACTTCTCAGTTGGGGTTTTGGGTGTTACCACTAAGACTCTCTCATATTTCTTCTGCTGGAGATCAGAGTCTTTTCTGCTGGGAATCATAGTGCTAAGTTCTGATAAGACTTCTCTCATTTGCCTGACTTGGCCCTTTTTTGAAGATTGGTCAAAAGGTCTTTCTTTGCACCGTAATGTGGATTTGGATAGGGCTAGAAAGAAAAGGGTATAAAAGGCTCAAAATAAATCAACTTGGGTTTAAAATTACAATCTTCGGAATTAGATTTATTTATAAAAAATACAACTTTTGCCCCAGTTTCTTGTTTGGGGATTTTTGATTTTTATTTACACTATGACTGAGCTGTGAAGCGCCTACGTATCCTCTTTGAGGAATCAGGTCAAACTTAGTTCCCAATTCCTCATTTTTCTTGTTTTCCTTTTTACTTTTTGTTTCATTGTTTTGTTTTTGTTGTTTTTTTTCTTTATCTTCCACATTTGTTTTTCTAATTTTTGCTACTGATTCCGAAGGAGGGGTATGCAAGAAATTAAAATAAGGCTCAAAGGGTTGACGATGGATAAAGCGTTTGGATAGCAGAACAAAATGCCTCCGTCATTCCAATCTTCAAAATATGCCAAGTGCCAACAACACAATTAGACATTCACTATATCTTTAAAGCCTTGTTGGGCAACAGTCTCATTTTAATTACCATGAACGACCCCTATGTCAACATGGCCAATCTGCCTTTAAGGCTTTCTTTGTGTTTTACATGCACCGGTTTCTCATGACTTGGGTTCCAAATAATCTCAAGCAGCTCTTATTTCCTTTAAATATCTCGATCGCTTCCCGATGGTTTTTGTGATTAACTTTTTAAGATTAGGCCTACCTTACGCGTGCATGCTATGTCACTAGAGTTGAAAGGAAAAGGGACTATAAAGAGGAAAGACTTAGAAAAATGACTAGAAATAACGGAAGACAAAGAATTGCATTAGACAGTGAAACGGTTTGAACAACACGACAAACATAATAAACTGGGGTAAGACCCTGTGAACACCTAGACAACACTAAACGAGATACTACAAACAAACAGAAAATGGTACAAATAAAATGATAGAAGGGTTTGAGTTACAAGACAATATCCAGATTACAACCCTAAAATAATCTGGACGACAGAAATGACAACAAAATAAACCATCAAAGTTCCTTTTTGGATAACCCCCAAATGAAGCATATTTCAAATTACCAAGCACAACATATTTAGCCACTACCTTCTGCATCAACCATACGGGTGTCGACTGTATCTGGATTTTGTACGTCAATGTCGCTTGCATTGATAAGCTCCTGAATTGTTTTTTTAAGCTTCCAACATTTTTCTGTGTCATGCCCCGGGGCATCTGAGCAATATGTGCACATTTGAGAAAAATCACACCTCTTTGACCGATGATTTGGCATTTTTATCTGAATTGGTTTCAACATGCCCAGTTGCTTCAACTTTTGGAACAAACTGGCATATGATTCTCCCAAAGGGGTGAGAGCCTTTTCTCGTTTCAGTAGCCTCTCATTTCTAAAGCCCTGATTTGGCCTAAAACCTGACCCATGGGGTTTTTGGTATGCTCGTGGGGAGAAGTAGGGTCCAGGAGAATTACAAGGATATCCATGGGTTCAATATTGAGGGTCGTTATCAAAGACGACCACTGGACCTTGTCGTTGGGGAGGTTCAACCTGTGGGTTCTGTTTGGGGCCCTGGTGAGCAACATCGGAGGGGTATGCTGGGCAACATGAGCTTCGGGTGGGTGTTTATTGTCGGGAACAGTGGATGTGACTGGAGGGCACTCCTGGGAAAAGATAGATGGATACCGAGTGATGGAGCTATTGCGGTGGATGGGAAAGTTGTGATAGGCGGGTATATATGGAGAGTGTGGGGGATCATCTGGCATTGCGCTTGGTGTTCGGGTAAGGACATAGTCCAGAAAGCTAGGTGGTGGCGAGGGTGGTGCTTTCCCATCCATCCACGCCCGATACATGTCAGCCACATGTTGTCTCAATATTTTGACTTCTTCTACCAACCTATTATTCCGTTCAACCAGCAGTGGTTTCGAGCATCGGTATCAACCCACTTAGTTCTGAAGTTTTCTACCATTATCCCTTGACTTTGCGTTGCAGGGAAGAGAACCACAACCAACCACCTTGACTTTCACTATAATTCAAGACATGACATGTTAGAATGGACTCAGTCGGGCCTCATTATTAACAATATTTTTTTTTGATATTTTTTTTGTTGTGGTCGAATCTTATGGAGATTGCCTACGTATCATGACCCCGCATGAATCAGACCTCGCGTAGTTTGTGTTGATAAATGGAAAACAATCAATAAAACACATTTTGTTTTTTGGAATTTTCAGTTTTTTCATAATAAAACAAACATTGATTTTAAAAGAAAGGTTTAAAAACTGATAAAACTAAAAGACTTTGACGAAAAGACTACCTACAGACTCGAAAATTAAATAACAGACATACTCTAATCAAAAGAATTACAAACTCAAAACAATGGCCAACTTCCTTTCACTGTTTGCCAATTTTAAATGGTTGTTTTTGCAAGTGTGGCCCCTTCCCAATTTCACATGAATTTTGAGGCTGGGGAGGATTATTTTATGACACTTCACAAACTCATTCGTTCTTTTATGAAAATAGCCTTTCGACAACTGAAAGAAATTCTAAGGCTATTTGGCAAGAACGGTTTAAAACACCGCCGAAACTGGCTTGACTTATTTTGACCAAAAATTCAAACGGCATTTACTTGCCACTGACTCTTTTTCTTATTTTTTTCAAATTAAAATAATATACATAATTTTGCAAACACGGCCTTTCAGCACCTCGGGGACGAAGATTTTAAGGCTGCGTTAGCTAATTGACCAAAAATCCTAAAAATGATCAAAAGTGGCCGTTTATGCAAAGTCAGCCTTTCGGCGTCCCTCTCAGGAACATTCGTCCATATTTGACAAAAGCGGCATCACCCAACTTATTTATGACAAAATTAAAATTTTGACTTTTTTTTTCTTTTCCGAATTAAAACAAAAAACACGGTATTGCAAACACGACCTTCCAGCGCCTCGAGGACGAAGATTTTAAGGTCGCATTAGCTAACCGACCCAAGGTGGTCGTTTAGCTAAAAATGACCAAAGGTGGTCGTTTATGCAAAGTCAGCCTTCCGGCGTCCTTTTCGGGAACATTCGACCATATATGATAAAGGCGGCACCACCCATCTTATTTATGACAAGAATTAAAATTTTGACATTTTTGTTTTTTTTTTGCTATTTTTTTTTGCAAAAGGGGAGGTTGGACCCGATGAGGGTTGCCTACGTATCTCACGTCGGGTGAGAATCAAACCAGCGTAGTTCGGTTAAATAAAATAAGTTACATTTGTAAATGAAACAGACTATTTTTTTTATTGAAAAAAAAACTAAACCTTTTTTTTATTTTAAGAAATAATCACACATTTTTTTTAATTTTAAAATTTTTTTTTTTCTGTTCTTTTTAATTAAAAACAAATTATTTGGAAACTAACAAATTTTTCTTCTTTTTTTCATTTTCCTCAATATTAAAAACCAGTCAGCATGCAAGTCTGAAGCAAATAAATGCGTAAAATAAATAGGATGCAGCAGGATGGTCTTTCCATTTCATTTCAGGTTGAAACGGACCCAACCCCTGTGTTGAGTCCCCTAAGTCAAATGCACGTGATGCAAACAAACGTCCTACTAGGGATCCGGCATGAGTTTATTGTTCTTCTAGGTTTAAACCCTAGGTTTATTAGTCTAGACCTAGCTAACCTGAGCGGACAGCTCGAGCCGAGGAGGAGGCAGCAGCCCGGGAATACAGAAGCTTCACCGGTTTTGCAACTTATCCAAACCTCATTCTAAAGTGGGAATGAGACACTATACAGAAAAGAAGTCACACGAAGTGCACCCTTCTTCATGATTTATAAGACTTAGAGAGGATATTGGTTTCGGCACAGTTTATATGTACAATCCATATAATATCGAAGCGGTAACATTTAGCGCATTAAGCATGAAAGCATGTAGAAAAATCAAATAAAGCCAAATATAACAATTTAACTGAGCTCGAATTCTTGAACCCTGAACCGATGTTTTGGAAAATTTTCCCAGTAGAGTCGCCAGAGCTGTCATACCTCCTTTTTTCGCAAACCCGCGAGGGAGCGATGGAGTTTTTCCAATTAAAGGACAATCGAGACGAGATTTATTTATTTAATTCAGAGTCACTACTTGAGAGATTTATGGTATCCCAAGTCGCCGGTTGAATCCCGAATCGAGGAAAAGAATGACTCTGTTTAATAGTCCACGAACTAGAAATCCTAAGTAAGGAATTCTGTTAACCCGAGAGAAGGTGTTAGGCATTCCGAGTTCCGTGGTTCTAGCACGGTCGCTCAACTGTCATATTCGGCTTATTTACCTGATTTATACCATGTCTTAGTGCAAATTTTAACTTTTAACCGCTTTTAATATTATTGTTATTTTTACAAAGAATTGCAACGTCGCGAAAACGTATTTCTAACCACGTCACAATCAATGTACCAGTGGTTACTGACACATTTCAACTCCGTTGAGATTTGGATTTGAGTCACATAAATGTGCACTCGAATTTAAGAATGCAATATTATTAAAAGCGTGCCTAAACTGTGTGTGTCGTTGGTAACTGCTGCTGGTTCAGTCGGCGGAAAGGGATCGTCTGGTTGCTGCCGCGATGGGCTGTTGGAGGTTGACGATGAGGAGAAGAAACAACGATGGTGGAGTGGTCATTTGTGGCTAACAACGTGAGGTTATGGAGATGGCGATGGTGAGGAGTGTGATATGCTGAAGACGAGCTAGTCGTGGAGGACGAAGACCGAGGCTAGGATTTTTGTCGGTATGGTTTTTTGCTCTCCATTTTCCTGAAGAAGATGAGGCAACAGTGTATTTGCTCTCCTCTCTTTTATTTTTTTGTTCTCCCATTCGTTCCTCCTCACCCCCCTTTCTTTATGTTTTTCTCTTTGTTTTTTTTTTTCATTTTTTATTTTTTCTCTCGTTTTTCTCCATTTTTTCTTCCTCCTTTCTTTGACTTTTCTTTCTTTCTTTCTCTATTTCTCTTTTCTATTTTTTTTATGGATTTTGCCTTTTTCCTTTTTTTTCAAACCGGATAATTTAAATTCGAATATTATTTTATGTCTGGAACCGAGAATGAAAACATGATTTAATTTAATTAATTCTAAATAAGCAAAATAATTATAAAAATAAGACTAACAATTAAAATAAAAACTATTTTTATATTTTTCAAGATTAAAGTAACTACAAAACATTAATGAAACTATTTTTTTTTTTTGTAATTTTCATTTTTATATAAAGATAAAATATAAATTACTACTTTTATATTTTTTAAAGATTAAAATGACTACAAAATATTAATGAAATTATTTCTTTGTAATTTTTGAAATTTTATATAAAAATAAAATATAAAGTACTATTTTTGTATTTTTCAAGTATAAAATGACTACAAAATATTAATCAAACTATATTTTTTGCTATTTTTTATTTTAAGGTAAAAATAAAGTAAAATAGTCAAAATTAGCTAAGATAGCTATATTAGGACTAAATTAAATATTTTACGTTAAAATATAAAAAATCTCGGGGAGGGTCAAAGGGATAATCCCATATCAGAGTAGTAATTTCTTCCGATTCATGGCAGTATATCTCGTTATTATTATTTATTTTTTTCATTTTAATCCAAGTAGTGATTGTGTTATTAATTATTGTCTCCCAATAGTTGATATAATCATTACAAACTAAATAATATGCAAATTACCTGATTCTAATTTCCAGCTTTTCTTCTTCGCCGCTTTCGAGTTCTGCTTCTCTTTGTTTTAATTCCTTGTTCTGTTTTAATTTTTTAGTAAGACCTAAATAACCATTTTTGAGAATTTTTCACAAAAGACATTTATTAAGACCTAATTAGCAATAAATAGAAACCCTTTCCTATATTACGTGATATAGATATGTTTTACGTTATTTTATAATGTATATAGTGGATTAAACGAATTGTATTCAATAATACAACATGAAATGACGCCGCACAAACATGTATTCCTGTAAATCATAATCTGTATTTGGGTGTATTAAGCTGTATTAAGCGGGAAAAAAGTAACATTTTAGCGCAAATCATGGGAAGGTGAATCTGTATTTAGGTGTATTAAGTTGTATTAAGCGACGTCATTTCATAAAAAACGGGAGTTATACCATAATTGGTGAGAGAAAAATATTTTGTACCATCTAGTAAGGCTTAAATATAGGAAAGTATTAAATTTAAATTTTTTGCTACAAAATAAAAAAGATTATTATATTATGTAAAATTTTAAAAAGGTGTTTATATGTTATAAATATGATACTAACCTATTATATAGGTGGCAAAATTTCCTATACCCTATGTATTTATACATGGGCCAAAAGGAAAATACATGAAATTCAGCCCATTTACTTTTCATTATTTATTGTCTCAGTTATTTTATTATCCAACTTAATATGTGTAATAGTTAATTAGGTTCACTAATTAATTAAATAAATTTTAAAACTCTTAAGTTAATCAGTATATATACAAATTTTGGTTATTACAGTTTGGATAAATGAGAAAACAGAATTCTTGATTTTAGTATTTGGATATCTAGTTCTTTTATTTCTGCATATTGGATCGTTCAATTATTTTGCTATTATAATAAAAATAAAATAAAAATACACCAGCTTGCGTAATCACCAACTACCTAACCACCACTCTGATCTCCACCGATGGCGGAGGTAGAATTTAGCTAAAGGGGTTAAAAAAATAAATTAAAAGAGACTGTCGCTAAAATTGAACCAACAACCTTACAAAGGTTTTAAACCCCTTTAATTCCTGAGCTAAATTTTTAGGTTGTGTCAAGGGAATTTAAAATATAATATATCGAGGCACAAAAAAAATTTCGCCTTATATATACGATGTAATTTTCCGGTGAAGTTGATTTTGGTGAAGCCTTCTGCTCCCCTAAATTCGCCCCTGATCCCCACACTGCACCTCATATTTAGAATACATACAGGAAAGCAAATATTAAAAGGAAAAAGATAACATAATAAATCATACAAGAATTAATGACAATAAAGACACTTCCTAATGTTGATTTGGCACAACTATTTAACTAATGTCTAAAATGTAACCTAGAGAAAAGATACACCAACCAAAATGGAGCAGAGCCTTGAGATATTATTAATAATAAATATAATCAATCAATTCTTTTGACTAATTGCCTAAACAACAGCTGACTTTGGTCACAATTTCCAGCATAATATGTGATGCAATACTCACCCTAAAGGTATTATTATACACTCACTTGTAAAAGGCCTACAAAACTGGCTTTGATTTTTGGCAGCTGACTTTATCCATGTTAGAGAATCTCTAATGTGGTTTCGGCTTATAGCCATCAACAGCAAAGTTTCTCGTGGCTGCAGGAAGAGCTAGCCGAAGTCCATCAAGTTCAGGTGTTGCAATTACTTGACAACCTAGACGAGACCTGTAGACAACCAATGCAGAACATATGTGAAGCTTGAGAAATTAGAGTAACTGATAAGTAATACGAATTGAAGGGACCTACGTCTCAGTGAGGCCAAAAGCAAGATCCAACATATCATTTTCTTCGTCTGTTGGATCTTCTAGCTTGTTGTAGTAGTCCACATCCTGTTCAAAGTCGTCGAAATTCAGATAACAAATGTAGCTCAGTTACAAGATCACAACATTCAAATGGATTCTTGACCCGGGAAAGCCCCAACTGAGGTGTCGGAGGGGTTTATGGCATTGGCCTAATCATATGATTACATACCATAACAATCACATGACATGTGGAACAGGCAAGTGACCCTTCACATGCTCCTGCATCAAAGCAAATGGTATTTGGTTAAACTTAACAGAATAAGGCATGGAGTCTTTTGTTTTTTGTATTTTTGAACAGGTAATTAAGGCATGTGAAAGTTGATATGCTAAGAAATGTAAATTCCGCCAAAAACCCCCAAAATTGTTTTGGTATACAATTTGTCCCAGTGCCCTAAATAAATGTAGGGAGACGTGTCATCCAGTAATGTTATCCAGACCTGTGCAACTGAGGCTCATATTAATTGTCTAAGTGTAAATTTGAAATTGAAATGTTTAGGCCATAATTTGGAAAGAATGTTACTAAGGTGTCTAATATATGCCCAACTACCATTATCGGCTCCATGCTTCTTCCCATTCCAGTGTCAACTAGCTCTGCCACATTACCTGCCCTGGAATCTAAACTAATCTGGTCGAGGATGACAATATTGATTCAACACATAAGAATTACGATGCATCAACAAGGCTAACCATCAAGCTCGATGTCATTTTCATGTGCAGCTTCTAGCATAGACATTCCAACAGGGACTTTGATATGCTTCTCTTCGCCATCCTTGTCAATGAAGGTCACTGAGATTCTGCAGGGGTAAACAGAGAACATTAATAAATTCGAGGTGAAGAAAAGCTAAGAGGTACAAGATAACTTCAATAACACTCAGTCAATTTATATGCCAAAGAAGACTGTTCTGTTTCATAGCAGACTGAAGTTCCCCTTTAGATGTTCATCAATCTAGTTTACTCTTTAACGTAAGGGCAATAGTGACAAGCAGCATATCTTTATATCCAGTTTAAAGAAAGCTATGTTTCCTGGTTTAAAGAGAAAAGTAAGTGCTATAGCAGGAAAGAGAATAATGTTAACAATTCCTGGAAGAACTTACGTTTGCTTTTCCTCATTCCCAGCAGCAGTACAATATTGTTCATGCCTCTGAAACACAAAAAAACTTCAGGTCATCCACAAGAGACGAAGAGATGAAATTACGAAGAAAGCCACTTGTTTCCTACAGAGAGAAAAGTGGAAAAGAAACAGAACCCAGAAGGGTGCTAAATTGTCTCGTAATTAACAATTCCAGGAAAATTTACTCTGTGCTACATCTATCTACAAAAGCAACTGACCAGGACCTGCAAAAAATGATATCCTGACAAAGGATCATGTGATGTCTCTGAGGTACAAACTGGCTGTGCTGCAATACACCAACAAGAGAGAGAGAGAGAGTAATTTAGAACATGAAATTAAACAAAACACATGAAAAATTAATACACGTGCATCTTGGGTTTCCATAACATCTATTTGCATCATGCATGAGGAAACAAACATCAAGTTCGGTGCAGTAGCCTCCTAAGTATTCGAAGTAAGTTTTGATAAGTCAAAAAGATTTTATTCAGGAAACAGCACTAAATAGCAATTGGTTATAGACAAAAGCATAGAGAGGATAGCTGTCCCTTTAAATTATGCAGGGAGCTGAGGGAATCCATCATAACATCTATATCATTTACATTTTTCAAATTACACTACACCATAAAGTTAACAACTGTAAACTTTTGTATTCGCCATAAATGGCTTTCCCTGGCCAAGAAGTATGTCTTCCTTTCAATTTCTGGATCTCCTGTTAACCCAATTGGAGAACGATTTACACTTCCCATTGCTATATCATCCGGTGTCCGCTTGGAGAGAATAGTATTTTACTTTCAATTTGCAAATCTATTATCCAAGTAATTACAGTTACTCCCTCACATAGAATTGCATTAAGAATTATTTACACTTCTTCAAAGTGATCGCTCGAAGTATTCATGGTAACTCCAATATATAGAATAACACCAAACTATCGTTCATGCACTAGCTGATATACCCAATTATGTTATATAGAGGTCAATGGGATTTTGTTAAGGAAAAGAGTAGATCCATTTCCTACCAAAATTGCTCTTTCTGAAGCAAGGACTGATGAGCTTTCGGGTGAAAAACCTAACTAGGCTCCTCACAATATAAAATTTAAAACACAAAACTTGAACAAACTTATACACAATGTTCCAAGATCGATATAAAGTTTTACTAGCCAAAAACCAGAGTCTGAACACTGCAAATACCCCATTAGGTCTCAACTCAAGAGAATTCTCCCTAGACACTAGTATCAAGAAATTCCACTCCTAAACTTTTCCTACTTAATAGGTATTATCATGAACAAGAATAAATACTCTCCCAAAGAAAGGAAAGGAAAAGATAGAGTACTAACTGTTTCGATATATTCGCATGGAAGAAGTGGAATAAGAAGGATAATGCTTAGATGAATTTAAAGAGAAAAGAAGAGGGTAAAGTAAATAGCAAAAGCTTAACCTTCTTTAAACAAAATTTTAAATGAAACTTAAACATACTGGCAGAACGAACATTTGGCACAATAAACAAAAAAAAAAGTATTAGCGTCAATTAATGCCATTTCCTTTATATTCTCTCCTTGCCAATGAAACATGAAGAGATATATATCATGCTTCCCGAAAACTTCATTTCCCATGACACCTATCCCGACGTGGTTTAAGATAGGTACAAACACTTTACGGATAAAACTTGTTTGTTTAATTGAACATCGTATACCAGACACATGGAAACATGATTCTATAGACATAATTTTTCTAAAAACATAGCAGCATCATAAAGTTTCATTTAAAAGGCTCCATTCCGCTGAATTTGGGCAGTTAGAAAAGTTAAGCTTTCCTTCCTTCTCTCATCATTTCCTCTCAACCAAAACTCCAGAAAACTCAAAAAGCACAATCCCTCCTAACCCTCTCCATTCCTTTCTCACCTATTTCCTCAAACATCTCTAACTCTATTTCCTCAATAGCATCGAAGCAAGGGAAGTGCCACTACTAATTGGGTTTCTTTTCTTTCTTTCTTTTTGGTCAAGTATAGGAGTATAGTTACAAGTTTTAAATTTACAATCTTTACGCACCAATAAACCACGGTGTCCGTACGACCATACCGGCTTGTGGGTATCTCGACTACTCCATCGGGTAGCTGCTACCTTCCACCAACCAGCACAGATATCGGGTAACTCTACCCACCAATATTTAGGCAGATGAGAAGAAATGACATAGTGTTTTCCGCCCCCGCAGGATTTTGATCCAGAGACCTCATGGTTCTTCAGTACAGCAGTACCAGACACCTTCTAACCCAAACTAGTTGCAAAAAACACAACATAAGTAGAGCATAAATCGACACCATTAGGCCAACACTCACTGGCCCCTAAATTGGTTTCACAGAGAGTTCCAGATCACTCTCTATGGTTCATAGAATCCAATAGAAGGATAGAAGTAAAACCCAGATAAAAAAAGGCAATAACTTTATCAAAATTTACACAACCCTATATATAAATGAGCCTATTATATGACATACACCATTTAAAGAACTCGATGGAAACAAAACCCCAGATACAAAAAGGCTATTTTATCACTAAAACTTGAACAACCCCAATTAGAAATAAGCGTATAATATGACATATACCATTTAAGGAATTCGACGGGAACAAAACCCCAGATCGATTCCTCGTTGACGTGTTGTATCTCCTACATCTCACTTTCGAAAATGATCCAAACGCCTACATTAAACAGAAAACTCTTCAGAGATCACCCAATTAATGTATGTATATATAATTATCAACATAAAGAACGAAATTTTAAACCAAAAAATAACACCGTGTGAAGAACATAGTTAGAGAGAGAGAGAGAGAGAGAGAGAGTTACAGAAGGTGAACCACGAAGAAGAAGGGAGGAGAGAGAGCACCGAGCAAGGCGACGGGCGGTTCGGAGAACATGGAAGCCGACCATTTTCTGGAGGTTCACAGTTGCCGGAGGGAAAAATGGGTCGGGTCTGGATTCAAGTTTTCAGATTCAATTTCAGTTAAAGCCCTACTTAAACCCCACAATTATTTGTTGGTAGTTTTATACGCCTTTGGGGGAGTGCGGAATTATAAAAAACTAGGAGTTTTTTTTTTTTTGTTTGTTTTTCTTTTCTAGAGGTGGCAAAATCTTCTACATATCTTACTGTTTTTTTAAAAAAAAGAAATTGAAAAGAACATGTGGGAGAAATTCAAAAATAGTCATTTTATAAGTGATCGTTCAAAAATAGTCAAGTTTCAAAAGTAATCGAAACTTAACTACTTTTCAACTAAAGATAAATTTGAGCGAAAATATTGTTCGACTTGGTAAACACTGGTTATATTTGAATAACCAATCTGAAACTAGCTAGACCATGCTAATTTTACGGAAAATAGAGGGGGGAAAATGAAAGAAGATTGAAAAAATGAAGAGATCTTAGCCTTTAGGGTTGGTTTGATTTCCATTTTTTTTGAAATTATTATTAGGAAAAATGCCCAAAATTATATCCCTACTATCAAAATTAGTCATATTAGTACCACATTCTACTTTACGCCTAAAATTGTCCCTACCGTTAACAAAGTATGCAAAATTGTCTCTACCGTTACTAAAGTAAATAAATTTGTATCTAAATCTAACAAATCTCCTACGTGGCAGTAGAACCCCTCATTTAATGTGTCAACTAAGCAAATACCAACCCGAATTGAAGAGACCCATGCTCATTTTTTTGACCGATGCCTATTTTTTTGACTCATGCCTATTTCTTGGACCCTTCCCTTCCCGTTTACCCTCTTCTTGTGAAAAGTTGAAGATCAGAAATATGAATAAACAACCACCGCTTCACCAGTCCACCACCTTCTTTCACCAATTTATGATATAAAATAGATTATATAGAACCATATGTGGGAAAGTTTACTTATTGAACAATAAATATATCTTATTTTATCAGTGTAGTTTTTTAAAAATTAATCTGATGATTGTAATTTTAGGTGATTCCCTTTGATTTTAAATAAGAGAATATTATGTTTCTCAATCACACATGAAGAAACAGTTGTCGGCGGCTTCTGTCATGACAACCATCACGCTGCTCCACCACTCTCTTCTTCCCGCCGTGAAGTTTTCTGCTGAGAATAATGACTGCCGGAGATTTTTGAATAATAAAATTATCTAGCATTATCCGGCACGAGATAGAAATAAAAATAATATACGGATATATGAGAAATTGAAAAATAAAAAAATGGGGAGAACAAGAAATTTACAGCGGAAGTTTTTGGTGGGTTATGCAGAAATTTATTTACAGAGAAAAGATAAGGATGATGACTTTTTGGGGCGGGTTATTATAAAGTGGGGCGGGTTATTAAAAGGGTGTGCGAGTAAAAAAAGCCTAATTGGCACATTATTTTGGGGGTTCCAGTTGCCACGTAGAAAATGCGTTAGATTTAGGTACAAATTTATCTATTTTAGTAACAGTAGGGACAATTTTGCATATTTTGTTAACGTTAGGGACAATTTTAGCCGTAAAGTAGAACAAGGTACTAACGTGACTAATTTCTAACATTGGCCCTTTTCCCTTATTATTACTATTTCCTTGTAAGATTACAGAGAAAATGACAAATGCTCTCTTATATTTGAATAGGTGTAGTACAGCCCCCCCCCCCCTTTAAACAATATTTTTGAATAAATTTGATCCTTTAAATTTGCCAAAAGCGAGCATGTTTGACATGCCTTTGCCTTCAGAGTGTATAGCCATGAGTTCTAAACTAAACAAGGGTTTGCTTTTAAATTGGTTAAGATTTCAATCCTGTGGTATAAAATTTAATCCAATCTTCCTCCTCTTGACCAGCAAGGTAGAGCTTGTCAAATCTCTCAACAATAAAGTACTGCATTTACTCGCTTTGCAACCCATTTTACGGCTATATTGGCCACATTAGTCAGAGGAAATGGTACAAAGTAACTGGTTACAACAACCCGACGTAATCTCATAAGTGGGGTCTAGGAAGAGTAGGATGTATGTAGCGTTACCCCTACCCTGGAAGTGTGGAGAGACC